>LPNX011210748.1:534325-665568 GCA_001517045.1 Pseudotsuga menziesii | reverse complement strand
CCCATAAATAGTATTAAATATTAAAAATAAAAATCTTATATGTCTATCTTAAATAAAAAGATGTGTCTTTTGGTCTGAATCACACCAAAGCTGATAGTTGAGTGTAATATTTGAGAAGATGTTTGCACCTCCATAGATTTGATCCCTCTCGGCGCTTGATAGAGCCTAGGATTTGGATCTATGCTGGTATTTGACTTAATGAAGACTATGGTTGTACATAGAGGAATGTCGCAATTGAACATAAGTATTGATAAATGTCGTAATATCAAAACATTGTTTATGTACACAAATGAATTTTTTTCACTTTTCAAAAGTAAAAGTCTTAACGTGACATAAAAATACATCATTTTGGCCACACTTAACCATGGTTGACCTTGGTGAACCACGTGGCCATAGTTGATAATGCAACAAGAAATTTTCTAAACATCCAAAGATACATTATTAATGTGTCACATCTGGGGCATTATCGCAATGTGACATAACCCTTGACAAATATCACAATGTGACATAACCCTTGATGAATATCGCTAATATAACATAACATGTGATAAACGTCACAATGCGACTTAAATGCCCACTATCACATTATTAATGTGTCACATCTTGGGCATTATTGCAATGTGACATAACCCTTGACAAATATCACAATGTTACATAACCCTTCATGAATGTCGCTAATGTAACATAACCTATGATAAACCTCACAATGTGACATAAGACTTATTAAACGCTCACTATCACATTATTAATGTGTCACATCTTTGGTTGTGTTGACATATACCTACCAAACACTGTAACAAACCATGGCTTATCGTCGTAATGTGATATAACCCTTAATAACGTTGCAGTGAAACGTAAACCTTGATAAACATCACAATGTGACATAACATTCTACATCACTAAGACTTTTCTGTCATGTTAAGACTTTTCACAATGTGGCCATAGTTGATAATGCTACAAGACTTTTAAACCATTTCTGTGTAGAATGTGGATAGTAGAAATTTTCTAAACATCCAAAGACACATTATTAATATGTGACATCTCGGGCATTATCACAATGTGGCATAGCCCTTGAAAAATATCACAATGTGACATAACCTTTCATGAATGTCGGCAATGTAACATAACCTGTGATAAATGTCACAATGCGACACAACGTTTATTAAACACCCAATATCACATTATTAATGTGTCACATCTTTGGTTGTGGTTACATATATCAACCAAATGTTGTAACAAACCATAGCTTAACGTCATAATGTGATATAACCATTGATAACGTCGCAATGAAACGTAAACCTTGATAAACATCACAATGCGACATAACATTCTAAATTACTATGTAGAATGTGGATGGTTTAAACCATTTCTTTTGTCAAACAACTATATATATATAAATAAAATTCTTACAACATGATGGCGAATAATGTGACACAAGCATTGAGAAATGATGAATTTCAATATCCATGAATCAATGTTTCAATCGTTGCAATGAATGTCTCAATGCCACAAAACCATTAAGGAATGCACTATTGAGGAATGTCGCAATCCAACATAAGTATTGATAAATGTCGTAATATCAAAACATTTTTTGTGTACACAGATGAATTTTTTTCGCTTTTCAAAAGTGAAAGTCTTAACGTGACAGAAAAATACATCATTTTGGCCATACTTAACCATGGTTGACTTTGGTGAACCACGTGGCCATAGTTGATAATGCTACAATACATTTTCTAAACATCCAAAGACACATTATTAATGTGTTACATTTGAGGCATTATCGCAATGTGACATAACCCTTGACAAATATCACATTGTGACATAACCCTTGATGAATGTTGCTAATGTGACATAACCTATGATAAACGTCACAATGCGACATAATACTTATTAAACGTCCACTATCACATTATTAATGTGTCATATCTTGGGAATTATCTCAATGTGACATAACCCTTGACAAATATCACATAACTTTTTATGAATGTCACTAATGTAACATAACCTGTTATAAACGTCACAATGCGACATAACGCTTATTAAACGCCCACTATCACACTATTAATGTGTCACATCTTTGGTTGTGTTGACATATACCAACCAAACACTGTAACAATGGCTTAACGTCATAATGTGATAACCTTGATAAACATGACAATGCGACATAATATTCTACATTACTATGTAGAATGTGGATGGTTTAAACCATTTATTTTGTCAAACAAAATTTTATATATATATATATATATATATATATAAAGAAAATTCTTACAACATGATGGCGAATAATGTGAAACAAGCATTGAGGAATGACGAATTTCAATATCCATGAATAAATGTTTTGATCGTTGCGATGAATGTCCCAATGGAACAAAACCATAAATGAATGCACTATTGAAGAATGTCACAATCCAACATAAGTATTGATAAATGTCGTAATATCAAAACATTGTTTGTGTACATAGATGATTTTTTTTTGCTTTTCAAAGTAAAAGTCTTAACGTGACAGAAAAATACATCATTTTGGCCATACTTAACCATGGTTGACTTTGGTGAACCGCGTGGCAATAGTTGATAATGCAACAAGAAACTTTCTAAACATCCAAAGACACATTATTACTGTGTCACATCTTGGGCATTATCGCAATGTGACATAAACCTTGACAAATATCACAATGTTACATACCCCTTGATGAATGTTACTAATGGAACATAACCGGTGATAAACGTCACAATGCGACATAACGCTTATTAAACGTCCACTATCACATTATTAATGTCTCACATCTTTGGTTTTGTTGACATATACCAACCAAACACTATAACAAACCATGGATTAATGTCGTAATGTCGTCGCAATGAAATGTAAACCTTGATAAACATCACAATGCAACATAACATTCTACATCACTATGTAGAATGTGGATGGTTTAAACCATTTCTTTTGTCAAACGACTATATATATACATAAAGAGAGAAATTTTCTAAACATCCAAAGGCACATTATTAATGTGTCACATCTTGGGCATTATCGGAATGTGACATAACCCTAAATGTCGTTAATGTAACATAACATGTGATAAATGTCACAATGCAACATAACGCTTATTAAACGCCCACTATCACATTATTAATGTGTCACATCTTTGTCTATGTTGACATATACCAACCAAACATTGTAACAAACCATGCCTTAACGCCGCAATGTGATAACCCTTAATAACGTCGCAGTGAAATGTAAACCTTGATAAACATCACAATGCAACATAACATTCTACATCACTATGTAGAATGTGGATGGTTTAAACATCCAAAGACACATTATTAATGTGTCACAACTTGTGCATTATCGCAATGTCACATAGCCCTTGATGAATATTGTTAATGTAACATAACATGTGATAAATGTCACAATGCAACATAACGCTTATTAAACGCCTACTATCACATTGTTAATGTGTGACATCTTTGGCTATGTTGACATATACCAACCAAATAGTGTAACAAACCATGTCTTAATGTCGTAATGTGATATAACCCTTGATAACGTCGTAGTGAAACATAAACCTTGATAAACATCACAATGCAAATCACTATGTAGAATGTGGATGGTTTAAACCATTTCTTTTTTCAAACGACTATATATATAAATTCTCACAACATGATGGCAAATAATGTATATAGATAATTATATACATGTTTAAATGCAACATAAACATAACATAATCTAGTGACACATTAACATAATATAGTGTCACTAACATAATATAAATCATGTTTGAACTTTAATATTAGGTGAATAAAAAATAAATTCTATCCATAAGAATAATGGCATAAAAATAGGATCCATGTTTCATTTATGCTTTTTGAGCTTCGGATTTTTTTTTAACCAGGGATGCCTTGAAAGGTTCAAACAGAGACCTAATTACAGGACTATTGGCTTTTCCACTTACAGAGATGTTATGAACCGAAGTATCCATCAACAAAGAATGTCAAATGATGAGTACACAAAGCTTATGATCTCCTATTTTCTTTAAATGTATAAATTTGCAATATCAAATAAAGCCTGTAAATTCAGAAGTATAATGATGTTGGCAGTCTATGCCAGTTCAAAACATCTAGCATTCACATTGCTAATGAAAATTATTTGTTCAGTGTAAATGAGGATTTCGGAAATATATCAAATAGAAATTTACACGCCGGTGAGCTATTTACATAAACATAACCAAAAACATCATTTTAACAAGCACCACCCATGTTAGCAGCACCACCAGTGATAATTTGTCACCAAAGTTTCCATCAATAAAGAATGTCGAATGATGAGTGATACTTGAAAAATATGATACATAAAGCTTAATTTACAGTATGCACAGATCAACCTTCAAAAAGGTCCCTGAAGTAAGTCTGGTGTGCACATTTATTAGTTGCTGGAGCTACAACTGTTCCCAAAGGTATGTTGGCAGGGCTTAAAGAAGCAACAGAGCCAAAAGATTGTTTCCAATACTTCTAATGAACACTTCGCTGCTTATTTCCTTTTGCATTCAGGTGGAAGTAAACCATGAAGTGTGCGCATTCCCTGGAACAAGTAAAAAAATGGTTTTATGTCACACCCTAGGCAGTTAGATGTGCACAATAGCCAATTCTTAAAATGGATTCGAATACACAATTCAGATAGGATATGAGTAGATTAGTGTCAAAACATAGCTAATCAATGCACCATGTTTTAGATGCGGCTGATCAATGTTTTGGTTATTATAATCTACAGTTTGCCTGGCTGGAACTGATGAGGAAACCTTAGATGTCTAGTAGTGCGCAACTTAAGAAGGATAAACTCACTAGAAGCATGATGCATTAAAAACAAGATGACTTACTTGAGGTCTGCTTCAGAGTAGCCAGTGTAAAAGACAAGTGTTTTAGTCCAACATGGACACTTCTTCAAAGTGCATTGAGCAGTGTAGACAGCAGCAGCAGCAAGCATTGATGGACAGTATTTGATCATTGTGTAATGAAGCAAACACAGGTCAACAAAGAAGATTGCCAGATTTTCCATCTGAAGCATTTGATAAATGATTTGAAGATTTGTCAGTACAGAAGAGGAATATTTGGAATACAAAGAAGAAAAGACATCTAAACCAAGAAGAATGTTAGATATCCTGAAGCAATTTGAACAGAAATTTAATCAATACAGCAGGAAATTAATCTACCAAAATTTGAAAACTGGTGGGGTTCAGATCTTTACCGTTTTGTCTGCACCAGCTGGCTTAAGAAACCTCGGAACGAATACATATGGAGTGGGAACTGTAAGATTAAATTTCAGTTTATTTAATATGATACGCTCCTGCGAAGTAACATTATCGATTTATTAAGCAAACTGTATCTTTGGAGACCATTTCGTATTCCAATGAAAAAAACGCATAAGTTAAATCTAATTACCATGTCCACTATATGTTTTGATGTGCATGCGTCTCCCGAGATCTCCACTAAATCGCTGACCTGTAGCCAAGTCGTCATTGTTTTGTTCTGAATCAAACCCAGAATATATTCTTGATCCCTTCCCACTCTCGTCGTCTTAACTGATTTGAGTTTTAACCGTTGATCGTTTTAATTGCAGGACCGGAGGGGACAACTGTAACTCCTCGCATGAACCTTTCAACAGCACGCCCCTTAAACAACAATCACCCAGGAACCTACCCCGACCATCTCTTCACGTACCACACGTACCATAAGGAACCCTAAAAAAGTTCAACTAACTCCCAGTTACATTAGTTAACCCAGAAACTATTTTAAACACAGCTGTTAAAAGATCAGACGAAAAAACTGATCGCAGCTGTACAACTCTCAACTTTTGGTGAATCTTGATGATCCGCTTAAACAAGTCCATCCCAACTATCACATATCTACGCCTATCGACGTAATAACTATTGAAGATAGCTGAGTGACAACTTTTCTGTCCAACCATCGTAGCATCCGAGGAGCACCCTAAACCTGCAAGTACCACAGTATCCATTTAGAGGTTTTAATGTTTTACAGCGTCCCCACATAGCTTTTGCATTTTAGACTTAATAATTTTAATCCGAATTTCCGGTGAAACGTAAGGTGTCTCTATTTCACTATTGTTCAGAGGCAACTATACTAAAAAGCAAACCCTTTCAATACATTTTTATGTGAAGGAAAGAAAAGACAAAGTGATCGTAATAGTTACAGCACTTGTCGCTGCATCTGTAACTTCTAGAAAAGCACATTTCTCTGCATGATGAATTGCTACATTTTTCATTTGCAATTTATTAACTTTTCTGAGCTCTTCATAAAAAAGATGATTTAATTTAAAAGAGCTAACTTCATATAAAAAAGATGCAAACACATCAAATTTAAAACAGAGAAAGATGTATTACCGCAACTAACTTCATATAAAAAAGATGCAAACACATTGAATGCACATACTTGTTGGTTAACCATAAGACATTTGACTTTTAATGATATCTACCTCAAACAAATCTTCATACGTTTTATGTACCAAAATGAAATTATGAAACATGATTCATCTTATTTATAAAATGTGCAAACAGGCTTGCGATTTCATCTACAGGAATTCATAACAGCCTGTAATCTACAGGATTCTAGCATTTATATGTGCATATCACCGAGACGAAATCCAACAATTGTAACTGTGTAATCTACAAGATTCCAGCTTTTATATGTGCGTGTCATCTACAGGAAATCAAGCAAATATACCTGCATTTCATCTATAGACTACAAGTCAACAAATCTGCGCTTCTTCAACGGGAAATGGAGCCCACATCTCCACATATATTTACAGTAATTCAACTAAATGGTTATGCGGAATTAGATATTCCATTGCTTTGAACTACTTCAATGCTCCAGTTGATTAACCGTCTTTGAAACCGGACTAAAAATTGAAGCCTCGAATTTTTTTTTCGCTAACCATGCACCGATCTGGCTAGTGAAGGTTAGAGAACATGGGCAGGGGGGCAGGTGCTAACATATATGTGCGATCGTGGGTATTGAAAGGCTATGAAATATAAGTAGAATCAGAGCAGGTATTGAAAGACTATGAAATAGAAGTAGAATCAGAGTAGTCCACTCTTGAACAGAATGACCAGAATTTTAAGTAAAATTCTTAAAAATGACAATGGCTTAGTAATGCCAGTTTAAAAACAATGAAATTTAAATAGCAGATGAAGAGTTCGGTGTTTACCCACGTCCGTCAACTTCAGCAACCCTGAACCCACCGGCAGTAAATGGATCGATGGGAGGGTAAGCTTGGTGCAGCAGTTCGCAAGGGAGGATGCAGGGGATCCACAGGGTGAGCTAGGCGGGCCGAGTGTTCGATCGAAGTTCAAAACACTGCATGTTGATGTTCTTATCTGTGAATAGCCAGATCTGGATTCTGCCAGGGATCCGATGGCGGGGACCTGGAGGTAGCAGGGTGATGGGCAAACGCCGTGAGGGCATCTCTCAACGATACGTACACCGGGTGCAAATCGTAAATAGATTAGCCTACTCTGTTAGCTAACTGACAGGTGCAGTCTGCAGGAAATAGTAGACGGGCAATTTCAGGAGGACAGGATTGGAGAGATTTGTATACCCCATACCCCACATTCAAGTTTTTTTTGTTTTTTTTAAACTCGGAACCTTCAATTTCATTATGGCAAAATTGTATTTCCATTCTTGTAGGTGTTTGTAGGTGTTTCTTACTACTTAGGTATGTGTGTTAATCATGTATTTGGAGAAAAACAATGTAGATGTTTCTTACTAATTAGGTAGGTGTGTTCATCATGTATTTGGAAAAAACAATGGCTACAAATTCAGCAACGTAAACACAACAACAATGCAAACACAACAGTATGAAGGAAAATCCATGTACAAGTAACCAAGGCAGAGTTTTAAACTAATTACCAATGCAAAGGAGAAGGCAATTTGTACCACTAAAGTTAGAGTTCAATAATAAATCCCAAACTAGATACTAACTTCCTCCATCCATCCCTTCTATTAAAAACAGTTTCATCATAAATTATTTTTATTATAATGTTTAATATAAAAAAATGAAAAGAAAATCTTGCCAATTATAGAATATGAAAACCTACCAATCGGTTAGCCCATTAGCTACCTCTTGAAATCAGCTTTTAAGTTGTAGCGCGCAAATCCTCCAAATCTTTAATGGGACTCAACGTGTAAAAAAATGAGTATGAAAATCAACACCGGTCTTAGAAATTGCGATCTGGTTCTAACAATCTCCATCTATAAACAGAAATGAAGGTCTAAAATTGGATAGTCGATACATAATAGCCTAATAGGCAAAGGTGGCCTGCAGCCGCGGCCACAAGCAACAAGCAAGAGGAACTTAACCAGTGTCTGCCACATATAGCTATAGTTATGAGTAGAGATTCGGCAACATTAATATCAAATCGACCTAAATAGATTGCATTCTTAAAAAGCTATAATGACGGTTGGAAAAAAAGTTAAAGCGTAAAAAGAATACGGGTTACTAAATGGTTTGGACATTCGATCTGACGGTTTGTTAAAAAATTTGGGAGTATTTGACGGGAAAAATGCCCCCATAACAGGCATTTTCCCGTCAAATTCCAACACTGAAATTTCTCCACTTACAGCAATTACTAAAAATAAATGTCTAATTTATATGCATTAGCAGCACTAATGGCTTGAATTTCTCCACTCACGGCTCGCCTTATAAGGTAAAGAAATTACTAAAAATAAATGTCTAATTTATATGCATTAGCACTATTAGCACCAGTGGCTTGAAATTCTCCAATCACAGCTCGCCTTATAAGGTAAACCAATTACTAAAAATAAATGTCTAATTTATATGCATTAGCACTAATGGCTTGAATTTCTCCACTCATAGCTCGCCTTATAAGGTAAAGTAAAAATAAATGTCTAATTTATATGCATTAGCAGCACTATAGCTTGAATTTCTCCATTCACAGCTCGCCTGATAAGGTAAAGCAATTACTAAAAATCAATGTCTAATTTATATGCATTAGCAGCACTAATGGCTTGAAATTCTCCACTCACAGCTCGCCTTATAAGGTAAAGAAATTACTAAAAATAAATGTCTAATTTATATGCATTAGCACTAATGGCTTGAATTTCTCCACTCATAGCTCGCCTTATAAGGTAAAGTAAAAATAAATGTCTAATTTATATGCATTACCAGCACTAATGGCTTGAATTTCTCCACTCACAGCTCGCTTGATAAGGTAAGCCAATTACTAAAAATAAATGTCTAATTTATATGCATTAGCAGCACTAATAGCTTGTTCCGCGGCATTATTGGTTTTTATTCCGCAAATGTTTTCGAAGAGCGTGTAGCTCGAACAAGGGGTCCGAATATAAAAACAAAATTATGGCTGTCATTCATTGGCTTCTTTACGAATCAGCCATTTTCAAACAAATATTAACATGAAAAATGTAAAGGTTGGCTACTCAGCAGACAGACATACATATCGATATTAGATTCTTTTCAATTCTGCCCATTTCATACAGACAGCTCTGTACCGGGCCATTTTCCAAAAATCTTTGCCTCCATCATCTGTACAGTAATAATGACTGTTAGAAAAAACCAACACAATGCCAAGATATACTATAATTAAAAACTTAAACTTAAGGCATTTTACCTGGATCCCTACAGGCTTTATTCCCAAACCCCAGATATTAATGAAATGGATGCAAGCGGCAGCAAAATGCGAACAGTGGATTGTGGGAGCCGCAGAGGTTAAAAGCGATTAGGTTTAGGTTTCATGTCGGAATTTAAAGACCCTAAGACTTTGATTTGAGGTTAAAAGCGATTAGGGTTAGGTTTCATGTCGGAATTTAAAGACCCTAAGACTTTGATTTGAGGTTAAAAGCGATTAGGGCTAGGTTTCATGTTTAAAGACCCTTGAGACTTTGATTTTTTTTTTCAATCCAAAAAATCATTTTTTGCTATTCTATTGAATCAAAGGAATTTGTTACGTCACCAAGTCAACATGACAGCCACCCAAACAAAGTTGGGCCAAGCAAAAAGAAACAGAACAGTAGCAAATGCAACAATACAGTCATATGAGGCTAAACTATCGGAATCTGGGCAACATATACAGTAAAGTACCTCTCGTAAATGACATATAATCGAATATGTCATCAATGTCCCTAGAGAAAATATGAAGAGCCTAGAGACACTATCCAAGCAGAGCAGGTTAAAACTCTCCAAATCCAGAGACATAAAAATCATCTCAACCAAAAACCTCTCAGCAGGTGTCAAGAGACTAATAACATCAACGAACCAGAGCAAAGCTCTCAAAAAATCTGAAGTGTGACCTCCTTGTACACTTTTTCTTCACAAGTTTCTGTGAGAGTACGCCTCCCCACAGTCATCAATAGCCCCTCCTTGGATAGTGTATCTGCCCTCTTGTTATGTTCCCTATAGACATGGCATAAATCCACATGTGTGAACCCAGATATAAGATTCCTAGTGTGTAAGCACCAGGCATCTAGGTTCACCAAGGATAGAGTGGATTCATTTTTAGCCCAGTTTATAATCACAGAGGAATCGCCAAAGACATGAAGGTATGGTAACCCAATGTCTTTAGCAATGTATAGTGATGCCCAGAGAGCCAACAGTTCAGCCCTAGTATTGGTACTGTGACCACATGCCAACTTAATGGAGAGAAAATGATGTTCACTGATCCAAATACAGGCTCCAGCTCCCCCACCTGCTCAGCGGCAACACCATCAAAAAAGACAATCGGGAAGATACACTCAGTAGGATCACCAATCAATCTAACATTTGGTCCGTTAGATAGGCGCACCAGATAGGTGTCAACTTCAGACATGATTCTATAACAGAGTCTGAGAATATTAGGGATAATGTTCTTGAAAATGAGACAGTTCTTGGTCTTCCAAAGGTTCCAAATGAAAAAGAAAGGCATGTAAAGATGCCTTTCCTTCCTCTTAATCCAGCTACTGAGATTATCCAACAAAGAAATATCATACCAGATCAGATGAACGTCAAAAATATGTCTTAAGTAGTGTATAACATCAAGGGCGAAGGCACATCCAACGAAAAGGTGGTCCACAGTTTCAGCATGAGAGTTGCAGATGCAACATCTATTGGGGCTAGACCATCCCCTATTGTAAATATTATCCCAAGTATTAAACTTTTTGTTTATAGCCAGCCAAGTGAAGCATTTGATTTTTAGTGGAATATTGAAATCCCAGATCAGGGGCATCAGGGTATCAATCAGAAGAGGCATATGTTCAGCAACAATAAGCTCGTAGGTTTTTTTAGCAGTGACATTCCCCAAGTTTTTATCATATAACCAGAGTAAGGAATCCTCCAAATTCCCAATCCTTATGCCACCGTGAGCTAAACCTTTAATATAGGCAGTCCATTGATCAACCCATTCTCCTCCCAGCTCAAGATCAGACGCCGAGTACCAACCATTAAAACCTTCTGGGTGACCATACAAGTGTTGAGCCTATGCAAGATATGTAATCCCATAATTAACAAGATAACCCTTGAGGTCCTTGGAAAGTATATAAGACGAGTTCATACCGGCAATAAGATCAACACCTAATCTAATCTTCTGGCCATTGACGACCTTCCAGCCTAGATGCTCAGTAATCCAATACAAGACTCTAACAAAACCATTCCAGAAGTAAGATGTTCCATATGTATTGTATTTTCGGTCACGGATCCATACCTCCCAGGGTTTGTGCTTTAAGTATTTATGAGATATGATCCTACTCCAGATACCATGCCCGTTTAAGAGCAACCACAAGTTTTTCAGCTTCAAAGATATGCCAAACCATTCCAAGTGTTTAATATTCCAACCGCTATACTCCATAGGTATCGAAACCAACTCCCAACTAGTAAGATGGAGCTTATGGTGTCCATCAGAAGATCCCCATAAGAACATGAAAATGGTTTTTATCGACTTATTTAGGATAGATTTAGGGCATCTAGCAAGCGCAAACCAATACACAGCAAGACCTGAAAGTACATCATTTATAAGAATAACTCTTCCACCCAGGGAAAGTAATCTGAAAAACCAATGCTTAATCTTCATTTCAAATCTTTCCACCAACTAGGTCCAGTCAAAAGATCTATACCCCAAGGGTTTTATGCGAAAACCCAGGTATTTAAAACCCTCGCTGATAGGAACCATGTTGTAGGGGAGGAAAGCAGCAATTTGACTTTTGATATCAGGGTCTACATTATGAAAGAGAAAGGATGATTTTTTAATACTGACCGCCATCCCAGTAGCTAAACAAAACAAATTAAGGGCCTCATTGAAAACCTTCCATTCACCAATAGTTCCAATACCAAATAGAAGGACATCATCCACAAATAACAGATGTGTGATAGATAGATCGGGAGTATATTGATAACCGGTGATACGTCCCACCAGATGAGCATTCAGGATAATCCTACTGAGGCTTTCAATAATCAGGATGAATAACAAGGGGGAAAGGGGACAACCCTGTCTAATGCCCCTTGAAGCATTGAAGAAATCAGAAGGAGAGCCATTGACCAGTACTGCAAAACAAGCACTGGATACACACCCCATAATCCAATTCACACCAATCAGTGGTATGTCAATCTGTATAAGTAATAATCTGAGGAAAGTCCAATTTACCCTATCAAAGGCTTTGACCAGATCCAATTTTAAAACCAAGATATTTGCACTATTGGTCTTGATTGAGTGAAGAACTTCCTGGGTAATGCCAATAGGTTCAGTAATTTGTCTATCCTTCAGGAAACCAAAATGGTTGGCTATAAATAGTCTCATTGAGGAGCAGTTTCAGGCGATTTGCAGCAATCTTAGAAATAAATTTGTAGACCAAGTTGCATAATGAGATGGGCCGAAAATCAGCAAAAGTAGAAGGCTTATCACACTTGGGGATCAGGGTTAGGAAGGTAGAGTTAAGAGAGCCCGAGATTCTCCCGACAAGACGAGCCTGTTCTGCAACCAAAACCAGTTCATCCCCAACAAGATAAAAAAAAAAGTCAAAAAGAATTCAATAGGCCAACCATCTGGGCTAGGGATTTTGTCTTTTTTGAAGCCCTTGAGAACCGCTTCAACTTCCTGAGAGGTAATAGGATCAATGAATCTATCCACATCCTCCTCCACATTCAAAGTAGGAAAAAGACTGATCACTTTTAGATGGTCCTCAAGGTTTGTAGAGTCATCATCTTGAAATAACCCCCCAAAGTGTTGTTCCCCCAACCGTTTAAGTGTCGGGTCCTCAGCCACCAAGTTATCCTCCTTGTCCATCAAAGACCAGATGGTATTAGTATTTCTTTGAGCCAAAGTAAAGGTATGAATTTTTTTGTATTAGCATCCCCTTCCTTAATCCACAGCACTCTTCTCTTAAGTCTTTGAGTGGTTACCTCATGAGCTCAGTATTTCTCCTGTCTATCATGGAGGATCTTGAGATTTCTAGAGTTCTCAGCAGATAAAATACCAGAGTCCAAAAGTAGTAAATTGGAGATTTCTTCATTAATCTCAATAATCAATTGTTTCCTTTCTCTTTTCTTCCTCCTTTCCCAGCTTTTTACCCTACACTTGAGTCTACCCAATTTATGGGAGAAAGAGTCCATGTGATTCAGTGAGCCAGAAGTAATAGGAGCCAGCCATGAATCTGTAACCAAAGAGGTAAAATCATCCTCCAAGATCCAAGCTCTATTAAACTTAAAGGGATAACATCTAGAGGTGAGGCTCGGGCCCCATTCCAGACAGATAGGGTAGTGGTCAGAAATGGCTGACGGTGAGGTCCAAGTTCTATAACTACCCAAACATGGAAGGAGATAGTTCGATATCAAGAAACGGTCCAATCTATTGCATATGTTAGCCTGCCCTGACCTGCCATTTCTCCAAGTAGGACCAGGGAGATGAGATGAGGAGTCAATCAAATTGTTGCTAGCAATAAGGCGGGTGAAGTAGGGAGTCAAGGGGTCATTTCTAGCATGTTTACCCCATACCTCGGAAGAAGAGACGGTAAAATTTAGATCACCAACCAAATAATGTTCTGAAGGGAGAAAAAACGACGATCAACCACAATGTTATCCCAGAAGTCAATACGCTGAGTATAAGGACCGTAGCAGTTGATAACGGATAGGGTCTCCTCAATACCCTTTATAGTGACCCTGACGATAATCCCAGCCAAAGAAGAGAAAGCTTTGACCCATACCAAAAGAGGATTCCAACCAGCAAGTAGGCCACTAGAAAGGCCATTAGCATCAAGAGCACAATATTCCCACCTAGGCTTAATTTTGGAAAACAATATAAGAGACTAAGAGAAAGGACACATAGTTTCCTGTAAAAGAATCATGTCCGGACATAAGTCAGAGAACAGTGATACCAGGGCTTTTTGTTTGGGAAGCCCTCCAAAACCACGGATATTCATGGATAGAATTTTCATGGAGAACAAGTACCGTCAAGTGTGCTTGCTCTAAGGACCTGTGAAGGAGAAGATACAGAATGAGACTGCCTTAAGTCTGTTGGAGAGAGGGATAGCTTGAACCACATTCCCAGTAGATTCCGAGGCATATTTCTTGGCCTTGCGGATAGTGACATTCTGGAATCAAATAGAGTCTAGTGGGAGAATGGATGGGGAATTAGGAGACTTATACAAGAAAATGGACAGGGAGCTTTGAAGAGAAGGATCTTTAAATGCAGGGGTTTCTCTGGGACTAGAGGGTAGGATGGAAACCAGTGGATCAGGAGAGGCCAATAAGGGGGAGGGAGGGGGATATGCATAGGAGGAGGGAAGGGTAGTATAGTGTTCAAGAGTGTAGGGAGGGGGGCGTTTCGGTAGAGTGGGACCATCCGTAAGAAGGGGCATCGAAACAACAATCTTCGAATGTAGATCTGAGGATACAGGGCGAGAGAGGCTAGCACAAATTTCAGAATCCTCTATAAACATCAGCTCCCCCTTTGACAAACCATCATAGGGTGATGGCGAGGAAGATGTATAGATATCCTCAGGTGTAGGGACAAAGGGAGCCACAACAGGACGGGAAGGGGAGACAACAGAGGAATGGTGCTCAATTGAGACTTTGATTTGCCACCATTGTTGAATACTAAATATTCTAAAATTTATAAAGGTAATAATTTTGGTGAAAATATTGTGAGCATGGTTTTGGCTTTGTAAATAGACTTGATGCTTTGAAAAACAATCTTAAATGGAATCATTAAAAAATTTAAAATATTAGGAATATGATGAGAAAATTGTGTTTGGCTTTTGTTAATATAAAAGATGTGAGAGATGGTACTTGTAATAATATATAAGTTTTAATATTCCGTAATCTTTATGTTAATGGGAGTAGTAAAATAATAGTGGTATAGGTGTTTTATATGAAAGATGTGAGAGATGTTACTTGTAATAATATATAAGTTTTAATATTCTATAATCTTTATGTTACTGGGAGTAGTAAAAAAATAGCGATATAGGTGTGAATATATTGCATGTATGGTGTTTTTTTAAATGTAATACAAATGTATGGGTAATGTTTTAAAATATTTATTTTCAAATTTAGGGTTGGCAAGTGTAAGGGGGTGTTTTTCAACTTTGGAAGAAAAATAGAGAATATTTATGCCTAGGAATTGGGGTGACTTTAAATAATCAAACTAAAGCTATGGTACTTTGACAAGGTTTGATGCAAGCTCACCGACGAAATATAAGGCATATAATAATAGTTGGAGATTGAATGCTTGTGAGACAAAATATAAGACATATAATAGTAGTTGGAGATTGAATGCTTATGATTTGATATCTGGCTCTTAAAATCAACTCCAAAGGAAGGATTTATTTGTCGAATATTGTGGAGGGCAAACAATGTGTGCAATCTAGAGCAAGGTACTTTAAAACTTCATGAGGGGAGATAAGCCACTTTGTGATCCCCTAGCTCCCCCCTAAAGAATTTCGAGTTATATTTTACCAAGGGTAATATATCCAAATCATGTTTAAGCATATAGATCTCCATTTATTGGCCATGGAGCAGTTTCATGTTAACAAGTGGCATGGAAATCTCAAGTAGGTTGTCGCATTTAAGAATACAATCTACAAAGGAATAAGGGAGTTAATTATGAAATGCTTGGTGAGATGGTTTGCGCTTGAGAACTTGTGGGAAAAGATGAACACCCTATGTACTTTGGCATTGAGTAATGGAAAGAAAATCATGAGAGATTACATCAATTCTAGGGCATCCACATTTGTAATAGAACAAACATTCAAGTGGAAACATGGTGGAGCAAGGAATTCGGGACCGGTCCAAACACTATTGATAAAATATTGTATACTACAGCTCTGGTGGGGAATGGGAGTTGGCTCATCTCTATAATTCCCCTTCCATGCTTCATAAAAAGCTTCAATCTCACAGTTCACCTGCGATTTCGAAGGTTACACTCTATACCTTAAATTTGTTTGGAGTTAGAGGGTCACGATTGCAACATGGATCTCTGTTCATGGAGAAGCTCATTCACAGTGGCAAGGTTCTCTAATGTCAAGCCTGAGATCAACTACATGCAAGTTTTCAACATCAAAGTCTTCTTCATTGCGAAGGTATGCATTTTGAGTCTTTCAATTAGTTGGCTATCTGGAATTCTTAATAGAGATATTGTTACTTTTTATGATACACTTCTATAGTGACAGAAGTTAAGGGATTAGATGTTAGAACTATCGATAGCCAAAATCCCTCATGTTGTAGGTATTCAGTGACCCAAGTATACTACTATGGTCTAGGAATTGAAGGTAGGGAACAGAGGAATAGCTTCATGATGGAGAATTTAAATGAGAGGAAGGAAATCATTGGCAGTAGAAAGGATAATCTAAATGTTGAAAGTCCTGAAGCAATTTTGCAAGCGCTGTATAAAATGGATGATCATGGTAAAACCCTCGAGAGTATTGTTGGCTAAAACATGCCATCAATCATGTAGATTCAATTGGAAATGTTGAGTGCAGAGGTGAATAATCTGACTTCCAAGGTCATTATGGTTGAAATCGAAAGTGATTATCTTAAAGGAAAATTGTTTGAGCACGAGGATCAAATTCAGGCCTTGCAACTTAAGGTGCAGTTACAAGATCGAGGGAATTATATAGGTTATGAAGAAGATCTTAAATTTCTTACTTTTGAAGACTTGAGGCGATTAAATAATGGTACCATGAAAACGACAGAGATGGAAAACATGGAGGACCAGGAAAGTATTGAAGCTCAACAAATATCAGGCACTCCTCCAAATGCATAGAATAAGGCAAAAGGCCTGCACAAGCTAGGTTCTCTTTTTCTAAAAAAAAATATAATGAGGTTTAAATGTTTTTTTCTAGTTGGTCATTATTGTAGGGCTTACTTCAATAACATAGATGCAAATAACAAAAGTCTAGTACTCTCCAACTAGTGTGAGCCAAAAATTTATGTTTTACTAAGATATGTGTAAATATCCTATTATGAAACATTATACTATACACAAGTTTACCACTAAGGTCAAGACCTTTTTTTATCAATACAAAAAGTATATGTTTCTGTTATATATATATATTCACATACTTCATTTAAAAAATCCCATATTTAAGCTTGAACATGTAACTTCCCAAGAGAAAACACAGATTTTTCATTATTAAACCTATCTAATTTATATTGAAATGTAATTCATCTTGAGTTTGAATTTACAAAGAAAAATGTGCTAAAACCTATATAATTACATTGTGTTGGAGTTTTGGAAAGGCTGGACCACTCCACCCATCTTTAGGGGATCAATGATCATTATGACGTTGGAAAAGATAGATGTATAAAAGAGTACAAGTGGGAGATCATATATAATTGATGACTATGAGAAGCCATTTGTAACATACCCATATAACTTGCTAAAATGCATATATAAAAAGGTTTTTTTCACATAAGATATGGGTCGTGAATCTTCCTCTAACATTTATTCCTAAGCTTAATCGTTTCTTCAACAGTCCTTCTGCATATTAAAAAAAACCCTTCCGCAGATAAAAGTCCCTTCTGCAAATAAAACTCCCTTCCGCAAATAAATACTTCCTTCTGGAATTCCGCTTCTGCAATGCGGATTGCGGATTGCGGATTGCGGAACCCCGCGTGTTCTAATCCAATTTATTTTTCGCTTTTCAAATTCTGCAATGTGGATTGCGGATTGCGAAAACCTTAACATTATCACGATTTATCCATTCCGCTTCTTGCATTCCGTAATGCGGATTGCAGATTGTGGAAACCTTAACATTTTAACCATTCTTTCTTTTCACTTTGTGCATTCCACAATGCGGATTTGCAGACTACAGAAACCTTAACATTTTTACGACTTTCCTTTCTGCTTTTCGCATTCTGCAATGTGGATTGCAAAAACCTTAACATTTTTACGATATTCCTTTTAGCTTTCCACATTCCGCAATGCGGATTGCAAATTGCGAAAACCTTAACATTTTTACGATTTTCCTTTTTTGCTTTCTGTATTTCGCAATGTGGATTGCGGGAACTCTTATATCTTATAAGTTTTACCTTCTGCTTTTTGCATGCAGGTTGCGAGTTGCAGAAAACTCGCATCCTTCTCAATTTTATCCTCTGCTTTTCGCTTTCCGTAATGTGGATTGCGGGTTGTGGAAACACTTGAATTCTGTATACCTTTTTAGGCTTCCACAGGCCTTCCGACCCCAAGTTTTTTCACCTACCTTCTTTGTGTTTTCTTGGCAAGACTAAGGAGGTTTCAACCCTCGATGGAGTCACGGATTTAAGCCGATTGAGTTACTTAGATAAGCTCCGGATTAGGTATTTAATGGTGGTGTACAATGGCCAGTTCCTAATAACTTCAGCAGCCAAGCTCCCCTCCACGGTTCACCCTCCCTTAAGAGTTTAAGGTATTAACATGGATTCACTAAACTAGAAAGGGCCTAAACCCTGTAAGGCCTATTGACTTCCCTACCATGGGTCTCTTACATTGGGCATTTAACCAAGGAAACATACAACATACAAGTAACTCTCTTCTGAAACAATAATACACCATCTGAGCAAACATTTTACCAAATGCAAGTCACAGTCATTCAAACAGATTATGAGTATACACTAGCACATAAGCAACATTTTCATCAATAAACCTAACACTGGTATTTATCATTTCATAAACATTGAAACACACATTTACACATATAGATATATACTCTGAGCTTAATAGATTTGTTGAAACATAAACCCAATAATGAAACTTGTTTGTAAAGCGAGCCACAATGAAAAGGGAACATGTAATACTCCAAAAATTTGTAAAAATTTAAAAAATTCCATATAACATAAAATGTTTGCAGTCGTCACTACTTAGGAACAATTAACTGTTAACGGTTACCCTAAACAGTTTTAAACTAGAATTGATCTAGTACTTACCAAATGGAGATGGAATAGTACAAATTTTATATTTTAAAACAATAGCATTACTGCTATTTGGATAAAGAAGTAAAAGATTACTTTCTATAAAACAAATCTAACCAACTTACCGTTTATATGATCTTCATCATACACGGTGATATATAGATCTAAGATTAATACATATTCTAACAAAACCTAGTTATACATCTTTCTATACTTACAACCTCATATACATAAAGATTAAGCCTTTACCAGGTCTTATACAATGCTATGATTTCTCATAAGTTGTTGTTCATTATGCAATTCAAGTTGAAGAAAGTCTTACATGACTATTTACCCATTTCCAAATATTTCAAAACATGGATATAAACATTAGTATAAATTTTTACCTCCCTACAATACTCGTTAGAGTTATAATATATTGAAAGTTATGAAAAGTATTGTAAGCAAGGTTCATTTACAAATTGTTAATGTGTGTAGGATGCTCCATAGGGTTTCAAAACTATATCATAAACCCACGTTTCGTAAATAACTTCCATGCCAAGTGATCGTTACTCGATGGTTAGGTTTTTGGTTGACCTTGGGGCAATATAAAACTGTTCTAAAACCCTAAAAATCACAATTTTACCTCACTTTGTTTTCTATGCCGTGGAGTGAGGAGCCGCAGGCTCATGACCGCATGGCTTTACTGTCACTCCTTTAACTTTGGATAAGCCTCCTCATCGTTACGTTTTTATTCTATGTAGAGGGACATTTGGCCACTACCTTTCGTTCTATGGGAGAACCCTTTGTCGCCATTGCCCTATCTCTGTAAATGACACTCATGTCGTTACCTTGACTCTGCAAAAGATACCCTCCATACAATGGTGCGGTGAGAGTGGACGTGATAGAGTGAGCATGGTTCTTGATTGTTTAAAAGAGTGTTATTAAAGAGCATCGGGTTCTTTATCTCACTGCTCATTTTCTAGTGTGGCTTGACTCTGCTTCATCGTGATTTCTTTGTTTCGGCTTGCACACTGTGCATTTGTGCTTTCTTTTGACAGATCCTCCTCGAAGCTTGTTGTACCCTTAATGGTAGCTAGGGTTTGTGCATATTACCACTACGGGACCAAAAAAAATCCATTTCTAGGTAAAAATACTCAGTTTTTAAACATATTTAAAATTCTTTTTGCACCATTAGTTATTTATATGAGTTTTTAATATTCGTTGGTGTCAATGTGCAGGTGCTTAAATTCATAGAAGGGTGCTGGAAACCACTAAAGAAAACCTTGCACTGACTCCACGCTACGAGTCTACCCTGGTAAGCCTCGGTCTCGCCTGAGGTTTCTCTTGCATTGGTGTATGGTGTTTTTAGTAGGTGTTGTCCGCTTGGTTTTTGGACTACTGCTCGGCCGTGGTTACATTGTGGTCTGTTTGTTTGGATGGTCATGTGACCGATACTTTGATGTATTTATTATGAAATCTTCTTAAACCCTAGCAGTTGTTTCGTGTTGGAAACTAGGGGATTTCGTGGCCGAGACTTGAGAAAAAAATATGGGCCTTCTCAGTCATAGTTTTTTATTTCAGTAAAGTTATTTTTATATAGGCTTTTAAGCCATGACTTTGTTGTAAACATGCTATTAGGCCGTAACTGATACAGTTTCAGTAAAGGTTAGGGTTTAGATGCAGTTTCTATTTTTAATAAGCTCGAAGCTTACTGTTTGTACTTATATTTTGATAATATAAATATATTGTGGTTTTAATAAGATGGCGACAGCTATAAGATTCTTATCGGTTCTGGTTTTTCTTCAGATCTGTTTAAATTATCCTAAACAGAGTTTTTGTTACTGTAAATTGATATTTCTTTTTTATTATGTTTAAAAGTGAAATGAAAATGTTTGAGAAAGTTAGTTTTTAAAATATAGTTTCATTTTACTGTCAATAATAATTACTTCAGTAAGTAGATAAAAGAAATGTTGTTTATCCAACCTAAGTTTTTACTATATTTTTCTGGGTTATTGTATGTTGAAAGGTCTTTTACTTAATTTCTTCGAGTTTATATTTATCACACAATGTTAACACTGTTTCTTGTGGATAATGTATAAAAATTTATATATTCAGTTGTTAGATACTTGTGGTTATACAAATGAAGTATGTATGTATTAAATAGTTTATGGGGAAACTAGATAAATCATGCTCTTAAAATAAGAAGGTAATGATAATCATAATTGAAAGTTTTCTTCAAATAGGTTTTATTATAAACCCTAATTAATTTTTAAATTATTACATAGTTAGTATTTGATTATAATGTTATTTAAATTTCCTTTTACTTAGATGAAATTATCACAGTAAATTTTTAGCCTTATTTACTGTTTCTTTAAGTTAATCATGTTTATTTAATTTCTATTTTTATAATGTCTGTTAATTATTATAATATTAGACTTATAGTAAGTAATTTATCTACTGTGTAAGTAAATACACAGACTAAGTATATTTATATTTTTAAATCTTTCCTATAGACATATTTGTTTATATTATTACAGTATACTCTGTCTAAGGAAAATTTCTAAATAGAAAGAAAGAACATACATATGAATAACTCTTACGAAACCTGTAGAAGATAATAAAACACGTTCATGCATACTTCATTCGATTCTTTATCTGAATTTAATCTAACCTATTGTACTAGATTACTACCTTTGAAAAGGTGTGGAAAAATACAGTTAGGTATTTTTTTAATCTATCAGTAAAACTGGAAATTCTTCTAATCATTTACCCTATTCTATTTGATCCAGCATTTAACTATCTTTTTACACTAAAATTATTTCATTAACTAACTCTATCAACAACAGAACAAAAACATAACATATTTTTGCTTAAACGCGATCCTTCTAGATGTAAATAAACAATTAGAAAGCTAGATAAATCATGTAGAACCTAGAAATGTAGAAGAGGTGACAACAACTTAAGGAACATGTTCCTCCCAACCAATTCCTGGAGAAAATATGAACTGCAAATCTCAGGACCCCCGAGCTTGTCTCCTGGTCCACCTGGTAGAAGTACTGGGTAAGAGATGTAGTTTAGTAATCCTCTGCAACTCTACTGAGTGTTCAGTAACTCAATTCTGCATGCAGCAATATGAACTCAGCTTAGAATAGCTGCACTAGTTCAGATCTTCAGCACTTTTCACTCAAAACAAACTTCAGCTAGTCCCCTCCATCGAATCTTCTTGTGCACTTCATTCACTCATAATGTTCACAAGTCAAGAATGAGCAGCCTCATTTGTCTTCAATGGGAAGTTTTATTAGCATGCCTAGGTCTTTTGGGTCAGTTTTCACTTAATGAGCCACCTGCTCTTGTTCCACTTTCTTGGGGAACATGACCACAAAAATAGGGAAGTTGCCTCTTGCAACAACTATAAGTAGTTTGAGGGTGTTGCCAAGTGTCAATCTTCTCTCAACTTAGTCTACTCCACCAAGTGACCAGTAAAACACTCATTTAACAGTTTCCTTAAGCTGTTGTCTCATCTTTCATTTATTAATTAATAAAATATTCAGCAATTACATTCAATTATCATTGACCCCACTTGGTCATTAATTACAAACTTTATAATAAAATATAACATAATGTTTCTTAAAACATAAAATGTTTTGCAAATTGGGGCATGTGACATACACATCCCCTTAAATTATAACATCGTCCTCGAGGTTATTTATTCTTTGTCGTCATAATTGGATATGCATCCCGCATATGACTCTCCAATTCCCAGGTGGCTTCTTCTGGACTAAGGTGCTTCCATTGCATCTTCACCTGACCAATGGTGTGATTCCGAAGTGAGATCTCCCTCCTTTCAAGGATACAATCCAATTCCACCAGAAAATCTCCTTCGAGTTCCACTTGCACATCATTCCAGTTTATAACATGAGTAGCATCATGTACATATTTTTTTAACACAGAAATATGAAAAACATTATGAACCTTCAAATTTGGCGGTAAAGCCAATTGATATGCCACCTGTCCTATTCTAGATAGTATCCCAAAAGGTCTGCAATATCGGGGTGCTAACTTAGCACAACTTCATAATCTCAGAGAACTCTTTTTAGGCCTTACCTTAATAAAGACATGTTCACCAACCTGGAACTCTTTTTGACTTTGTTTAAGATCTGCTTGACTTTTCTGTGTGTCTTGCGCAACTTTCAAGTTATCTTGCACCTGTTTACAATTAAATCCATCTCTTTTAATAGTTCAGGTCCTAAGAATAACCTGTCAACTAGATTACTCCATGAGATGGAGGTATTACACTTCCTGCCATACAAAATTTCAAATGGACTGTATCTTGTTGAAGCTTGGTAGTGATTATTATAAGCAAACTCTACTAGCTGTAAGAAATATTCCCATTTACCTAGCTGTTCCTTAACATACATTCTGAGCATATCTTCCAACACTTGATTCACTCTTTCAGTTTTTCCATCTGTCTAAGGATAAAAAGAGTACTGAAATTTAAAGTAGTATGCAGACCTTTAAACAAAGACTTCCAAAAATTACCCGTAAACTTAGGGTCTCTGTCTGAAATTATAACCTTCGGTATCCTATGTAAGCGAAATATTTGTTTCAGGAATATATTAGCAATATTAGTAGCCTTGTAAGTGGTTTTTATAGGTATAAAATGAGTTGCTTTACTAAGTTTATCAACAACTACCATTATCGAGTCATTCAGATTTTGATTTCTAGATTGACCTATAATAAAATCAAGACTGATTATTTCCCACTACCAGCTAGGGATAGGTAATGGCTGAAGTAACCCAGTTGGATGCTGGTGTTCAGTCTTAACTTGTTAGCATTCAAAGCACTTGGCAATGTATTCTTCCATCTCATTCTTCATGTTTGGCCAAAAATAATCCTCCTGTAACATGGTTATAGTCTTCTGATAACCAGGATGTCCTGAGTAAGAAGTCTTGTGAATTTCATTTAAAATTAGTAACTTAATCTTAGGGACATTAGGTATATACAGTCTATTTTTATATAGTAATAATCCTTTTTTGTTTAGACTATACCATGTACTTAAACTTTCAATTAAAATTTTTGTTACTTTTGCTTGTAATTTCTGATAGTTTTCATCCAATCTTACTCCTTCCTCTAGTTGTTCTGCTAAATCTGTTTTATAGGTGCTGATTGCTGCTACAAAATTTAGTTTTGCATTTCTGCTTAAAGCGTCAACAACCTTATTTTCTTTTCCCTTAATATGTTGGATTCCAAAATCGTACTCGCTAACGAAAGCTAGCCACCTAGCTTGCCTTGCGTTTAAGTTAGGTTGATCCAACAAATATTTTAACCCTTTATTATTTGTCATTAATATAATTTTTCTTTCGATTAAGTGAGGTGCCACATCTTCAAGGCATGTATGACAGCAGTCAACTCTAAGTCGTAGGTTGCATAGTTTCTCTCATGAATCTTAAGCTTCCTAGACTCATATGCAATGACGTGTCCTTCCTGAGTTAAAACTTCACCTAGATTGTCGTTGCATGCATCAGTACATACTATAAAGTATTTATTAGGATCATCAATTCTTAAGATTGGTGCAGTAGTTAGTAAAGTTTTTAACTTTTTAAAACTTTCTTCACACTTTTGACTCCACTCAAATTTCTTCCCTTTCCTCTATAAAAAAGTTATGGGATTTGTAATTCTTGAAAACCCTTCAATGAATCTTCGATAATAGCCAGTAATCCCCATGAATGATTGTACGTTAGTTACGTCCTTTGGGACTGGCCATTCTTCAATTGCTTTTATCTTTTCTGGATCAATTGAGATCCTTTCTTTAGTTACTACATGACCCAAGTACTGTATTTTATCCTTAAAGAAATCACACTTACTAAATTTTGCATAAAGGTGATGTTCTCGCAATTCTTGTAAAATAATTTGTAAGTGCTCTTCGTGTTCTTCTTTAGACTTAGAATGAATTAGAATGTCATCAATGAATACCACCATGAACTTATCAAGGTACTTAAGCAATACATTATTCATTAGACACATGAAGACGGCCGGGGCATTAGTAATCCCAAATGGCATAACAACAAACTCATAGTGACCATATCTGGTCCTAAAAGTTGTTTTAAAGATGTCTTCGTCTTTGATTCGGACCTGGTGATAACCAGATCGTAAATCAATCTTCGAAAATAGAGTCGCTCCATGTAGCTGATTAAACAAATCATCTATGCGGGGCAACGAATCTCTGTTTTTAATGGTTATTTTATTAAGTTGATGGTAATCTATACATAAATGTAGAGTATCGTCCTTTTTTTTAACGAAAATAACAGGTGCTCCCCAAGGAGATACACTGGGCCTGATATAATTCTTATCATTAAGTTCTTTTAATTATGATTTTAATTCATTTAATTCCAATATATTTATCCGATAAGGGGCTTTTGATCTAGACATTGCACCAGGTACCAACTCAATAGTGAAGTCTAACTCCCTCTTCAGAGGCAGTCCCAGAATTTCTTCCGGAAATACATCTGAATACTCCCTCAGGATTGGAATGTCTTCCAGTTTTAGTTTATATTCGTTATTAGTATTTTCTTCGTTAATTACAGTTACAACAAAGGCTTTACAACCCTTCCGAACAACTCTCTTTAATTGCAAAGCAGAGATTTATCCGATAGTTGTTTTCCTAGGGATTCCTCTTACGTTTATTGTTTCTCCATCATTATTTACACAAGTAAAAGTTTTATCGAAACAGTTCAAAAGTACCCTATGTTGTTCTAACCAGTCCATACCAATTAACATATCATAAGAACCTAAAGGAAGTACATTAAGCTTCACAGAGGTTTAAAACTGATCCATGTTTACATTACAATCCTTTACAAAACAATTCACTTTTCTTTTTGCTCAAGAAGCTAGCTAAACTAACCATGACTTTGCAAATTTTTCTACTTATAACTTGCATTTCTCTACTAAATCAGGAGAAATATAACTTAAGCTAGCCCCTGGATCAATTAAAATAGATATAGGCGTTTGATTCAACTTACCTTCCACTTCCACCATGGAAGTTTGAAAATCCGTCTGCCTATTTTTTAGTGCTGCGTTGATCCTGGGCATTGTCCTTGCTAAATCACCAATAATCATATCCTCCTGTACCATATGTATGTTGCTTACAGTCTTCTTCCGATTGGGGCAAACTGATGCATAATGAGGACCATTACATTCCCAACATTTTAGTGGTTCTTTTCGTTCATTATTCTTGATGTAATTACTGTGATTATTAACAGGTTCTTTATTTCTAGGGCCATTTGGATTCAACTGTGAATTACCTTTATTCCCTTGGAAATTTTTATTAGGAAAATTTCGTGTGTTATTAATCCTAAAACTACGGTTAGGTACGAAACCTTTCTTCTTCTGTTCAAAATTATTAGATTTTTTAGCCTTCCAGTTTGACATACTTTTCTTTTTGTGATTCTGCTCATAGCAAAAATTTGCCTTTCGCATAGCCTCCTCCAAGGTTTTTGGATTATCATATTCAATTCTATCTTTTATATGAAAGGGTAAACAACTTAGAAACCGTTGTACCTTAGGCTTCTCATCCACAATGTACGGCACGTATTGTAGCAGTCTTAAAAATTCATTGTTTAATTCTTTCATGTTCATTGTTCCCAACTTTAGTTCATAAAATTCCTTAGCTCGCTCTTCATAGTACTGTTCTGACAAGAACTTCTTTTTAAAATATTTCTTAAAGGTACTCCAGTTAATGTTCTTTTCCCTGATACCTTTTACTCGTTTTAGGTCCTGCCACCAAATATATGCCTTCCTAGTTAGGTTATAAATGGCCATTCTTGCTTTTAGCTGATTATAGTAATTGTAGATTTGAAAATATTTCTTCATCCCAGACAGCCATGATTCAACCTCTTCTCCCTTCTCAGTTTCACCATTGAAAGTTGGTGGTTTTATTTTCTTAAATTCTCCTGAAATATCTTCATAAGGCCTAAATTTTATTTTTCTTGAATGATGATTATCTTCGCTACTATCATTAGTATACTAATAATTCTTCTTATCTGGATCGCCATAAATCTCAGAGGATGAGCTACTTTCGATTTTAGACTATTTAGACATTTTGCTTTTGTGTTGGTAGGACATATCTTTAGATCATATCTGTTTATCTTTTTCTTCATTCTTAAATTTTTCCATCAAGATTTGATTCAGCTCCTCCCGAGCTCTTAGAATTCTTTCATTTTCCTTTTTGACTGTTACCATCTCAGTTCTTGATTCTTTAACCGTTTGTAATAATTCAGAAAAGTTATTAGTTTTTTCGTCTTGAACTGGTTCTCTTCTAGAATTACTTAGTTCATTAAACGAGGACTCTTCATCTGCATATTCCTTGAGTCTTTCCATACCTACAGTTTAGCTCGAAAAAATTTCTGGAAATAACATTTCAAAAAGAAAAATAATAATTAGTACACATGCATTAAATATATTGTTTATCTATGCAGGTTGAGCCTCATTCAGTCCTAGTGTCTGAACCTGTGCTCTGATACCACATGTAATACTCTAAAAATTCATAAAAATTTAAAATTTTCATATAACATAAAATGTTTGCAGTTGTCACTACTTAGGAACAATTAACTATTTACGGTTACCCTAAACAGTTTTAAACTAGAACTGATTCTAGTACTTACCAAATGGAGATGGAATAGTACAAATTTTATATTTTATAACAATAGCATTACTGTTATTTGGGTAAAGAAGTAAAAGATTACTTTCTATAAAACAAATCTAACCAACTTGCCATTTATATGATCTTCATCATACAAGGTGATATGTCGATCTAAGATTAATACCTAGTCTAACAAAACCGAGTTTTACATCTTTCTATACTTACAACCTCATATACATAAAGATTAAGCCTTTACCAGGTCTTATACAATGCTATGATTGCTCATAAGTCATTGTTCATTATGCAATTCAAGTTGAAGAAAGTCTTACATGATTGTTTACCCATTTCCAAAGAATTCAAAACATGGATATAAACATTAGTATAAATTTTTACCTCCCTAGAATACTTGTTAGAGTTATAATATATTGAAAGTTATGAAAAGTATTGTAACCAAGGTTCCTTTACAAATTTTTAATGTGTGTAGGCTGCTCCATAGGGTTTCGAAACTATATCATAAACCCACGTTTCCTAAAGAATTTCCATGCCACGTGGTGGTTACTCGATGGTTAGGTTTTTGGTTGACCTTGGGGCAATATAAAACTGCTCTAAAACCCTAAAAATCGCATTTTTACCTCACTTTGTTTTCTATGTTGTGGAGTGAGGAGCCATAGGCTCATGGCCACATGGCTTTACTGTCACTCCTTTAACACTAGATAAGCCTCCTTGTCGTTACGTTTTTCTTCTATGTAGAGGGACATTTGGCCACTGACTTTCGTTCTGTGGGAGAACCCTTTGTCGCCATTACCCTAGCTCTGTAAACGACACTCCTGTCGTTACCTTGACTTTGCAAATGATACCATCCATACACTAGTGCGGTGAGAGTGGACTTGATAGAGGGAGCACGGTTCTTGATTGTTTAAAAGAGTGTTATTAAAGAGTATCGAGTTCTCTATCTTACTGCTCCTTTTTTGGTGTGGCTTGACTCTGCTTCATCGTGATTTCTTTGTTTCGGATTGCACATTGGGCATTTGTGCTTTCTTCTGACAGAACCTCCTTGAAGCTCATTATACCCTTAATGGTGGCTAGGGTTTGTGCATATTACCACTACGGGACCAAAAAAAATCCATTTCCAGGTAAATATACTCAGTTTTTAAACATAGTTAAATTTCTTTTTGCACCATTAGTTATTTATATGAGTTTTTAATATTCGTTGGTGTCAATGTGCAGGTGCTTGAATTCCTAGAAGGGTGTTGGAAACCACTGAAGAAAACCTTGCATGGACTCCACGCTATGAGTCTACCTTGGTAAGCCTCAGTCTTGCCTGAGGTTTCTCCTGCACTGGTGTATGGTGTTTTTAGTAGGTGCCGTTCCCTTGGTTTTTGGACTACTGCTCGGCCGTGGTTACACTGTGGTCTGTTTGTTTGGATGGTCATGTGATCGATACTTTGATGTATTTAATATGAAATCTTCTTAAAGCCCTAGCGGCTGTTTTGTGTTGGAAACTAGGGGATTTCGTGGCCGAGACTTGAGAAAAAAATATGGGCCTTCTCAGTCGTAGTTTTTTATTTCAGTAAAGTTATTTTTATACAGGATTTTAAGCCATGACTTTGTTGTAAATAGGCCATTAGGCCGTAACTGATACAGTTTCAATAAACGTTAGGGTTTAGATGCTATTTCTATTTTTAATAAGCTCGAAGCTTATTGTTTGTACTTATATTTTGATAATATAAATATATTGTGGTTTTAAGAAGATGATGGCAACTGTAAGATTCTTATCGGTTTTGGTTTTTCTTCAAATCTGTTTAAATTATCCTAAACAGAGTTTTTGTTACTGTAAATTGATATTTATTTTTATTATGTTTAAAAGTAAAATGAAAATGTTTTAGAAAGTTAGTTTTTAAAATATAGTTTCATTTTACTCTCAATAATAATTACTTCAGTAAGTAGATAAAAGAAAGGTTGTTTATCCACCCTGAGTTTTTACTATATTTTTCTGGGTTATTGTATGTTGAAAGGTCTTTTACTTAATTTCTCCGAGTTTATATTTATCACACAGTCTTAACACTGTTTCTTGTGGATAATGTATAAAATTTTATATATTCAGTTGTTAGATACTTGTGGTTATACAAATGAAGTATGTATGTATTAAATCGTTTATGGGGAAACTGGATAAATCCACTGCTAGTAAAATAAGAAGGTAATGATAATCATAATTGACAGTTTTCTTCAAATAGGTTTTATTATAAACCCTAATTAATGTTTAAATTATTACATAGTTAGTATTTGATTATAATGTTATTTAAATTTCATTTTACTTAGATGAAATTATCACAATAAATTTCTAGCCTTATTTACTGTTTCTTTAAGTTAATCTTGTTTATTTAATTTCTATTTTTATAATGTCTCTTAATTATTATAATTTTAGACTTATAGTAGATAATCTATCTACTGTGTAAGTAAATACACAGACTAAGTATATTTATATTTTTAAATCTTTCCTAGAGACATATTTGTTTATATTATTACAGTATACTCTGTTTAAGGAAAACTTTTAAATAGAAAGAAAGAACATACATATGAATAACTCTTACGAAACCTGTAGAAGGTAATAAAACACATTCATGCATACTTCATTCGATTCTTTATCTGAATTTAATCTAACCTACTGTACTAGAGTACTACATTTGAAAAGGTGTGGAAAAATACAGTTAGGTATTTTTTTAATCTATCAATAAAACTGGAAATTCTTCTAATCATTTACCCTAATCTATCTAATCCAACATTTATCTATCTTTTCGCAGTAAAATTATTTCATTAACTAACTCTATCAACAACAGAACTGAAACATAACATATTTTTTCTTCAACTCAATCCTTCTAGATGTAAATAAACAATTAGAAAGCTAGATAAATCATGTAGAACCTGGAAATGTAGAAGAGGTGACAAGAGCTTAAGGAACCTGTTCCTCCCAACCAACTCCTGGAGAAAAGCTAAACTGCAAATCACAGGACCCCCGAGCTTGTCTCCTGGTCCACTTGGTAGAAGTACTGGGTGATAGATGTAGTTTAGTAATCATATGCAACTCTATTGAGTGTTCAATAGTAGCTCAGTTCTGCATGCAACAGTATGAACTTAGCTTAGAATAGCTACACTAGTTCAGATCTTCAGCACTTCTCACTCAAAACAAACTTCAACTAGTCCCCTCCATCGAATTTTCTTGTGCACTTCATTCACTCAGAATGTTCACAAGTCAATAATGAGCAGCATTAGCTGTCTTCAATGGGGAGTTTTATTAGCATACCTAGGTCTTTTGGGTCAGTTTTCACTTAATGAGCCACCTTCTCTTGTTCCGCTTTCTTGGGGAACATGACCACAAAAATAGGGAAGTTGCCTCCTGCAACAACTAGAAGTAGTTTGAGGGTGCTGCCAAGTGTCAATATGCTCTCAACCTAGCCTGCTCCACCAAGTGACCAGTAAAACACTCATTTAACAGCTTCCTTAAGATGTTGTCTCATCTTTCATTTATTAATTAATAAAATATTCAGCAATTACATTCAATTATCCTTGACTCCACTTGGTCATTAATTACAAACTTTACAATAAAATAAAACATAATGTTTCTTAAAACATAAAATGTTTTGCAAATTTGGGCATGTGACAGAATAACCACGTTCCACCCAACTATAGATTAGGCACAGATTTGATTTGTCCTCAATTACTCCATAATTAAACTATGCGTGCCAAGAGTGGAGACAAAAATCCTCAATTCAATATTCCAAGAAGAAATCACTTGCCTAACACAGAGTACTCACATAACAAGTATTTCTCTCAACTCTTTCCTAACATAAAGTGCTCAAACAACAAGAGTTCATTATTTCCCAACATACTCAGCAACGTCCTGCCTCCCCACATATGCTCTCTTATAGTTTGGTTGTCGTGGTCTTACTTTGCAGCTATGGTCCATTCCCCAAGGGTTCCTTGTCAACCACTACATTCCTTGATTTTTCTAGTGTCCGTCCAATCTTATTTTGCAGCTACGGTCCATTCTCTATTGAATCCTCGTCAACCACTGCGCCTTGATTTCCCTAAGGTTTGTTTGACGCAATTAAGGCGTTCGGGCGCCTGGTGTACTTCCTTGAGGTTTACTCCTTTACAAATCCACCTCTTGCACACATAATCTCCTCTTTTAGCGTGGCTTGCCCCTTTCATTTTGAATTTCATTAAAGGAAAAATGTAGCGGTTACAACTGTCCTCTGGGGACCTTTTGGATGGATTCCTCAATCAACCAAACTCATCAAAAAATACAATGGAAAAATAATATTACAGATAATGTTTATAAATCAGGGGATATTACACCATTAGGGTTAGGATGATAATAAAGAGATTTTGGAAGTCAAAGACAAAATTGGAAAATATTTAAGATAATTAAAATAAATGTTAAAAATGAAATAAATTAATAAATTTAATCAACGAAAAAAATATTAATTATAAGATGTAAATCTTCATTCAAGAATGCAAAGCTTGATATTCTGTAAAATCAAGGTATGGCTATAAACATCCATTCAAGAATCAAGGTATGGCCTCACCCAAGATAACAACATTCCTCCCAATCACCAGAAGAGAGAAGGTAACTTTTAAATAATATAAAGGTTTAAATGATTAAAGACAGGGGGTAAGAAAATATTATGTTTAAATAGTTAAGGGTTAAGGAAAAAATTAGTTAAGGTGAAGTTAAGATCAACAAATTAAATTAGCAGCAAAGCTGCTTATACTTGCCTTTTATAAATAGTTTAATCTAATGAATTAGAAATGTTTTAATTTAATAGTTGTACATAGTTCAAAGTTAAAGTTAAACTTTGACAAGGAAACAATTGGACAATAAATAAGAAGTGGGTAAGAAAATGCCATTGTCATTTGGAAATATCAAATTTATATTAAATACTTAATATTGAAGGTATTAAATGTATAGTAGTTTCTAGAGAGTTTACAAAAGTTGTACTACCAACAAAAAATGTGTATGTGTGACCACTCACCACTTACACAAGACAATATATATATATATACTAGTATACCCCAAAGAGGGGGAAATCAAACACCGAAGATAACTTCGATATGTTTCAAAAATGAGAGAAAGTTGTGTGTGTAGATAATACAAGTTTATGTGATGAAATCAAGTTTAGGAAAATAAGTGAAAATAAGTTACATCAAACTTCTAAATCGCCACATAAGTGAAAAAAAGTTTCCTCCAAAAAGCTTTTGTACCTAAAGTTTTTAAATTTGAAAACATTCGATGAATAAGTCAATGTTTTCCCCTTTTGATCCTTTGAATTCCATAGGAATTTTACAAAGCAAAAAAGTCCAAACATCCAAGGGGCATAGTTATAGGAGTTTTCCAAGTTTTAGGTAGCTTTAGAGAACCGCGAAACCCCTGGACATGGAGAAACTATACCTTTGAAACTGAGACCCGACTTGGACATGGAGAGACTATACCTTTGAAATTGAAACTTGAACTATGCAAGAAATCAAAATTTCTGCACATCATAATTTGCACAAGTGACACCATTTTCCCTGTCGACCATTTGTGTGGGTCCTCTTATAATCGCATGTATTGAAGATTGTTGAATGACCAAATAAGGTTGACAGATGAAGAAAATATTTTGTTTCAAGGTTTTAATATCCTAAGTCAATATTCATACGAAATATCAATGTTTTATAGTCAGGATGTCCATTAGTAGCTTGATGCTTAATTTTCATGACATAATGGATGTAGAAGCCAGCCCCCTTCCACGCACATATTGTAGCTCAGGGGGCACAATTTTTGATAGATGTAACAATTCCATTGAATTTCTTTTTACCTTTTCTCTTCACTACACGTAAAGGCAAAGGCATGGTGCCCTTCGCTCCTTGTGGATCCCAAAACCATCACGATGGAATGTGGAGGCCCTCTAAGTCGTAAGCTTTGATATATGAAACTAAAAATTACAATCCAATGAACACAAAGTCATTTTCTTATTTCTAAATTTCTTTTCAAAATAACTAATATAAATATGACCGCTCATTAGACTCCCATAAAGTTTTCTTCAACCTTCAGATTCACATAAGTTTTACTTTCTTTTTCAAGTTCTGCAACTTTGGTTAGCTCAATTAGTAGAGCTCATTTCTGGATAAAAAATTTTTCAAACCCATGGTGGCCACCTGGCCTGTTGATTTTTTAAATCCCAACCAACCTTCAAATCACCCACATGTTTTCCAATGCAATGTCTTTCTGGCTCACAGAGTCTGGGTTTTCAGATGTACAAATCGAGCATATGGTGGAACTACACAGTTGTGTTTCAGATGATATGCATGACCGTCAAGTGTCCCATGGAAACTGTGGAAGTAGATGGTTGGAATGATACAAATATGTATGCCAAACTATGAATGTTGGATAAGAGATGTTGTTGAGAGCTCTTCACCCATCGACTTTGGTGTTGGACATAAATCATCGTTATTGATGATTTATTGCAACAATCTTCTGTAATTATTGATGATTGGATACATAATTACCGTGTGGGGAAATAAAATGGTGCTTGTTGATTATCATGAAGACGATGCATTTGATGGTATTCAAATGAGGAGGTTGCAACTTGTTGATACTTAAGCTTCTCTCTTGGAACAAAATATAATGACAATGAAGTCCTTGAATCTCATATGGATTTGCTTGAACAAACATCCTACCTCTTCTCTACCTTCTTGGATTCTAATGAAAAATTTAAGGCTTCTACAGGTGTCGGGGAGCACAACAGAAATTTTCTGGCAAAATGAATCACACGTAAATAGAAATTCGTTATTCACAGGTAAATAGAAATTCATTATGTTAAAGTTTGTATGTTTAGTTCATATTAAAATCGCCATATGTAAATATCTAGCTTATGGTACATGTAAAAATTTTGTAGGAGTCTTGGAATCAATACACAAAGAAATTTCCCGTCTAATGGTCGTCAAACCAGAAGCCAAACGAGACCAAAAATCCAAGGTATTTTCATACGAGGATATACAAAGCATGCATTACCCACACACATCAATTTGTGAATCGATGAGACTTTATCAACCGGTCCTCTTTGACTCCAAGCACGCTCTCCACAATGATGTTCTGTCTGACGAGACTATCGTGCAGAGAGGCACTCAAGTGACTTACCACCCATACGCCATGGGTCATAGGGACGCCATCTGGCGTGTCGACTGCATTGAATTCAAACCAAAAAGATGGTTGAACAAGGATGGCCATTTTATCCTGAAGAGTTCCTTCAAATTCACAGTCTTCCAAGGCGGCCCGTGGGTCAGTTTGGGTAAAGATATGGTGTTTATTCAGATGAAATATGTTGCGCCAACTGTGGTTTCTATGTTCATATTACAACGCCTCATTGAATATTCGGCTATGGGAAATCCAAAGCTCATTCATAGCTTGACTACGCCCATGAAGGGTGGCTTTCTCGTTCTTCTTGAAAAGAAGAAGGCTAATTGGTGGCCCTAGTATCCCCATCATAACTTCGTTTGATTCTGTCTTTTTCACTTATAAAAATACATTTATAAAAATAAAGGAGATCCAAATACCATCAATTATACTTTAAGCTTTTAACTCTCATTTATTATTATCCTTGAAAAAATTAAAATATAAATCCTTCGTCTTTTTCTTGAAACAAAATTTCAATTAGGTTCTAAAAAAATTAAAATATAAATCCCTTGCCTTCTTCTTGAAACAAAATTTCAATTAGGTGAGAACCTACATATTTAATAAAATAATAAAAACAATCTATGTTTGCTCAAATATTTTTATTTGGAATTATAAAAAACAAGTTCTTTATGCAGAAGAAATCTTAATTTAGCATGGATTTATACTGGTATGGAAAATATGAAAAGACCATGTTCATAGTGTAGTTTAAAAGCTAAAGTTCTCTTCCCCTGAATTTCCTTCTCTATGTGAGGTCAGCGTCACTGCTGGGAAATTCTTATTGCGTTGCATTGGTCAAATGCATAGTTTGTATGCCACAAATAGACCAACATTAAAGAAAGTCGTGACATAAGAGTTATTTAACGTCGAGATGGAATATATTCATTAATTAATATAGGTGGCAGCAAGCACAAAGGAAAATTCAATGCTAGTTGTGTCCTTTCCAACGTTTAATATTCTAGATGTTGCTTTTCTTATATTTTGACAGCCAAAGTATGGCAAACAAGCGCAAAATAACTTATGTCAAATCTCTATTGTCACTACAATTTGGAAATTACTGGGTTAGGTTCGAGTTGCTTTCTAATCTAGGGCTTTTATAATAAAAACCTGAAAGAAGAAATCTATAACATTTGGCAGTCCCGGGTCTAGGCGCCTGTGATTTGGTACAATATTCAATATAACATTAGTAATAAGTAATAAACATTCAATATTAGCCTAAAATCTTGAGCATAAATATTAAACCATATGCAACCAAAAAGAATTTTGAACAATCATAGGAGGCCATCCAAAGAACCAATGAAAACAACAAACATGGGTGATTAGGCATGGCCTTGACGTGTGCGATGCGTCACAAAGGGAAGATCAACATACTGAGTGTTTTACCATCACTGATAATTTGTGTTGATTGTCACATGCAAATGCATTGCAAACAACCACATCAACATGCCTCCATTTAAACAATAACACATTTCTAAACTTGGTGGGTATTGAGTTGCTTTTGCCATGCAACTTTTGTTATGGTGGTTTTCGTTTAAACTTTCAATATCAAGTTAGGTTGATTAATTAACTCATTTCATGTTTGTGTAGAGAACAAACTTGTTTTGCTTCCTTTGTTTTGACTAGACTACTAATGCACAAGTGACACATATCCAAATTGTTTTAAATCTATCATGGTTTACCCAAAAGTCATATTTAATTTGTTTGGGCTAGACACGAATCAATCCTGGCGCTAACACTTATAGCTAGCACACACCGACACGTAGAGCTAGTATGCACTTCATAACTGTGTCAATTGATATTGAGCCATCCATTATTCTTAGTGTTGGGACGCATAAAGTATCACTACCTCATCATACCATACCACCATAGGAAGAAGAAAGGATAGATCTCCCATGGAAATGCAAAGATATACTCCATGAAGCAAAGGTCAGTACTACCCACATAGTTGTATATTACCGCATCTTGGTTGGGATTGATAGGACACTGTCTTTTTTTAGAATGTGTTGTTTTTATGTTAACCAACTAAAAAACTCATGAAAATTGTACCCATGGAGTCTATTTTCCAAATGGGTAAGCTATTGCATCAGTTTGCAAAGCTTAGTAGACCATGAATACGCTTACTCTGAGGTGATTTGCAGTTTTCTCATCAATTTTGTGTAGTCACATCAATTCACTCTAAATTTGTAGTGGTGTTATTTATGATTATGTAGTGGGTTTATTATCCTTTATTTTCCACGAACGTGGTAACTAATTACATCTATGTATTTTTAACAAATTTATAGGTTTGAAGTAGATCTTTTAAAGAAATTTGCCATGAGTTTGCCTCTGGAGAATCCCTTTCAAGGGAAATTTTAGCAGATAGATATGAGTTTGGATGGGGAGCCTTTGCTTCTCCAATTCAAATGGAATCATGATTGTGCATGATCCGTTACTCGACCAGGTTTAGACTGTGGTAGCCAAATATGAAGACCCTACCGATGTTTTCAATTTTTGTTTCCTACCCCCCTCATGTTTGTACCTTCACTCCTCGTCTTCCTTTTTACAAACAAGGAGTCAAGCTCTTAACAGAGCCTAGTACCAACCTTGTATAAAAATAAGTGGTAATTGTCACCTTTTTGTCATTGCTCTATGTTTTTTTTGTTATTTACCATGCATGTTGTATGAGTTCTTGTCCTCCTTGGTATGTGTTATTATTGGTATCTTGATGGAAACATAGAAGGGTCGTAATTGCTCTAAAGACCCATCTTCTTCTATCCTCACCAGACTTAATGAGAAGAAGGAATTAAGTTTTATACCCCTCGAGTTCGTGTTTGGATCCCACTCCATCTGTCTTGCTACCATCTCGACTTGATCTGGTTGGAAATGGTACCTTACCTACCCCTCTGAAAGACTATAGAGACGTTTTATGTGACCCATTTCAAGGAAAGTCTCCCGAATCCCGCCCTGTACAAGGCCTTTGTCGAAATGTTGACTCTCCTAAGGTCACACTAGGGTTAAATGACCATGGGAAGACACCTATCCACTCATCTTTCCAGGGAAAGACACATGCTCCTTCTACTACTCCCCAGGGCTATTCCTCCTTGATGTCTATTGGAGAGATAGTTGATTCTCTACAATCTAAATGCATCAAACAAAAATTATGTGCTATAAACTTGGCCCTGGGTAATGACATCGAGATGTTTCAAGTATGTTCTTTGATTGAACATGCCATGGTCGGCAGGTTCAATGGATGCAATAATTCGATTTCTTATTTTTGTAGATGGGTGAGAGATACCTGGTTCAAGGTTTTTGGTTATGAACTGTGCAGTATAAGTCTAGCCAAAGGATGGTGGGGGATATTTTTAAACTCCCAAGGGGATGTTTCCAAGCTCTAAATGGTTTGTGGAGTAAAGGATTTTCCTGACTGAGCCTGCGAAGATGGTTCCCATCTTTCGATGCTTAGCGACAAAAACAATTTGTTCATCCCATTTGGGTAAAGCTTCCTGCCCTCCTGCCTGCTTTATGGACTGATGATATCTTCAAGGTCATAGGTAATAAATACTATTGGGATTTTCTTAGTGATGGATATGTAATTTTTTCAGACTAGGGTGATGTCTCTTGCTAAAAATTTGGTTGATATCAATTTACGAGATGGTCTTTAGGAGTCTATGGTTATTTCGAAGGGTGGATTCTCTCATGAGCATATTTTAGATTACATTGGAGTACCATTTAGATGCAATCGTTGTCACAAGTATGGACACCTACTGGAGGAATGCTCTTTTCCCTTTCATAAACACAAATATAAGAACTCCATCAATGTTCCTTTGGATTCGATCAAGTGTGGGATGAATTCCCATGGTACCCCTATGGAACATGGAATTCAATATGTTTAGGTGACCCATCCTCAAAATATTGCCTCTCATCCCTTGGATTATGGAACTTCTTTGTCCCCCTATTTGAGTCTTGTTCATACTTGGGGTGACCTTATCCTAATCAAGGATTCTTATGAGAGGAAGGAAGTTTTGTCCTGTGGAAAGTATAATGAGGAGGTCACTACTAATGATGTGGGTCCATGGACTAATGGGGATCTCTCCCATCATCAGCTGCCATGTATACTCTATTCTTCTTATTACAAGTCTTTGAATCAAAAGGATTTTTTTTGTGAATGGTCTTGATCACTTTGATGTTTTGGATGAGGATGTGTCCCTCTCCCCATCTTTTGATGTTCCAGGGAACCCCAAATCGCAATTCTGCCTCTACCTGAGCTACCAAAGGCTCTTCATCAGATGTCCACTCCATCTTTCAAATATTTATCTCTTCTGTTGTTTTCTTACACGCAACCCTTGTCCATACTTTTCGATCTGACTCCTTTTAGGGAAACATTTTTGTGAGAACCCTGCCTTTGTTGACCTATTCCTTCCCTTTATGATTATCCTATTACTCTGAATTATTTGGCGAATTCAAGTGACTTGTTTGGGTCTCCCCTCCTCATTGTGGATAAGGATTCTCCTTCTTCCAAGACTCCCAAGGACATCCATGTTATCACCCCTCAACACATATCCTTTGGACTATCTAAGTGCCACTATCTACTCAGAAGTCATATTGCAGATCTCAGTCGTGATTCCAAAAGAGGGCCTTTTATAGATCCTTTAGACTGTTGACCCAGACTCAATGGTCGAAGATTGATTATGACATCTGCTAGGGATTCTTTGGAAATAGATGTCTTATTTGGCAACCAAAGCATTATCACATGGACTCTTAGAGCAAGTTCTCCCTCGACAATGGTTACCTAATGCTTATTTTATCCATGAATGTTAGAGGGTTAGGCCAACCTAATAAAAAACAGGCCTCGAAAAGGATGGTTGATAAATATCAACCACACATTTTGAGTATTCAGGAATCTTCACTATGTGGGAATTCTATTGTTCACGATATGCAAGGTTTTTTTCTAAGTTGGGATTTTTCCTACATTGAAGCTATTGGGAGATCTAGCGGTCTGATTTTTGGGTGGAAGAAATCTCTCTTCCTATTTCTTAATAGTTGGGCCATACAATCAGATCTGGGGAATCATCTTTTTTCTAGAGATTTTGGATGGGCCTTGTCGATGATTAACATTTATGGACCTAACCACCAGAGACAGGACTTTTGGGATCATTTTTCGGATGGTTTATCATGAGGGTGACATAGTCATCATTGGGGGAGACTTAAACTTCTCTCTGGGTGAATACGAATCTTGGGGAGACCATAGTATATATAGCCCTTTCGACGATTTATTTATTAGGTCTATTGAAGATGCCAATTTATTTGATATTCCTCTAGTTGTTCTACGACCTACTTGGAGGAACATGAGAACTGGAGAAAATCACATTGCAAAAAGGATTAACTATTTCTTGATCAATGAAGGCATCCTTCATGGTGTTTCTCAAATTAAGCGGTGGGTGGGGGAGGGCGGATGCTCAGATCATTTTCCTATTTTCATTGAGTTACTTGTTGATATTATCAGGCCCTCGTCGCTTTTAAATTTAATGATCGATGGCTTCTTAATAAGGATTATGTAGAACTTATAAGTAACTTATAAAGGCAATTCAATTAAAAAAATTATATAAAAAGTAGAATACAGTTAATAAAAATACACTAGAATCATAAAATAAAAGCTCCAATTCAATTAATCTTTATTTTATTATTTAAAATATAAATCTTAGAAAACATATAGTCTGAATGAGAGTGTTGGAAATTTGTAATATATACTATAGATTTATTCAATATAGGAGTGAGGTACGTAAGAACCATCAAAGACCAATTTACTAGTTAAGTCATTACGCTATAAGATGGTTATTTAGCCTCTTATTAAGGATCATACATACCTTACCCATGGCCGAGGATCGAAGGTGTTATACTTAACCATGCAAATATATCTCCTATCGTGAGGTTAAACGTTATCCTCCTCAAGCGCATAATTCAATTAACTTGGTTTAATTACTTGATTTATTGTTGGCGTATGAGACGGTAGGCATATAAAGGCTCGAATAACCTATTATATTAATTGAAATGTTAATTAATTTAATAACAACCAATTTTGCTTTCTATAACATCAATGAACAAATGGAGTAAACTTTTTATCCGATCATTTGCACCGATTGGACAACCTGGCTCGTGTGAGTTTTCACATCACGCATTGCTGATCGTCCGATCGGTGCAAATGGTCGGGTAGAAAGTTTACTCCTGAACAAATTATATTTATTAGGAAGATGCACTTGCTTATCAATATTATCCGCACATGGCCACATCTTATTGGGTAGGGTCCATATTTATTGGGTAGGTCCATATTCATTAGAGGGGGAGAAAATGAACAAATTTGAAGGGTTGGTTTTAATTTCAGTTAGAAAGGTATATATTCATTCCATCCTTTTATGATGAAAAGATTTGAAAATAATTTATTTTATTTGATAATAATAAATTAACTATATATTTCATAAAAAGATGTTAAATAAAATTAATGCATAGGGAAGAAATCAACCACACCATAAGGTTAAAAAAAGTAAAAGAAAAATAAAGAGAGGGCGGACTCCATATATATGTAAGCCATTTAAACACTCCAAAGCTATAATAGACCGCTAAAAATAACGTAAAGTAGAAAGACATGCTGGACAGTGGAATATTAGCAATGGGGAATGGGAATTAGGTAGGTTGGGCACGTGGAATGTGTATTGAGGGTCCAAGGAAGGTGAATTAGAGAAGCACAAAATTTTAATCTACAAAATTAACACCTTCATTGCAATCTAAGACTTTAAATCGTTGGGATTTCCTTTCCCTTAAAACATTTTAAATTGTTATGAAACAATTCAATATGGCGGTATCAATGAGGATGTCCGATATACTTATTAACATGACATAAGTAGTTAAAAAAACACTAATTGGATCGAAAGTAGCAAGACACTCTATAACCTAGTATGAGAGATGTTGTAATGGTGAATGTTACCTAAAAATAAAAATAAGATAATTAAAAAAAACAGATCCGAACTAACAAAATAAAAAAATTAAAACCAACATAGATCCATCTTAAGCGTGGATCTATCAAGCATTGAGAGGGATCAAATTTCTTCAGGTGTGATTTTTTTCTTGATGTGTAAAAAAATAAAATAAAAAGTTTAACCTCAAGAAATTGGATCCCTCTCGGTGCTTGAGAGATCCAGGTTAAAGAAGGATCTATGCTAATGCAACTATGTTCCCTTCTAATTCAACTATGCAGTGAAGGTTCAATTGATATTATAGAAAAGGGAGCGACATGATATGCATGTAGAGACGATTGCTTCAAATACAGTGAAAGCAAGATAGCAACGGATTTCATAGCCCAAACGACCTACCATATCATCATCTCCACGTCGGCTTATACATCATGGTATCGATCTAATGAAGTTGTCGCATATACAATGTATAATACCAAGGCCTCATGAATGGGTGTGTAGCATAATTAATGGAAGACACTGGAGTTTGTACATAAAGCCGAGGAGAATTGGCTAGAGACTCTTACACTAACTTGAAAATTACTAGATACCATAATTAATGTTTGATGGACAATATGCAACATAACCCTTTTTATGAAATTTCAGTGTAACTTGTGCACTTTTTCTAAAAATGTCAAAAATAAAAATCAATATTTGTTATCATGACCATTTTTTTAACAACACTTTTGGGCGATCAATAACCATCCCGCCGCGCAGGATTTAATGCGACGGCTGCTGCACAGTAGGCCATTGAATCTCAAGCTACTTGAGATCCAACGACTTTCGCCACACTTTTGGGTCGTGCTAAAAACCCTTTCACATGCTCAATTTTGATCCCTCACGGGGAGGGAATATTTAAGGATCGCTTTTAGGTTATCGAGAAGTGCCATTAAGAGTTCCAACACCTCACAAAGTTTCATGACGTTTATATGATAACGTACTGTGTATTATATAAAGACGTGTACGAGTACACGTTTTGACAATTACATTATATAAAAAATAAAAGTAAATGCTTAGGGCTCGTTGTTACAACGTATGGGAAAGGAGTGTAAAAGACTTCAATAATGTGCTCACTACATGTCCTAGGGTCTCCCGAATAACAACTCTGCTACGAAAAGCCAGAAAGCCAGAATATGGTCTCTCACAAATACTCTAAGCCATTAATAATAACATGGTCTGTCACTGAAATTCCACAAATCATGGTCTGTTGATGGAAGGGTAACAAACATTCCTCCCAACCACCCATAGTACATCCAATGGACATGCATAATACATATAAATACATAACTATTTAAAATATACACAGATTCCACTACGACCCCCACGACTGTCCGGACCTTCTAGCTCTAGAGGTAGAGTGATTACCAAATGATTACCTTTTCCATAAAATGGGTAGAGGAAATCAATAGTTTATTTGCTTGATTTCATTGTATATTAGATACATTGATTGTATTTTTTGGAAATTCATGAGTCATGGACTTAGTATTTAGGAAACTATTCATTTTTTTAATGTTGGGATGTATCACTAGACATCTTATACATCAGTTTTCTTTCCATATTCATGTGGCAATGTATTTATTTGATGTTCTTGTTGCTTTAGATGTTTAAAATTTTGAAAAAAATAAGAAAATTTTGTATTTTTTAAGCTTGTTGATATATTGTCAATGTTTTCCAACATTATCTCCAATAAATATGATAACTTGGTGTTGGACCCTCAACGATAAATTCACCGTCGCGATATTTGTAACTTTGATATTTTCTTTATCACAAATATGTTGAATAAAAGGTGTCAAACACGAAACAAGCCCTTAACGTGTGACGAATAATGACTCCTTATCCTGAACCTTAGTTCCAATTGCTGTTAATTGATCCTTCAATTCACAGTTTTTGGTCAAAAAGCTAACCATAGTATATGTCTTGCTCATACAAACTCTTAAAAATTGGTTTTGTGATTGCATTTGTGAGAAGCACAATAATTCAAATATAGTTTTAACCAAAGCACCTAACATCTTCCTTCCTATTTTCTTATCATCGATCAATGAGATAAAATGATGCTTCACTGAATCAAGAATTACTCTCTTCACTTTGGCGTTCTTCTTTCAATGAGAGGCCAACTATGTTGGATCAATAGGTTCTAGAATCTCCTTTTCAATCTACCTCTTAAGATTAGCCTCTTCCATTAGAATACAAACCTTAACCTTTTGTGGAACAAATTTAGAAGCTCCTACCAACCTATCACTCCCCAAGATCGAGATTCACCTTAAGCATATTATACAAATCACTAGTGCACAAAAGCAATATTATATGAAATTAAAAAAAATCCTTTCTAAAGAACAAATGCTTCTCCCAAGATGTCTAGGGTTTCACACTCAACAACCTTACTAGGTCTTGTATATGTCCCAAGTAAACTCCAATGGAAATACAAATTCACTCTTTCTCAAGAGTGATTTCAAGCTACACTCGCTCTAATACAATGTTCGAAATCTCTTGGAATGACACTTTAATGCAATTGAGAAATTATCACCTTTTTTCGCGAAGGTTTCTCATATATTAGCCCTAGAAATTTAAGCCTTTAGGACTATTGTAAATTAGTGGAAAAATAAAGATGACAATAGTTCATCGCTAATAGCCCCAAACTTCATGACACTTCAAGGAGAAAATATACCAAACAATAAGTTTTGATTCCTTCCAGGGAAACTTATCAACGAATGACCAGATCTAAAAGTGTAGTTCAACAAACATAAATAAAGTGGTATAACAACAGTAAATGAAATCCCTTATGTTCTCCCTTTGGATGTTAAATCACATAACAAGTTGCTCCTTTACTCATGTCAAATCAACAAAACAAAAATCATAATCCATAAAGAGCATATAGTTGGACATTCATATCTCAAAATGGCACAAGATATGGACAGTTAGAAACTTCATATGTTAGCTCAAGATAAAGTAGAAGTACATAACATATCCTTTTCTCAAGGCTAGTATAAAAATCCAACCATCCAGAAATCCTTAGCTGGGGTAAATAAACATGTACTAGCTCAACCAATATGAACCAAATGAATGAATCTCTCCAACACAATCTCCAATGCAAGACATCTTTGTTTATTTTCCTTTCTTCACTAATCCACCTTAAGATTTTATCACAAAACCTTAATCTCCATTCTCCAAGGGTAAAACCCGAACTCCAAGATGCTTTAAGATAATCCAACAAGACCAAGATACCCTAATGCCTCAAGAAATATATTTCAAGTATAAGTGAACATCTATAGGGATCCTAGGCAGTGCACAACCTCATCTCCTAGGCACATCTCATCACAAGAGTGAAAACAAGTGAGTGAGTGAATATATGATAAGGAAATACTCTCTCATTCCTCTATTTACATAAGAGGCAACAAATTCCAATAATAATGTGTGGTCCTAAGCCCTTACTATCAACCTACACAATAAGGACGCCAAAGTGATGTAGCTACCCAAGACAAGTCAACACCATCCCACAAGAAGCCTCCATAGATCTCCATGTATCCTCCAAAGCAATGTACTCGACTAGGTCAACAACACCACATAAGAAGATTGTCAAATCCCCCGAAATCCTCAAGCCATCTCTATTAGGATTACTTATAATCCTCCCTTGACCACCATAGTCGAAATGTCATTTCCTAGCTTAGGATTATGTTACCACTTCGGTAATGCCATGGGGAACTCATCTGGGGCCCGCCTACCACTTGATGTGCAAGTTTGCATGAGTTTAGGAGCTCCAGAGGCCAATCCCTATAATTTAGGAACCCACATTGAGTCATGGGAGTCCCACCATCAGTTCACCCTAGTCTATGTTGAGTCAATTCACCCTAGTCTATGTTGATTTAACCTCTCATGGGTATCAGTTAGTTAATCTTCAGTTAGCCTAGTGCCACATTTGTTTGATTTAAGAGAGTTAGGCGCATTTGGTCACTTACCTTGGTAAATTAACTGATTGTGATTGATTGCGAACTAATTTAGTTGTCCAAAGTTACACTAGTGAGCCTCCAAAAAGTGATTTTCCCACAGTTAGTGATCTCTGGAGTCAGTCCAAGGCATGGAATTCGAATCACACCTAGTGGATTCAAATTTCTTTATTTGTATCATGATTGTATCACACATAGATTAATGATAATGGATGTAATGTTATGTTGATCAATTTTGTCTCTTGGATGTTTAAATTCACCATTAATGTTTGATAAATGTACATTAAATTGCTTCTTTCTCCTTCAACCTTCTTTCACAGTGAGTTCATTCCAGCCTGAGGATCCTAAGCTTTTCTAAATTAAACAATCTCCACTCCCCCAAATAGAAAATCGAGCTTCCAGATGCCAAGCAGGGCTTGATGCCCTCCTCCATGATACAAAACACTCCACATCAGTTGGAGGGTGGTCTCCAAGTAAGTGGCTCCTCCATGACACCTCAATGAAGGGCATACACCAAACAACCAAGAGCTCTCCAATGCCTAAGGAAAGAAAGCCAAACCAACACTAAAGTTAAGATCAAGCATCCATTGATCAAGTTATCTCAATTATGCATATCCATGACAGACCATATCTCATGCTACAATCCATCTTGGACCAACTAAGAGAACTGTCATGCACCATGTGCTCCAAATCTCATTAAGCACCACCAAAATGTTGTAAACATTTTCCAAGTAACTCGAAAAACTAACAATGGCTTGGTTCTCTATTCATTGTTACATATATTGGTTGTTGGACTGACATGTTAGTGGATAGTTGATGGTGATTCTTACTACTTCACATGACTTATATTTCCATCATTGTATATTTCTTAGATGGTATTACTTCTTGCACATATGGTTCTAACTTCTAGGCCCCCAAGGGATTGAACAATGATGTTGATGAGATGACAACAAGGTTTTTGTAGTGGATTGTCCTAGCAATTATTGATGGATTGACAAGTGACATGGTACAATTTTGATGCATGATGATGTTATTTGATTGTCACTAGGAAGGGTTGCTCCACATGGTTCATTACGATGTCTTTTACCGTTGTAAACATAAATATACTAAGAATCATCAAAACACATAATAATAATAATAATAAATAACTAAAGAGCACATGTTTAAAAGCCATGTCTATTCAAATGTGTGACCATTTAATGTATATTTATACACATCACATGCTCTTATATCATCTCGTATCTATTCTTTATTCAATATATATTTTTATTATTAGTTATTTAAATATTTATTATTATTATTAATCTTCTATGGAGTAATCTATATCCTACTTATTTTGAATGTTTATTTAGTAAATGATTTGTTCATTTCATTGCTATCAAAATTCTGTTTCTAATTCGACCCTTGGTCACATCTCCTATCATACCTTGTTTGATTCGACTTTGGATACCTACTTTTATTTATAAAGTTTCTCTAATATTTTTTACAAAAATTAATTGTGTAATTGCCTATTGTTATCTAGAGGTGACATGAAGCAACAAACATTTAAGACGAGCTCACCCAGGAATAATTTAATCCTACATAAGAAGGTGAAAACTAAAACGACATTGGAGAGTTGCAATAAAGATTTGTTCTATAATGGCGTTAGCTTTCTACTCGACTATTTGCACCAATTGGACGACCTGACTCGCGTGAGCTTTCACATCCGACATTGCCAGTCATCCAATCAGTGCAAATGGTCAGGTGGAAAGCTAACGCCGTCCTATAATTGTTCAATAATAAAAAAAATCCAATAAAAGCGATGTCAAGTTGCCTTTGGAGTTAAAAAAGACCTTGTTAGGAAGAAGTCGAATTGTACCATTCTTAATTTAGTCATAATCAATACAAAAATACGGATTTAAAATAATCAATGCTATGACCTTTTATGACCAACGACGATACATGAAGTAGAAAAGGAAATTACCTATACATCATATTCAATATTATCAAGAAGTTTTGAGTTCAAAAAGTGGATTAAAAGTGTTCTGAAAAAGTTTAAAAAGGTGGAAATATATAACCCTTTCTATATTAGGTAAATCAAAAGATAAAAAGGGTTAGGTTTTAAGTTAATTAGAAAGAGCATTATAAAAATCATATTAAGTTCTTATTAAAGGATAAAGTAATTATTTTTAATTATTAAAACCTTATATCTAAGTTAAGTGAAAGAAGAAGTTATGTTAAGGAAGATATAAATCTTTATTTAAGGTATTATTTGGTGAAAACTTTGACAAAAAAGTGGAGTTTAACTTTAAAAATAAAGGGATATTTTCCAAATTTATGAAAAATACGTTTTTATGTTATTAAGTCTTCAAGAGTATATTCAAGAAAGGGATATTAGCATCACTATTTGTCTAAATAATGTCCACAATTACATTAATGTCGACTTGACCAATTAATTGATAATTCCACATTCCGGTATATTCGAACAAAATGGCTAGTGTAAAGGATATGGAATAAATAATCTCCAGTCTCCAATTAATGATTTTTTTTTCATATCTCGATTCAACATTACATCAATGCCTAAAACAAATATTGACATAATTCTAGGTTCTCCCTAAATGGAAACACTAGGGACTTTCATCTTAAATATAATAAAAAAAAGTTTTTGAGGTTTTGTTGTAAGAAGAAAAAGACAACCTTGTAAGATATTACAATGAAGCCATGCTCAGAAGATCCACATCGTAAGATTTAAAGATATCTCAAAGGTGATCCTTCAAGGTAACCAAAAGCCATACAAAAAATGGAAGATTTTGACAAGGTTGTCACTAATAGAGACGATTTTCACCTTAAATATCACAATGAAGATTTGCTTTGATCTATAAATTGTCATGGATATTTCCATGGAAATGTTCGTTAGAACAAATCTCACAACATTCTATAAACTCTTAGTTATGCAGTGTTTATTGAAGATTTAAAATTCATCGTTGTTAGATGAATTCCAAATAATGCTAAAATAAATAGAAACCGAAATGAAAATAACTAAAGCAAAATAACATATTCATACATTCACACAAGTGACACAAAATATACCTCGGTAAAACCCAATCATAACTAAGGACTATGCCTTACTCTTTTCTTCCTTGATATGCAATGCAAATACAAAGAAAGCGATACCCTCTATGGATTTACCTGTGGCACTGTTGGTTTGTGTGGCTCCTGCAAGATCTCCTATATCCTTTATTATGCTATAATATCCTCTCCCTAACTCTTGCTCATCTATGGAACAATACAATAATTCCATAAGAATGGAACCCCCTTCTTCTCCTAGAGGCCAAGTATTAACGATGTCTTGATAGCCATCTATGCTTAGTCTTAGGTTTGTTTTGCATGACTCAACTCTCCATTAGGGTTAGGGTTTTGGACCCTATGGGATGTTGTAGAAATTCCACATGTGACTAGTTCCACATGTGTGGGTAATGAGAATTGATATGGAATCCATTCGGTACCATGGTGGTCAACAAGAAAGGTCAACGTGCAAGAGTCATAACTTCCTTATACAAACTCCTATTAATTTTATATTTGCATAGTTGGAAAGCTCTTAGAGTGTAAGACCTCAAATATACCTTAGAAGGTTCTAGACCCAAAATATGTGAAGTAAGAACTACCCTTAAAATAGGCCCTATAATTCAATTCATCCAATGTTTCCACCTAGAAAGCATCAAATGGATGACACATAATATATGTATTCATTTCATAACATAACTCCTCATTTTGGTAGTTGTTTGATCCACACAATCTTTGAGTAAAGGAGGTGAACAATTTTTTTGTAACACACCCAGCGTCACATTAGACTTAAAAGCACACTTTTTTTTTTAAATTTCTACTTATATAATGGTTATATGCATTCTTATAACCAATGCATATTAAAAATAACCAATGCATACAAAAGAAAATAAGTATTACCAGAAGCTTTATATATTGGGGAAAACCCATATGTTCATACATACAAGCACAATCCATTTATGCATAATTGTGTATATATAAATATTTATGTGTTTCATATTTATAACATATAAATGTACACAATTTTAATACTCATAATCATCTCTCTATTATTATATTAATATACATTATATTGGTCTTTAAAAACACTAATGCTTGAAAAAGAAACATTTCCAAAATATATTAACAAATACCAATTTATCCAAAACATAGATAATAGTAATCCAACATAATAATTGCAAAAAATAGTTAAAATTCCATTTTATTAATTGCACATTAATCGATTATGCATCTTTTTTTTTCATGAAAATCAAAATTACATTAAGCTATTCATGTAAATTCCCCATCTAAATAGACTCGAAGACAATATCGAAGCCCTCAATAAAACATTATTACATCCAAAAATATACATCAGGGACTCTACCTATCAAGCTGCATAAAGCCAAAATGTTGAGAATAATAAAATAACAGTCTTACATAAAATAGTAGACTCCAGAGAGATGTCAAACCTAAAACAGTCCAGTACCAAGACTGGTGTGGAAGAAATAGAAGTAGGTGAAGCGAACTTCAACAATCATGATGTCGTTTTGGAACTCTGAGAAGTGAAGGATACTAGGGCAGTCTCCTATCGCAAGCTTTGATAGGTTGTCTGTGTCTGAATTGAACTCCCTATATAGATTCCTAAAGGATAAAGAAAGAAAACAATTCTTTAGGAGCACAATCCTTTTCAACCAACAATCAAAGATCAGAGACTGCAGATTTGTGATACCTCTAGCCCAATCGATTACAACCTTTGAATCTCCAAAAACAAAAAGCTGGAGAATATTTCTTTTTATTGCGATCCGTAAAATCCCCCATAATGCTAAAAGTTCAACAAAGGTATTGGTGCCACTTCCAACACCCATCCTTATCTTGAAGCTGTGAGAGTCATCTATATAAAGGATCATGCCTATACCAAAATTCTGAGCCTACTCGACCCCATAAAAAAAACCATAAATGTTATCAGTTTCCATCACAGGGCTTGTAGTAGGGATTTCACCCTTGCTACAAGCAGGAACAACTCCCTTCCGTCTATAGGACAAACAGAAGGGTAGGGTTCCTGTTGGTTGAAAGAAAACCTGCAAAACAAAGTTAGGGCTAAGCTATGAAAGCCTACAAGAAATGGTTAGAAAATGAAAATGGCTGCAAGAAATAAAAGGGAAAACCTGCAGCAAACCATTAGAAAACAAGCCTGCAAACAAAATAAGTTAGCAAACCAAAATTAAAATGACACAAAACAAAGTTATACCTTCTATTTGGGTGGGAATGGGCCACCATGCCCTAGCTTTGGGAAGCACCTCTCTCTTTAGGATGGAAGCTTGGCTCGTGGAACAATGGAGAAGAGGGAGGGTGAATGGCTTGAGAGGCAAAGGGTCTCAAGGCACTCACACGGGCAGCATAACGATAGGGAAAGAAGGAGTGTTTTGTGAGTGACCCCCACCCTTCTATTTATAGCTTTTTTAGGGTTTTAAGCCCCTGGTAAGGGCTTTAGCCCCTTTTTTGAGGCTTTTAGCCCCTTTCACCCAATTCTTAGCTCCTTTGGGGGTTTTAAGATCCTTTGAAGGGTTTTAGCCCCTATTAGAGCTATTTTGGCTCTTTTTAAGGGTTTTTAAGCACCTTTTCATAGTTTTGAGCCTTTCTGAGGGTGTGCGGGTCAAATGAGGGTTGTGGATGGATGTCTTTAGGTGGTGTAGGTCATGTAGAGATCATTGGGGGATTTTTTGGGTTAACATATTTCCCCCTGATGTGTGAGGGCAGGAGATCATCGTATGGTCGACAAACATCATAGGATTTTCTTGGGAGAGGTAGTGCTTCCTGGGCTGGGGCATGGTGGCTTTTGGTTTTTGTATTAATATGGTTCCCATCAATGGGTGATATACAAATAATGTGTGACATGTATATGGACGAGGCGAGCATCCCCATGCTTGTAACAATGTCAAAAGAATAATGTGATCTAAGATCTATAATACTAGAGCTGATCATGTACAACTGCTGTTACAATAGTGGTTGCCTCAATGAGAGGCTAAATACAATACTGATATGAAGAACTGCTACATTGGACCCATGGCATTCTCATTGAATGTTATATCTTCATGACTAATGGCCTGCTGGATATGGAACGGTACATAGTTGTAGGGACCCACTGATGAAGAGTCAGAGTATTTATGGTACCAATATGTTGTATCAATCATAAATCTATATAGAAGCACTGCTGAGGCTTCTGAACACTGTCTCCAACGCAACCCAAAAATCACAAGGCACATGAACCTGTTGGGGTCCCTCAAATAGACTCATCAATGTGTTAGAGTTAGGTGAAATCCGGGGTATTTGACCAAATACTGTATGGACCATTACCCTGTACGAATCTCAACGGTGCGATGATGTAGCTGGAGTCGAGCACGTGAGAAACAACCATCCCGAGAGGCACTAAGGACTCCTCTCAAGTGGTCCACGAAACTCATCAATGAGGTCAATGAAACTAGGATATAGGGACCTCTGGGTCTATCCTCTGGAATATGTGTGTTGTTGTCGACAGAGGGAGACCTGCAACTGGCCAAGGAAATGGTGTTTCCTTGACCAGAAGTGTGAGGGAGATAACCAAACGATGTGAGGCACTATAAGGACTGGCCCACTGAATGGGGGGGGGAGGGGGAGGAGTTCAATAGGGGCAGGGAATCATGGGGGACTCAAACTTCCTTTGTTCAGAGTATGACGTCAGGGTGGACCAGGAAACAAATGAAACTGACTCATGGGAAAGGGATCATAGCTGTAATACCGGAAATGTAACTACAGATGGGAAATACTTGGGGGCGGTAGACACTTTTGGTATTGATGGGATCCAAGGAAGACACATCGTAGAGTACTCTGAACAAAGGTGACCCAATGTGGGAATGTTGCCGAACTGTTATTTGTGGGGTGGTGTCTAAAGACACCATTGTGGTACGATCTCGTGGATTTTGAGCGAGCCCAAGAAAGTAAATGCTTGATGATGCTTTCATTTTTAGAGAGTCTGAAAGAATGGAGAAGACTCCAGTGGGGGATCTTTTTTGTTGTTAGTATCTTGTGCCCAAAAAAGGATAAAAGTATACATAGGAGAGCTCGCCCATCCTTTGTGGGATGGGAGACTTCTTTACCATTGGTAGTCCAGTCATGCTGGAAAAGGTTAAACCTATACTGACTAGACGATCATTTAGATACTTTTACGAGCATGAATGAAACCAAGTTTGCTCGGTGATATTTTCTTGATGAGAAGGATGGAAAAGAGCTTAACGAAAACCCATGGTGAGCTTTTTCGTAGAGTTCGGCCCCTCTGCCCGAGAAAGCAAAAAAGGATGCAGAGGGGAACGGTCTTGGCTTGAATGTGCCAAGGTGGTCTTTTTCATATGGTAGTCTACATAGTCCGCAAAAGGAGATAAATGAGACAATGTAGACTCCCTTTCTTATACTTTAACGAGTGAGAAAGGAAGCAGCTGTGCTCGGCAATATTTTTATTCTTTTAGGAGTTAGAAAAGAGCTTAAAAGAAACTCCATTATGGTCAACCGATCGAGGAGGCACTGAAGGTGCCCCTATGTCAGGACAATGGATAGTGGTACAAAAGTCATTCATGCAGTATGGATGGAGCAGGTGGCTCTTAAACATACCATTATATGCACAAGATAGATCACAGCAGAGGCACGCGAGATGGTGCGACAGAGGCACGCAAACCGAGGAGGCTCTCGGATAGAGGTCAGGAGAGTCATGTGTGAGTTGTGGTGGACGGACTTGACTACATGTGATGTGAGTGCAAGTTCGGAGGCAGTTATATGCCAAATGTATGCAAAAGAAATGATTCGCCCTCTGGGTGATGGTCCAAAAACCCACGTAAGGTGCAGTGGGCGGATTAGATAGTTATATGCTAAAATGATAAAATGAGGTGCCCTCCGGGGAGATGGTACGAAGTCCCGCATGAGTTGCGGTAGGCAAGTGTGATGCAAGCATAGGTTCAGAGACACTTGTATCACAATGTGGTACGTAAACCAAGGTAACTCTCGAGAAGTGGCCCCAAAAATTACTTATTAAACATGAGACTATGGTCTCATTAGAAGATAAAGGATGAAATTCTGAAACCAGTGGCGCAAATGACGTCCCAAACGGACTCCGTAGGCCCTGTAATGTGAAAAGGAAGAAAATAGGTCAGATGGGGCCTATAAATGGGTGGGGACCACTTTCTGAGGTGTCGTTGTCACTGTTCACTGTAGAGTTGGAGAGGTGGGCCCTAAATTTCTTTTGCTAATTTCTCCCATTTCGACCAACGGTTTTGAGATCCATGACTTGCAGGTAAGAGCTCTTGCAAAATCTATCCTTTTTAGTGGTTTACATTTTGAATTTACTCACCTACGGGTCCTCTATGGGCATGTTAGGGTCTCTATGAGCCAAGTCGCATTTTTCGTTGGTAAAAGAGTGACTGGGTTGCACCTGTGAGGCTATTTTGAGTGACATGGTCGCTCATTTTGGCTAGACAGGTGCGACTTGGTCCCTGGGTGGCCTTTTTTTATGAAAGCTTTGTTTTGCTTGTGCAAGATGCCTAAAATTAAGTGGCATGAGAGAGACTATAAAGACCTCTAAGAGGCAGCATTACAGGATGGGAATGTACGTGGTGCACTAGCCCATTGCATATTACTGAAGTTTATGCGGATTCGTCTCATGAAGAGCTTGTGTCTACTACTGCAGATTCTGGTAAGCTTTTGGGACATTGGGGAGGAGGCCTTCATGATACAGGGACAACGTGTTGAGATTACACTGTTGGACATGTACTTTCTGACTGGGATCCCTATGTTGGGAGTTGTTGGTGACTTGGCACCAGTGCTGTCTCAAGGGGAGACATTGGAGGAGTTGTGTGATAGGAACTGTTACGCTACTGCGTATGTGCGTGGCTCACATATCTTGACGTGTGAATTTGAGGACTTGTCGACATGCGCAGTGGTGACACTACTACTGCGTATCTTGGGTTCCACTGGGAGCCACAAGATATTTGGAGGGCAGCTGCAGTTGGTAGAGTGTGCCATGGGGGGTAGTTACTATGGATGGGACCAGATGTACCTTTTGGTTGTTCGGCGTCAGCTGAACAATGCAAGGGCATCTGGGGGAGGTTTTTGTTTTGGCTCCTTTTTATGTGCTTTCTTTTTTGAGAAAGTACCTACTTTCCATCCGCATCAGGCAGTGCGGGATGGTGGTCCGTGGGAGACGCGGATGCGCAGGTGGTGCCAGATGATGGTGAGAGAGGGCAGCGACAGCTCCCAGTGGTTATTGAGGAGTACCCGTATGTAGGTATGAACTATCATGGGGACCTTGAGATGCCCTGACCTCCAGGCTAGGCATGGGGACCAGCTAGTATGTATGTGTGATGTTTTTGTATTCATCTTTATACATAGTGTAGTTTGATTCGGTTTATAGTTATATGATTATATGCATAGACTGATGGCGTCTTTGCTTGTGTATGCAGATATTGGTCCTCGCCCGCCGCCCGGGTATCATAGGCGAGTGGTCACGACTGTAGAGGTGACAGTCCTTGTGGGGAACCCTCATCGGCAACAACGGGAGGTAGAGGCTATTTTTCTGCACTTGGAGCGGCTTGCTGAGGGGATTTTCGATGACAGTTGGTAGCATTTAGACAATGCGATGATTGCCGCCATTCACAGTGTGCCTCCCGAGTGGACCTTTGTGATGAGGAGGATGGTCTTGGCCTGTGATTACTTTCATCGAGCGGCGAGAGGGGATATTTCTGCAGAGGATGATGAGTCTTCTGAGGAGGATGATGATACTGAGCCAGACGATGAGGATGAGTTTGAGTTAGAGTAGCATTTAGTGGGGTTGCCCCTAGTGCGTTGGTGCACTTAGGACTTTTTGCATCGCTATGTATATTCAGGTGAGAAAGCATATGTGGCTTCTCATTTTGTACTAAACATATTTTGGACATGCGATTTATCTATCTATATATATTTTTGACGCACGTGGATGCGCTTTTTTATGGTTTTATATGTGATTATTTTTATGAGGATGTGAAATGAAATGCCTATGTGATGTATTTTTATATGTGTGTGCATGTTTATATATGATTATGCATAATGTTGGTTTTGTATGTTTCCTATGTGCGATGATGAATGTGCGAATTTAGAATGGCATTAGGCATTTGATCTGCTACACTATTGATGTTTCTGGGAATGTGTGTGAATGTGATGGATTCAAATGTTCTAACCATCTGTTTAGTGCGCAAGAATTTTCTAAAGAGGTAGGGATCACGTACCCGGTAGTAGTTGTTCAACTGGGAGACAAGCAGCTAGGAGTCTAAGAAGACATCGAGATAACAAATGCCCAACTGGAGAGCGGTGACCAAGAGGCCATTGACACCATCATATTCATCCTGGTTGTTGATCGTAATGCCCACACATATTCTGTCGATATGGATCAACTCATGCGACGGGGAGTAGATAACCCATGCAGCCGAGGCGAGGTTTGGAGAACATCTGCTTGCTCCGTCGGCAAATCCAATGTACTGATCCGAGGTAGGATCCATCTGGAGCAATGAAGGAAAACAATACATAAGACTCACTTTAAAAAATGTGTAAAACAAAAAGGGACAAGACTATCTTACAAGCTGAACTGTTGTCACTTAAAGAGGTGACGTTAGAGGGAAAGTGGTTTGGACTTTCACGGGGTCAATGGCCATTCCTTTATGTGGCACGATGAACCCTAGGGGACGGCCCGTTGGGGTACAGAAAACACACTTGAAAGGGTTCAAGCGGATTTTGTACTTGCAACATCATTAGAAAGCTTGCCGCAAGTCGTCTATGTGTTGTGCTTGCTTTTGTGATCGCGCAATGAGGTTGTTGAGATAGACCAACATGATGTGGATGAGGTCGCGGAAACAGTGTGTCATGGCACACTGGAAGGTGGCTCCAATGTACTTTATACCAAAGGGAATTACTCGATATGCGAATGTGCCCCACGGGGTTGTGAATGCAGTCTTGTAAGGATCTTCTTTTCGGATTTGAATTTGGCTATATCTGGAAAAGTCGTCCATGAAGGAAAATACCTCGTGTCCGGTGCATGCATCAATAATTTGATCGATGAAGGGTGTTGGGAAGTTGTCTTTGGGACACACCCCATTTAGATCGCAGAATTCTGTGCAAACGTAGATGGTACCCTATTTTTTATTCATGGGAACAAGATTTGAAACCCAAGTGGTGTATGCAATGGGGTAAATGAAGCCAGCTATGTGCAGATTCTCTATTTTGGATTCAACCACGACAGCTTTGGAGGGATGGATAGGCCGTTTATTTTGGCGCATGGGGGCCACATCGGGCTATGTGTCGATACGGTGTTCCACAATGGATGGATCCAACCCAGGCATTTCAGTGTAGGACTAGGAAAAGATGTCGCAGAATTCATGGAATAGGGATTTATAGACAACAAATTCTTCTGGAGAGCAAGATGCCCCCAACATGATTTCTTCAACAACCTCAGGATTGGTTGAGATCAAGCTTGAAAAAATCGCCGAAAAATCGGTAAAATCACAATTCTTTCCTCAGGCCGATTTTTCGCCGAGGAAAAATCGCGATTTTTAAAAAAATCGTGGAGGCGCGCTTTCTTGGAAAAAAAACGCGATTTTTGAGGAAAAAGCGCGGGTCGACTGAAAAAATCACCCAGGCAGGCAATCCGCGGCCTAGTAAAGGGAAAACTTGGTTTTTTTTTCTCATTTGGCAAATGAGCTTGTTGGAAGTGGAGGAGAAGGGCTTGAGGAGACCACCAACACCTTTGGAGGCTTTCAAACACCATTTAGCATCTCAACCAAGGATTTTTGTGGAGCAAGTGTTGAAGGTATGTGCATTTTATCCATTGTTTTTCTATCTTTTGCCATGGACTGTTTGAAATATTTTTTGCATATTTGTTTTACTATTTCGTTGCCTATTTCTTGTCTATTTCTTTGCTATTTGTTTTTTCTATTTTGCCATTGATTTCCATGCCCCCAAAAATGAAAAATAATCCCAATGTAAATGGGGGTTTTAAAAAATTAGAATGGAAAATAGCATGCTTGTTTTTTTACTTCTTAGCCACCCTCTTCTTCTTATCTTTCATGGCTTAAAATCTAAATTTAGAGGTATGATTTTTTAAGCTAGAATGTTGCTATTATTTTCCAATGAAGTTTAATGTAATTTTTTGTTCTGTTTTCATGCCCTAGGGTTGCATTTGAGTTGAAGGCTTGAAGCATTCCAAATTTCCAATTGCAAAAATGCCAAAGATATTGGACCCATTTTGGCAGTATGGTGAGCCCGAGGATGGCAACAATAGGCAAAATTTGACTTGCAAATTATGTGGGCATCACATGGCGGGGGGGGTTAACAGGTTGAAATACCATTTAACCAAACTACCTGGCCATGATGTTGGCCTTTGTACTGCAGTGACCCCAGAAATCATGAGAGCTGCCCATGATGCCATCCATGAAAAAATGAGAAAGAAGGATGAGATCGCTGCAAACAAAGATGAGCTTGCAGCTTTTGGCTAAGCAAGAAGTTTAGGTGCATCTATATCTACCACTATCGGTGAGGGTAGTGGGAGGGGCTCCACAGTTTCACCTCATGGGAGGGCGGGGCACACATCCCATTATGTTGGACCAGGCTCACAATCTTCTATCAAGTTAGTTATAAAGAAATTAGAAAAGGTAGAAGCGGACAGGATAATGGGAAGGTGTCTTTACTGGAGTCACATACCTCTTAGCATTGTTAAAAACAATCCATTTTGGCAGCTGATGTGTGATGCCATTGCAGTAGTTGGCCTAGGTTATAAAAGTGCCACCTTTGAGGAGTTGCGGGGCCCAATCCTTCAAGTAGAAAAGATGGACATCGGTGCTAGGTTGGCAGAGTTCAAGCAGTCATGGGAGAGCACTGGATGCACAGTCATGTCAGATGGGTGGACAGACGGTAAAGGTAGAATCCTTATCAACTTCTTGGTACATTGTCCTAGAGGTACCATGTTTGTGAAATCAGTTGATGCATCGACACATGTAAAATATGCAGCACTTTTATGTGAGTTGATGGATGGGTTCATCCAGGATATTGGGGCGCACAATGTTGTGCAAGTTATTTCAGATAATGCAGCTAATTATGTGGCTGCTGGCAGGATGCTTATGGATAGGTATCCCTCTTTGTTTTGGACTCCATGCGCTGCTCATTGCATTGATTTGATGTTGGAGGATATGGGGAAAATTCCCTTTATCAAGGTGGTGATTGATCAAGCTAGGGCCATCCTTAAGTTCATTTACAACCATGGTTTTTTTCTTAGTCTCATGAGGAGGCACACCAAAAACAAGGAGTTGAAGCGTCCTGTAATCACGCGTTTTTCCACCACATTTATTACTCTTCAGTATTTGCTTCAATGTCAGTTTGAGTTGAAGCAAATGTTTGTTTGTGATGAGTGGTGTGATTGTGCTTACAACAGGAGAAAGGATGGGAAAACCATTGCCAAGCTGGTGTACACTGATGCCTTCTGGAAAGGAATGGAGGAAGTGTGCTCCGTTAGTGAACCTTTAGTGAGGGTTCTGCGACTTGTTGATGGTGATAATCCCGCAATGGGCTATTTATATGAGGCCATGGATAGGGCCAAAGAGACCATTCAGAATTTCTATGTGGGAAAGGGTACCCCAGGGCATGACAGGCACATGTTGTTATGGGAGTTGATTGATACTCGATGGACTGGGATGCTTCATTGACCCATTCATGCAGCAAGACTCTTCCTCAACCCCACATTTGCCTACAAATGCAATTTTGATTTTGATGGTGAGGTTTTGGAGGGGCTTCTCACTTGTATTCAGAGGATGATACCTGATTATGACATTTGCAATGCAGTCAATCGCGAGATAGAGGTGTATCGGGATGGTACTGGAGTATTTGGCTTTGCTGATGCTATTCGTGACAGGACCGAATTCATGCTAGGTAAATTATTAACTTATTAGACCATTTTAACTTTTAACTTTTCACCTTTATTTGAAAGATGAATTATGATTTATTTATATTTATTTCTTGTTTGAACTTTGGTGACATGTAGCCACTTGGTGGCGAACCTATGGTGTGAGGACACCGAATTTACGGAAATTTGCCATCAGAATCCTTAGCCAAACCTGTACAGCTTCGGGATGTGAGCGAAATTGGAGTGTATTTGAAAAAATACATGCAAAGAGACGGAGAAGGTTAGAAACTTAGAACTTAGAATTTGAATTTTGAACAAAGCAATTGCATTTAAATGTTTAATGCAATTTATGAATCTACGATCCTCTAGACTCTAAATTTTTTTTATTACCCTCTTACAGGTTGGAGTTCACACGTCTTAATGACTTGGTGTATGTTCATTACAACCTTCGCTTGTGGATGGCACAAATACAGAAAGAACCTGATGCAAATGCCATCTCCTTGGACAATAATGATATATTGTCGAAGTGGAGGGTGGAGATTGAGACTCCTATCATGGAGGAGGCACCTGCATGGCTAGAGGAGGCGCAAGAGGAGGGGCAAGTGGAGGAGGAGGAAGAGGAGGAAGAGGAGAGGAGGAGGAGGAGGAACATGAAGTGTTTGGAGGCACCATGGAGGCATCGCCGCCACCTTCTGCACCGCTTGATATATCTAGTCCTCCATCCATCACTCAGCGTCGAGTATTAGATGCAGGATTAGGGCCTTCTACTGCTACTTCTAGTGCTAGGGGTAGGCCTGACAAGAGACCCATGATATTTTCCCGTAAAAGGGGAAGAGGGCATTGATATTAGATAGCTAGATGCTAGTTTTCCTCGGATACATTTATATATGTTATGTCATTTTGTATCGTTTAAACTTTATACACTTTTGAGTCCTTGATTGGACAACTATGATGTTTCAGACTTTCAGTATCAACTTTGATGTATCGTTTTATATTTTGCATGACTACATGATGATGATATATATCAGTGCTTTCTTCATATTTATGTTCCAATATGTTTTTATGATGTTATTATTGCTTTATATGTTTAAAATTCTAAAAAAATGCATGTATTTTCTATTTTTTAATGTTTTGCGACTTTTGCCGATTTTTCCCGATTTTTTCGCCAATGTTACCGAGAAGTTGTAATCAAGACCCTCGCCAACTTTTTGCTGAGGCCGAGTTTTGCAACATTGGTTGAGATGTTGATTTTGATGGTTGGCGAGATGTTGGCCATGTTCCCTTCTTCGAAGGCATCTGGTGATGGAATGGGATTTTTGAACCAGTCGACTTTCCCATAAATGAAATCTTTGGTTTCCATGGAAAACTGGTCAGACTGCGACACAAGCTCTCGGGGAGGAAGAATGAGCGATGGTGCATATTGTTCCATGGGTATTCTGGGGCGGTTAAGGCTTCAAGTATCTCTTCATCGTTGTGGAAGCAACGAAGAGATAGGTCTGATGGACCATCGGTGATGGTGGAGACAAGAGGGTTTGTAGAACTAGACATCATGTAAATGGACATGCTGTCCGAAGAAGGAGGTGGGGGATGGATTTCTTCGATCAGAGTGATCTCAAATTCAAGGGAATGTTGTCGAAGGTTGGCGAGAGCCGTTCGAAACTTGGACAAGTCCTAGAAGTGGTGAGAATAGTGTCCATACAATCCGCAGAGGGCATAAGCATGGTTTGTTCTCAATGACTTGTTTCTCACTATTGGCTTGCTTGGGAGTTCAACCATGGGGAGGTTTTTCGTTGTGTCCATGGCATCCAAATGCATGCGGATTATGGGAATCTCAGGGAATTTTTGAGTTGGATGGCCCTATTCTTCATAGACGGTGTAAGGTGGGATCTGTTGAGGTTCAGTGGTAGCTTTCGCGTTTTTTCCTCTGGCCCTTTTGGGGTGAGGTGGTGTGGGTGCAGGTGCGACTGTTGGTTTTTGCTAGCCGGGTGGAGGATGCGATTTGACCGCAATGGGTTTCATTGGGGTTAAGACTACCTGGGGCATTGGCTATTGGGCGGGTGGATCAAGGTACCACACAGGAATCCCCAATGTGAAATTGGGTAAGTTTAAGGTAGCCATTACTGGCTTACTCATGACACCAGGCGGGGGAAAGAGGAAGGTAATTGTGTGGACTGGGGAGGATCCCAAATAACTCTCTGATGGTTGCATGTGGGGATGAGGTTGTGGTTGCGGCTGCGCATAATGCTACGACTGTGGATGATGCTGCAGCTGCTGATGGTGTTGCAGTTGCGGATGGTTTTGTGGTCGCAGTTGGGGCTGTGGTTGCGATTGGATCTTTGGGTGCAGCAGTGCTGGTTGAGAGCATGCACAAATCTGCAGTATCATTTGGTGTCGGTGGTGGTGACACTAAGGGGAAGGAAGTTGTCATTGTGTTATCGAAAAACAACCCAGGGCATAGATTCAATAATGGGGAGGCTGGTACATTGTCAACCATGGTGTTGACCGCAGGGATAACATTGGCGGCTGCGGTTAGCCCGTGCAAATCAATGGTGTTGATCGTATGGATAACATTGGCTGGTGCAGTTAGCCCTTGTGGATCATGATAAGTCAGTTGGTCAACCGTCATGATTTTCCCTTTGTGAGGGAACATCATGAGACGAAAAATAGTTGATGCTACAACTCTCATGACGTACATATAACTTCTTCCGAGGAGAAGGTTATAGTCCAACTAAGCATTGACAACCTCTGTGTCAATCAATACTGTTTTCCTGGATAATGTGATGGGAACGTGTGGGAGGATACCTTAGGCTTTAGTGGGGTGGCCATCATAAGCCCGTAGAGTAGTAGAGGATGGTTGCAGAATTGGAGATCCAAGCTTCTACTAGAATAAGGTAGACATAAAGCACGTGGATGCCCCCTCATCCACTATGCACCGATGCATGACCATATTCTGAATGCATACTAGGATTTGGAAGGAAATGGTTGATGGCATCCGCGTTTCTCCATTCTCTGTGTCGAATGTGATCAAATTGGAGTCAGAAGGGGTCTACAGCACCGAGGGCAGTTAGTAAGGCTTTCCACTATGTTGGGAAAGTTTTAAGTACTTCAAGAGTGGACATATCCGTAGGTGTTTGGGCCAAGTCATCCACGATACTGTAGCTTACAACATCTCTAGCCGTGACGTTGTTGGAAACCCATCGTATGGGGGAGCACGGAGGAAAAGGGGGTATATAAGAAGGTGTATTGGTTGTTTTGGATGTAGATGCTGCTGATGTGTCAACGAGTTATGTGTTAGTTTCGTATTGATTTTGTCTGGTCTGCAAATTGACCTCGTCAGATTTCATGGCTAGCAGGTGGTGAACACCTCTTTCTGCTGTCAAAGGTGCTCCCAAGGCATTGGGATTGGGTTGGGGAGAGGGTGCAGTTGCTACCAGTCCTTAGACTGGAAATGGGTTTTGGAGCACCATGGGTGGAGGCCCTGGTGGTGCCGGGTCAGGTTGAGTTTGGGCTGTCATATTGATAGCATGCTGAACCTAGTTCTGAATGGCCTGCTTGGCGTGACCCATGAAGGGGCATTCGTGCGTATAGTGCCCGTAGACTTGATATAACTTGCATGGATGATTTGTGCGCAACAGAGCATTGTGTCTTGGTGCGTTTGGTTTCTAAGGATGATGTGTTGGTTGGTTTTCCCCGACATTGTTGGGAGGATTTGGTTGTTGGCTGCCTCCTTGCGGTTGATTGTTGCCTTGGCTCTGGGCTCGGTTATTTCTGGCTTGCCCTTGTTGGTTATTGGGGCTAGCTAGTTGGGATGGTTTTGCTGCGCAAACACCTGTCCTAAAGGTGTTGGTGGAGTGGGGGAGGGGGCTTGAGCAGTTTGCGCAAGTGGTGCATAGTAGACTTTGAGGGGTGGAGGAGCCATAAATGTGGGCATTTGTCTCGCATATTGTTGTGTTGGCCAAGCTAATGTCGGGGCCTGTTGCTATGGCACAGGTTGTGCATAGGAAGTTGTAGCTCCGAAGTGGGACAACATTCTTGCATAGTCAAGAGTTTGGTTTGGGTAGGAAACACTGGGGGTGTTGCTTGGTTGTGGTGGCATTGTAGGGGGTGTCAGATGGTGCTGAGGTTGGTGGGAGACAGAACCTATGATGCCATCTGCAGCATGGGATGCCCCTGGTGCATGCCGGTAGGAGGTGCCTGCATGGGGAGCATTTGAAATGACAGTGTAGAGGTATCCAGACTATGCGTAAATGAGGTCAAACTGCTAGGCCTTCAAGATGGCCTCTTCCTCTATTTGGGATGTTTGAAGGAGATGACCTTGGCTATAGGTGGCAGCAAGGTTTTCGAGAACCAGTCCAAGACGATCCTGTCATCAAGCTTGATCTTGCACATGCTGCGACGTCGCCTCCACTCGTGGATGTGGTCGGTGATGTGGGTTGCAGTGTTTTGGCAGGAAGATATCAATATTTCCACTCCTTCATCATATCTGATGGGGAGTTGAAAATATTACATTAACATAAAGGCCAAGGAGTTGAAATCTGGATACTTGGCTTGTGGTAGCTAAATGTACCACTTGGTTGCAGCATCTGTGAGGGTGCATTAGAACAGTCTGAGTTTGATCGAATAGTCTATGATGTTGTTTGATGACAACCATAGGTGAAACATCATGATATGGTTTTGGGGGCACTCCCTTGCCTTCCCTTCAAACTTGGGGATGTCTGAGGGGAGTTTGGTAGGCATGGGAGGCCAAAAGGTTTGATGGCATATGGGGTCATTTGTTAACCTAGCCAAGTTAGGTAGGTTGAAGTGTGCCATGTGTAATGTCCCAAATTTTACATTGGGTCACAATGGCCAAATCACATTTTCCATATTCATGAAAGTTGTCAAAGGGATGCTAAAAGTCAAATAATTGCCAAGGTGGAAAATCACTAGTTTCCTAGCTTGGGGGTGGAAGCTTTGAGATTTGGAATAAGGGGGATAATAAATGATGTTTAAACATTAGAAGAGGATAAATATTTAATAATGTAGCTTATTAAATAAATACAAGAGAAAAATGAAATGCCTATGGAGAATGGAGACACATGGAGACTATGGGGCCCACTCAAGCTAGAATTCCTATGTTAAATGGCATCCTCCTCTTGTAATTTTGAATCTATGGGAAGACTAATGTTTTGGGATAGATTATAAGGTTAATATACTTGTCCATATGCTTCATAGGTATAATTTGGGATGAATTGTAACTTACATGGGAGAGGAAGAGCAAATGGGAGTTTCATGGACACTTGGCTAGATTCCCCTTACATTTATGACATCTATGACACCAATGATGGAGATTCTATGACAGTTATGACACAAGTAAGATATGACGGCTGAAATACTGACATAGTGACATGTCAAGACTGAATAGAGCATCTTAGAGGTCGAATTTGGGATTTGGAGAAGGCCAAGAGGCTCCTACTCAAATTTGGGAGAAGAGGGAAGGTGAAGAGAGAGGCCACATGGCATAGCATGAGCAGCCACAAAAATTCAACTTGGCTTTGGTTTATGGATGGATTTGGAACCTTAGAAGACTAATAATGTTTATAAAATACAAGGATCAGCCATGAGAATAATCTTTTGATCATTTGTGAATTGTGAGAACTAGTGGATGACTAGTTTTCTTGCTTAAGCCAATTTCGAGGGTGAAAGATTCCCATCCTAGATGGTGTTTGGAAAGGCCACTCAGGTATTTCATGGAGATTTAATGGAGTATTATTTGTAGGTGTAATATACAATAAATCATGTGGATTATTCTATTCCAGCACTCTCTCTCAACTATTTCCAGTTTTCACACCATATTCATGCAAATGGAGGGATTGCGCTTTGGGTGAGTTATTGATCTCTTTGGGGAAGATTATAATGCCAATTATATTATGTTCTGATGTATAGGATATATATTTCATGTTCAGGATACTCTTAGGTCGAAATACCCAAAAGAATTCATGTAAAAATGTTGAACAATGAAGAAATAGTGTCATTGCCCCACTATCTTGTTGTGAACCATTGCAATGCTGATGATTTTGAATTGGGAGAGCCTTTAAGTGTCCATTTATGATTGTAATCACTTAACTATTATCTGTTATTCATTCTCAGAAAGTTTCAAGTTTAAATTCCCAATATTTGTATGCCAAAATGACTTTTGATGAGCAAACAATGACCATTTCCACTCTATTTTGATATATGCCATGGTAATGCTTATTATTTCGAATGGAGGAATATATCTCAGATAAATGTATGATTTATGGACTATAATTAATGTGTATTTCAATTCTCATGTTCAGTACTTAAGCATTGGAAGCCATTTTACTCATTTTTATTGCATTGGAAGAAGATTTGGTGCATTTTCCCCAAGGGTCGAAATTGTGACTTGGGAGTTGTTTTGGAAAGAGTCATAACAACCTATATAAACTGAACCATGATGCATATGAGACTTTGAAAATGTCCCTTACACATACCCGACCTCTATTCATAAATTCATGTACCTTCAAAGGAAATTTGGAAGTATTTGGGTCAATTTGGAGGTCTAGACATCAAAACTAGTTAAGGTCAAAATTGGGGAAAAAGTGAAATAATTGGTCATTTAAAAAAAATTAAAAAAGGGACATTACACCATGAAATGAAGGTTTGATCCAAGGTTGATCTGTGATGGAGGTGTGATGGTGGCAGGGTTTGTAGGAACATGATGTGACTGGGGGTACTTGTGGCACAATTGTGTATGGGCCACTGCCCCCATGTATGACTGAAGGGACAGTGTAGGTGGAAGGGCCACTACCCCCAGGCATGCCAAGTGGGATAATGTGAGTGGACGGGACACTGACCCCAGGAAATATAGGTGGGACAATTTGAACAGTCAGTATGGGTGGCGGTAGCTGACTTAGGACAGTTTGCATGACAGTTCTAGGGGCACTAGCAGGGGTGTTGGTGGTGGTGTGGGGTATGGACGTGGGTCCACTATCGATCACCAAGCTAGAAAATGGATCCAGGTTTGCACCAGCCATGGGGCTAGATGGTGCAATGTGTAGATCTAGCTCAGATTGATATGATTCTGAGTCTAAATCAGAGGATGTGTGGCCTTCTGATGGTGTAGAGAGTCATCGAGAATGGTCTCGACAGTGTTGGTTTAAGGACCCAAACTGTGGTGGATCACCTCTTAGGCGTGAGGAAGAGCATGGGAGATCAATTATGTCTGGTTGGTATGTCATGTGGTTAAATATGGTAGTGACATTTTGGACCTCGGTTTTAGTGGCTTCCTATTGGCTTTCAGGTGGTCACTCAGTCACCAAGACTGCCAGGAGACAATGCTTGGATTTTTCCTCACTGGAGTGCTATTCAATCGGTAGGGGTCATTTCCCGTTTCGCTTGGAAATTCCTCTCAGCGGCCAATTACTTTGGGGTTCTCATGGTACTCCTCACAATGAATTTCTGGGCTAATCCCAAGTACTTCCCATGGTTAAGGTAGTCAAGGACTTATGTTCTCAAAGATTGCAAGTGTTTGAATTAGTGTAAATTAATAAATTTTAATGGCTAGCTCAGTGTCATGAACTAAGTTTGGTTGTTTTATTTGGTATGGTTTGTGTGCACGTCCATTGTATTTCTGTTATACTTGGTGGCTGCTTGTATGGTTTATGAATATTCTACAGATATTGTTTAGTTTATTGCAGAAATTATAACATGGGTAAGTTATTTATGAATGCAGTAAATTTTGAACATAAATTTAAACACATGCCATACCTGAATCTGAACTATGGTAGACTTACTAGGTGACTACCTTACACCTGTATTTCTCTTCAACCAGGAAAGAGTGTTGGGCTGTCAACACAATGGGACTAAGCCCATCCGTATATCCTCAAGTCACTCTCCGAGTGTAAGGTCGGTCAATAGGGAGGACGCGAATGCCCTGAAACCCCCATTGGTCTCCACCCCCTCTACCTTCCAAGTCACCCGTTTTTAGTGACCTCAAAAAATTACAGATGAAGTGCCTATTACTATACAAGCTTCACCCTTTGTCTTATCCTAGAATACCCCGAAGGGTGATGACTGGGTAGAGGAGGAAGGGCTAGGCAATCTGTTAATTTCCAATTAAGAACTGAAATTTAACCTACAGTTGTTTTATGCAAGCCTTAAGCAGATTCATTAAACCATTGACCAGTTAATTTATCAGTGAATTACACAGATTGTATGAAATAAACATAGATTGTTGGATAGAGGTGGCTGAGCCACATTGACAGTCCAAATTGCTAAAAAAAATTGAATCCTAGAGACAGGTCGCTTGTTTCGGGTCCAATGTGGCAAGGGGGTCACCAATTTTTTCAAAATACAGGTGAGGGGGTCGCTCAGAAACAGAAAATAGGAGCGATCTGGTTCATGAGAGGGAAGTTGCACCTTTCGGGCAAAACTGAGCGACCTGGTCGCCTATTTTAGCTCGATAAGTGTGACCTGGCCCAAAAACAGGGAAATTTTTTAACCTGAGCAAGGGACGACTGACAGTAACTTGTACTGTGGCCGAATGGGCTCAGTTTGGCCTTAAGGAGGCTCGGTTATGAATTAAAATGTAGAAAAAGACAGATCTAAACTATATTTGATAGAAATTTAAACTAGGGAAAATAAAAAACTGAAACACAAAAATTAAATCCATGGATCCTATGGGATTGAATAGCCTCTATCTAGCCATCTGTGTTTATTTCATTTCAATTTGTGTAAATCACTGTTGAATTTAATTGGTTAAAGGTTTAATGAATCTGCTTAAGGCTTGCATAAAATTATTGTAGGTTAAATTTCAGTTTTTAATTGGAAATTAACACCTTGCCTAGCCCTTCCTCCTCTACCCAGTCATCACCCTTCGGGGTATTCTGGGATAAGACGAAGGGTGAAGCTTGTATAGTAATAGGCACTTCATATGTAATTTTTTGGGACCACTAAAAACGGGTGACTTGGAAGGTAGAGGGGGTGGAGACCGATGGGGGTTTCATGGCGTTTGCGTCCTCCCTGTTGATCGACCTTGCACTTGGATAGTGACCTGAGGATCTACGGATGGGCTTAGTCCCATTGTGTTGAGAGCCAAAAAATCTTTCCTGGTTAAAGAGAAATATAGGTGTAAGGTAGTCACTTATTCAGGATACCATAGTTCAGATTCAGTTAAGGCATGTGTTTAAATTTCTGTTCACAATTTACTGCTTTCATAAACAACTTACCCATGTTATAAAGTTTTGCAATAAACCAAACAATCTCTGCAGAATATTCGTAAACCATAAAAGCAGCCACTAAGTGTAACAGAAATACAATGGACATGCACACAAATCATACCAAATAAAACAACCAAACTCAGTTCATGACATTGAGCTAGCCATTAAAATTTATAATTTACACTAATTCAAACACTTGCAGTCCTTGAGGACATAAGTCCCTGACTGCTTTAACCGTGGGAAGTACTTGGGATCAGCCCAGAAACTCATTGTGAGGAGTACCACGGGAGGAACCCCAAAGTAGCTGGCCATTGAGAGGAATTGCCAAGTGAAACGAGCAATGACCCCTACCGATTGACTAGCGCTCTTGTGAGGAAAAAGCCAAGCACTGTCTCCTGGCAGTCTTGGTGTTTGAGTGACCACCTAAAAGCCAATAGGAAGCCACTAAACTGGGGTCCAAAACGTCACTACCATATTTCACCACCTGACATACCAACCAGATACAATTGATCCCCCATGCTCTTCCTCACGCCTAAGAGGAAATCCAACACAGTTCAGGTCCTTAAACCAATACAGCCAAGACCATTCTTGATGACTCTCTACACCGTCAAAAGGACACACAACTTCTGATTCAGACTCATAATCATATCAATTTGAGCCAGATCTACACACGGCACCATCTAGCCCCATGGATGGTGCAAACCTGGATCCATTTTTCAGCTTGGTGATCAGCAGTGAACCCACGTCCATACTCCACACCACCACCAACACCCCTACTAGTGCCCATAGAACTGTCATGGAAAATGTCATAAGTCAGCTACCGCCACCCATACTGACCGGTCAAACTGTCCCACCTCTCTAGCTTGGGGGCAGTGTCCCGTCCACTCACACTGTCCCACTTGGAATGCCTGGGGGAAGTGTCCCTTCCACCTACATTGTCCCTCCAGTCATACATGGGGGCAGTGGCCCATCCACAACTGTGCCACAAGTACCCCCATTTACGCAGGTACATCATGTTCCTGCAAACCCCACCACCATCGCTGCTCCATCACACATCAACCTTGGGTCAAAAATTCCTTTCATGGTATGCCTCAACTTGCCTAACTTGGCAAGGTTAACAAATGACCCCATATGCCATCAAACATTTTGGCCTCCCATGCCTACCAAAGTCCCCTCAGACATCCCCAAGTTTGAAGGGAAAGCAGGGGAGTGCCCCCAAAACCATATCATGACGTTTCACCTATGGTGCTCATCAAAAAACATCGTAGATGATTCGATCAAACTCAGACTGTTCCAATGCACCCTCACACATGCTTCGGCCAAGTGATACATTGAGCTACCACAAGCTAAGTATCCAGATTTCAACTCCTTGGAATTTATGTTCCTGCAATATTTCCAACTCCCCGTCAGATATGATGAAGGAGTGGAAATATTGCTAGGTTTCCTCTAGAACACTGCGACCCACATCACCAACCACATCCACGACTGGAGGTGACGTCGCAGCGTGTGCAAGATCAAGCTTGATGACAGGATCTTTCTGGACTGGTTCTTGAAAACCTTGCTGCCACCTATAGCCAAGGACGTCTCCTCCGAATGTCCCCAAATAGAGGAAGAGGCCATCTTGAAGGCCCAACAGTTTGACCTCATTTACCCATAGTCTAGATACCACTACACTGTCATTCCAGATGCTCCTCGTGCAGGCACCTCCTATCGGGATGCATCAGGGGCATCCCATGGCGCAGATGGCATCATAAGTTCTGTCTCCCACCAACCTAAGCACCATTCGACACCTCCAGTGATGCCACCGCAACCAAGAAACACCCTTAGTGTTTCCTACCCAAACCAAGCTCCTGACTATGCAAGAATGACGTTCCAGTCCGGAGCTACAACTTCTTACGCACAACCTACGCCACAGCAGCAGACCCATGCACCTACTTGGCCGACACAACAATATGTGGGACAAATTCCCATGTTTGTAGCACCCCTAGTTTCCCAAGTCTACTATGCACCACCCATGCAAGCCACCCAAACCCCTGCCCCAGCTCCATCTTCTCCTTTTGGACAAGTGTTTGCACAACAAAACTGTCCCAACTAGCCAGCCCCCAATAACCAACAAGGGAAAACCGAAAATAACCGAGCCCGGAACTAAGGAAACAATCAACCGCAGGGAGGCGGTCAACAACCAAATCTCCCGATAAAGCGAGGGCAAACTGGCCAGCCCAAAATCCTCAACAACCAAACGCACCTAGACGCAAAGCTCTATTGCGCACAAACCAACCATGCAAGCTATGTGAGGTCTACGGGCACTATACGCATGAATGCCTCTTCATGGGTCATGCTAAGCAGGCCATTGACAATGAGGTTCAAAATGATACCAATACGGCAGCCCCATCTCAACCCAACCCGACACCACCAGGGCTTCCACCCATGGTGCTCCAAAACCCATTACCAGTACATGGATTGGTAGAAATTGCATCGGCTCCCCAACCCAATCCCAACGCCCTGGGGGCACCTCCAATAGCAGAAACAAGTGTTCACCACTTGCTAGCCATGACAACTAAAGAGGTCAATTTACAGACCAGAAAAAATCAGTACGGAACTAACACCGAACCCACTGACCCATCAATGATATCCACGTCCAAAACAACCAATACTACTCTTCATCTACCCCCTTTTCCTCCGTGCCCCCCCATACAACGGGTTGCCAACAATGTCATGGCTAGAGTTGTTGTAAGCTACAACATCGTAGATGACTTGGCCCAAACACCTACGGCTATGTCTGCTCTTGAAGTACTTAAAACTTTCCCAACACAACAAAAAGCCTTACTAGCTGCCCTCGATGCTGTAGACCCCTCCGACTTCAAGTTGATTACATTCTACACGGAGAACAGAGATCCACGGATGCTATCAACCATTTCCTTCCAAATCCTGGTATCCATATGGAATTTGGTCATGCACCAGTGTATCATGGACGAGGGGGAATTCACGTGTGTCATGTCAACCTTAGTCTGGTAGAAGCTGGGGTCCCCAATTCTGCAACCATCCTCTACTACTATGCGGGCTTATGATGGACACCCCACTAAATCCCAAGGAATCCTCCCACACATTCCCATCACATTAGCCAAGAAAACAATATTGATTGACATAGAGGTTGTCAATGCTTAGTTGGACTATAATATTCTCCTTGGGAAAAGTTATATGTATGCCATGAGAGCCGTAGCATCAACTATTTTCTATCTCATGATGTTCCCTCACAAAGGGAAAATCGTGATGGTTGACCAATTGACTTATCACGATCCGCAAGGGCTAATTGCACTAGGCAATGTTATCCCTATGATCAACACCATCGATCCACAAGGGCTAACCGCAATCGCCAATGTTATTCCTATGGTCAACACCATGGTTGACAACATACCATCCTCCCCACTGTTGAATGTGGGCCCTGGGTTGTTTTTTGATACCACAATGATGACTTATTTCCCCTTAGTGTCACCACCACCCACACCAAATGAGATTGCGGATTTTTGCATGCTCTCATCTAGCATTGCTACACCCAAGCAACAACCGTAGCCGCAACCCCAACCGCAACCACAACACCATCCACAGCCGCAACACCATCAGCAGCCGCAACATCATCCGTAGCCGCAACATTATGCGCAGTCGCAACCACAACCTCATCCCCGCATGCAACCATCAGGGATTTATTTGGGCTCCTCTCCAGTCCATACATTTCCCTTCCTATTTCCCCTGTCGGGTGTTATGAGTAAGCCAGTAATGGCTACCTTAAACTTATCCAATTTCACATTGGGGATTCCCGTGTGGTATCTTGATCCACCCACCCAACCACCAATGCCCCAGGTAGTCTTAACCCCAGTGCAACCCATTGTGGTCGAATCTCATCCTCCACCCAGACCGCAAAAAACAACCACCGCACCCGCACCCACACCGCCTCACCCCAAAAGGGCCAAGGGAAAAAAATGCGAAAGCTACTACTAAACCTCGATAGATCCCGCCTTGCGTTGTCTATGAAGAATAGGGCCATCCAACTCAAAACTGTCCTGATATTCCCATAATCCGTGCACATTTGGATTCCATGGATACAACAGAAAACCTCCCCGTGGCTGAACTCCCAAGTGGGCCAATAGTGAGAAACAATTCATCGAGAACAAACCATGCTTGTGCCCTCCGTGGATTGTATGGACACTATGCTCACCATTGCCAAGATTTGTCCAAGTTTTGAATGACCTTAGCCAACCTCTGAACACATGCCCTTGAATCTGAAGTCACTCTGATCGAAGAAGTCCACCCCCCACCTCCTTCTTCAAACACCATGTCCATTTACATGATGTCTAGTTCCACAGACCCCCTTATCTCCACCATCACTGATGGTCCATCAGACCTGTCTCTTTGTTGCTTCTGCAACGATGAGGAGATACTTGAAGCCTTAATCATCCCAGAATACCCATGGGAGAGCTTGTGTCATAGTCTGACCAGTTTTCCGTGGCAACCAAAGATTTCATTCATGGGAAAGTCGATTGGTTCAAAAATCCCATTCTAACACCAGATGCCTTCGAAGAAGGGAACATGGACAACATCTCGCCAACCATCAAAATCAACATCTCAACCAATCCTAAGGTTGTTGAATAAATTATGTTGGTGGCATCCTGCTCTCCGAAAGAAGTTGCTACCTATAAATCCCTCTTCCAGGAATTCCGTGACATCTTTGCCTGGTCCTATTCTAAAATGCCCAGGTTGGATCCATCCATTGTGGAATGCCACATTGACACATGGCCCGATGTGGCCCCCGTGCGCCAAAAGAAACAGCTCATACGTCATCCACCGTTGCCTCAAAAAAGGGGCATACACCCTTATTGACTCTGATGGAAAACCCTTAGAGAACCCTCGTAATGGGCTCTACCTCAATATATTTTACACTTAACATCACCAATGTGTTGCTTGGTTTTCCTTTTTTTATTTTGCAACGTTTTTACCACAAATCAGAGACCCCCATTAGGGGCGGCATCATTAGCTACTAGGGAGAGTCACCCGGAGTCTGTTTGAGACACCCCTCACACCTCCGGGCTCAATATTCCATCTTCTATCTTTTAATGAGACCATCGTCTCATGTTTAACAAGTAATTTTTGGGACCATTTCTCAAAAGTTACCTTGGTTTACGAGCCACATCATTGTGATGAAAGTGTCTCCGGACCTGTACTTGCATTACACTTGCCTACTGCCACTCATGCGAGTTCCCGGACCATCTCCCTGGAAGGCACATCATTTCATTTCATTATGTAGATGTCAAATCCGTCCATTGCACTTTACGTGGGTCGCCGGGCCACCCCCTGAAGGGCAGATCATTTCTTTTGCATGCATTCGACACATAACTGCCTTCGGACTTACACTCACATCACATGTAGTCAAGTTCATCCACCACAACTCACACACAGCTCTCCTGACCTCTGTCTGAGAGCCACCTTGGTTTGCGTGCCTCTGCCGTGATCTATCCCGTGTATGTTCAAGAGCCACCTGCTCCATCCATAGTACATGGATGACCTTTGGACCACTGTCCATTGTTGTCTCATTTATCTCATTTTGTGGACTATGTAGACCATCAAATGAAAAGGGCCACCTTGGCACATTCAAGCCAAGACCATTCCCCTCTGCATCCTTTTATGCTTTCTCGGGCAGAGGGGCCGAACTCTACGAAAAATCTCACCATGGGTTGTCGTTAATATCTTTTCCATCCTTCTCATCAAGAAAAGATAGCCGAGCAAACTTGGTTTCATTCATGCTCGTAAAATTATCTGAATGACCATCCAGTCAGTATAGGTTTAACCTTTTCCGGCCTGACTGGACTACCGATGGTAAAGAAGTCTCCCATCCCACAAAGGACGGGCGAGCTCTCCTCTATATACTTTTATCCTTTTTCGGGCACAAGAGACTAGCAATGAAAAAGATCCCCCACTGGAGTCTTCTCCATGCTTTTAGACTCTCTAAAACTGAAAGCACCATCGAGCATTTACTTTCTTGGGCTCGCTAAAAATCCACGAGATCGTACCACAATGGTGTCTTTAGACACCACCCCACATATAACAGTTCGACAGCATTCCCACTTTGTGTCGCCTTTGTTCAGGCTACTATGCGATGTGTCTTCCTTGGATCCCATCAATACCAAAAGTGTTTACCTCCCCCAAGCATTTCCCATCTGCAGTTACATTTCTGGTATTACAGCTATGATCCCTTTCCCATGAATCACTTGCATTTGCTGCCTAGTCCGCCCTGCCGTCATACTCTGCACAAAGGAAGTTTGAGTCCACCGCGATTCCACGCCCCTGTTCAACTCCCCCCCCCATTCAGTGGGTCAGTCCTTAGATTACATCAAATCTTTCGGTTATCTCCCTTGCGCTTCTAGTCAAGGAAACACCATAGCCTTGGCCAATTGCAGGTCTCCCTCTATCAATNGTCCTTGTATCTTGGTTTCATTAACCTCATTGATGAGTTCCTTGGACCACTTGAGAGGAGTCCTTAGTGCCTCTCGGGATGGTTGTTTCTCACGTGCTCGACTCCGGCTACATCATCACATCGTCGAGATTCGTACAGGGTAATGGTCTGTGCAGTTTTTGGTTGAAGACCCTGAATGTCACCTGACTCTAGGACATTGATGAGTCTATTTGAGGGACCCCAACAGGTTCATGTCCCTTGTGATTTTTGGGTTGCATTGGAGACAGTGTTTAGAAGCCCCAACAATGCTTCTATATAGATTTATGATTGATGCAGCATATTTGTACCACAGAAACTCTGACTCTCCGTCAGTTAGTACCTACATCTATGTATCGTCCCTGATCCAGCAGGCCATATTTCATGAAGATATAGCATTCCATGAGAATTCCATGGGTCCAATGTAGCAGTGCTTCAGATCAGTATTGTATTCAGCCTCTTCTTGAGGCAACCACTATGTATCATCAGTTGTACATGATTGAATCTTGCATTGTAGAGCTTAGATCACATTATTCTTTTGACATCGTTACGAGCATGGGGATTCCTGCCTCGTCCATATACATGTCACACATTATTTGTATCTCACCCATTGATGGAAACCATATTAATACAAAAACCAAAATCCACCATGCCCCAGCCTAGGAAGCACTACCTCTCCCTAGAAAATCCTATGATGTCCGTCGACCATACGATCAGCTCCTGCCCTCACACATCGGGGGGCAATCTGTTAACCCAAAAAATCCCCTAATGAGCTCTACATGACCTATGCCACCAATGACATCCATGCACGACCCTCATTTGACCCCCACACCCTTAGAAAGGCTCAAAAATATGAAAAGGGCTTAAAAACCCCTAAAAAGAGCCAAAATAGCTCTCACAGGGGCTAAAACCTCAAAAAAGGGGCTAAAACCCCTCAAAGGAGCTTAAAACCCCCAAAGGAGCTAAGAATTGGGCGAAAAGGGATAAAAGCCCAAAAAAGGGGCTAAATCCCTTACCAGGGGCTTAAAACCCTAAAAAAGATATAAATAGAGGGGTGGGGGTCACTCTAAAAACACTCCTTCTCTCCCTTTGCCTCTCAAGGAATTCACCCTCCCTCTTCTCCATTGTTCCATAAGCTAAGCTTCCATCCCAAAGAGAGAGAGGTGCTTCCAAAGCTAGGGCATGGTGGCCCATTTCCACTCACACAGAAGGTATACTTGTGTTTTATGTCATTTTTATTGTAGTTTTCTAACATATTTTGTTTGTAGGCTTCTTTGCTAATGCTTTGCTACAGGTCTTCCATTGATTTCATGCATCCATATTTGATTTCTAACCATTTCATGCAGGGTTTCATAGTTTAGTTTCAATATTGTTTGCAGGTTCTCTTCCACCTCACAGGAACCCTACCCTTCTGTCCTATAGACAGAAGGTAGTCGTTCTTGCCTGTAGCAAGGGCGAAAGGGCTACCTTTCATCTATAGGACGGAAGGGTAGGGTTCTTGTTAGGTGGAAGAGAACCTGCAAACAATATTGAAACTAAACTATGAAACCCTGCATGAAATGGTTAGAAAACAAGAATGGCTGCAAGAAATCAATGGAAACTTGGAGCAAAGCCTGCAAGCAAAATATGTTAGCAAACCAGAATTAAAATGACACACAACCAAAATTATACCTTCTGTTTGGGTGGAAATGGGCCACCATGCCCTAGCTTTGGGAAGCACCTCTCTCTTTGGGATGGAAGCTTGGCTTGTGGAGCAATGGAGAAGAGGGAGGGTGAATGGCTTGAGAGGCAAAGGGTCTCAAGGCACTCACACAGCTAGCATAACAATAGGGAGAGAAGGAGTGTTTTGAGAGTGACCCCCACCCCTCTATTTATAGCTTTTTTAGGGTTTTAAGCCCCTGGTCAAGGCTTTAGCCCCTTTTTTGGGCTTTTGGCCCCTTTCTCCCAATTCTTAGCTCCTTTGGGGGTTTTAAGCCCCTTTGAGGGGTTTTAGCCCCTTTTTGGAGGTTTTAGCCCCTATGAGAGCTATTTTGGCTCTTTTTAGGGGTTTTTAAAGCCCTTTTTCATATTTTTGAGCCTTTCTGAGGTTGTGGGGGTCAAATGAGGGTTGTGCATTGATGTCTTTAGGTGGTGTAGGTTATGTAGAGATCATTGGGGGATTTTTTTGGGTTAACAGGGTTGATACAAATCTTTTGTACATTTGGGAAACAAACTCTGTTCCATTCCAGAAAAGCTGCCACAATCTTATAAACAATGTTTAGAATATAGGGAGCAATATTTTGGAAAATGTGGTTGTTTTTGGTTTTCCAAATTTCCCAAAACACATAATATGGGAGAAACTTACACTTCTTTAAGCTTCCGAACTAAGAGAGAAAACAATCTTCAATAGAATTCAGATCCCATTTGAAGAAGAAAGAAAAGTGGCAGCTAACCTCTTTCCAAACTGTTTTGAAATAAGAACAATGTAGAAACATGTGTTTGATAGACTCTAAGTCAGATTTGCACAAGGAACACATACCTAGACCAAAATATCCTCTTTTTGAATAATTTTCCAAACCAGTATTTCGTATTGGAGAAGTAACCAACAAAAAAAAAATGATTTTTAGAGGAATAGAGCCTTTCTAAAGCCCCTTGATGCACCAATTTGGAGGATTGAGGTTCCTCCGGGTCTCTAAAACTTCATAGGCGCTTTTGGAAGTAACCACTCTAGTCACTACATTTTTCTCCCAAACCAAAGAGTCAACACCCTCACTGAGAAGTAAGCCCGCATGAGAGAGAGAGGTAGTGAAGGTCGTCCGCTCACTTTTAAGGTCTGTTGGAAGAATTAAGTCTTCATCCTTTGACCAAGATCCAAAACTTTCATCTAAAGGCTTCCAAACCTGAGAGAGGACCCACAAATTCCTGTGATGGAGTTCAGAAATGAACGAATTAGATAAAAAACCACTTCCTTTTACCCCTTCTATGGGGTCAATGCCGATAAAGATTTGTAATCCGCGACCAAAAATACAACTCAGGTAATCCTTTGTAACCATAAGAGATTTTAAAAAACTTTTCCAAAGGTAAGAGGTCCTCGGGTACTTTGCAACCAAGTCTCTGAACCAACTCTCCATCGACCACTATCTGATATATTTGCACTTGATGACTTTATTCCACAAGCCTGCAGAGAAGAGAGAGTTCCACTAAATTTTTGCGACAATGGAGAGATTAAACAATTTGAAGTATTTTAAGCCCCAACCTCCCAAAGAATTTGGTAGAGCTATAGAATCCCAGGCCACAAGGTGGAATTTTTTAGAAACTGATCCCCCAAACTAAATAAAATTTGAAAGTATTCTTCTTAGCTGCTCCACTGTCGACTGAGGGAGACTGTATAGGGAAAACAATAGACGAGAATGCTTTGGAGAAAAACATTTTCCAATACTAATAGACCCCCTGAAGAGAGCCATGGAAAATCCCAACACATTGTTCTATAGTCAAACTTCTTCAAAATCCAGTTCCAATCCTTGGTTGCATAACAGTTTGGTTTTATTAAAAACTCAATATATTTGATGCCTTCATTTATCTTAGAATAAGTACAGGGAAAAAAGGTTAGAATTTTGTCCCGAGAGGGAACATACATCCCATCAGTGATAAAATGATATTTTTAAAAATTGATCGACATACCTGTAGCCCCACAAAAAAGATAAAATAATTCGGTGTAGTGTTTCCATTCCTCCATCAAGCCATAACAAAAAATGAGAATGCCATCCAGGAAGAGAAAGTGTGATATGCTAAGTGTGGATGGAATCTTTATACCAATGATCTTTTTGTCTTTTTCACTTTCCCCAATTAATCTGCTCAATCCTTCAATAATGAGGAGGAAAAGAAGGGATGAAATCAGGAAGCCTTGACAAAGACCACGAGAGGAGATAAAGTAGGGATAAGGAGAGCCATTTATCAATGTAGCGAAGCTGTAAGAGGATATACAACCAAAAATCCAATTTACAGCCTCATAAGGAAGGCCAATCTAGATGAGAATGAGTCTAAGCATTGACCAGTCTATCCTGTCAAAAGCCTTTTCCAGGTCAAATTTTAGAAATAAAGACTTCAATCTTCTTTGTTTGATAGTGTGAATAGATTCCTGAGCTATCCCAACAGCCTCCGTGATATGTCTATTAGGGAGGAACCCGAATTGTTCCTCAAAGATGCCTCTACCCAAAACATCCTTGATCCTGTATGCTATGATTTTCGTAATAAGGTTGTAGAGGGTGTTACACAGTGAGATAGGCCTGAAATTAGAAAGAGAATTCAACTTGTCTTTCTTTGGGATAAGAACAAAAAAGTTGCAATTAGGGAAGCTGGGATGCTACCCAATCTATGAGAATCATTAATCAATAGGGTAATTTCCTCTCCCATTAGACCAAAAAAGTGAAGAAAAAACTCCGTCGGCCAACCATCTGGGCCAGGGATTTTTATCTTTACTGAAATGGGATAAGGTATCTTTTACCTCTTCCAGAGAAAATTCTACACCAATGTCATGTCCCCTCCCATCTCTCCTAGAGAGGACGTGACGAACTGCTATCCAACCGGGCATCTAGCCCCATGAACATAATAAAAAGAATGCATGGAAAATAAAATACATATGCATATGTATAATGCAATAATATACAGTAGAAGCAAATCTCATTCAATACATTCAATATGTTCATAAACAAATACATTGCAGAGTTAATACAAGAGAATACTTATATTGAAATTCAGCTGCCCCGCAACTAGCTATGTCGCTACAATGTTCCACCCAACCATAGGCCAATTGTGCTCATCAATCTCTCAACACAACTTCCACCCTCGAGATGGGCATGATTTCCAAAAGGAAAATGGGAACAATAGGCTCACACATAGCCAAAAACACACCAAGGTTCATCCAAGCCAATCTACAGTTAGGTTTATCAGGCTGCTAAGGCAGTGGAAAGGAAGAATTGCTAAGCTAGTGAGATGAACCACAGAGCTATGGAAACCTCTACAACTAGATCTATCTAGCTTGGCCTCCAAAATACCTACACACCCAACACAAGGAAGTATTCCCTTCATTGCTACACAGTCCCTCAGGCCATACCTTCCCTTCCAGTGTTATCTTAGGTGTGCATAGAAGATTAGCCAACCCCTCTTGATATTTTTGTGAGGTTCCTCTCTTCACTAGGTTTATCAAGCCAATTCTGGGCCTCTTCCACTCCTAACAATTCAAACTAAAGCAAGGATGCACATAACAACAAACACAAGTGCTGGGTGTATTGAAGGAAAACGTTTGGCCACCAAAAGCGGAATGGTAGATAGGGAAATCAACCTTGGCAGATCAAATTCGATTTCAACAACATTTATGGGCATTACTGGAGCAAAAATGACTTCTTTAAACCCCCAAATCGTGAATGTCTCTTCTCAGCCACCGTGTAATGCAAAGATGGGTTTCCAGCCATGGATAGATAAGGAAAATGCGGAAAAACATGAGGGAAAAATGCCCATCTGGCTCCAACTGCGTGAGGGAAAGAAAATCGTGGGTGAGGAATGGAATGTGAACCAATTTCTGGGTGTTTTCTCGCCCCATAAGAAAAAACACAATTTTCCAAAATTGATGGCTTGACCCAATACAAAATTGACTGCCATACTATTCCATTCCCAATGCATTAACTACCTCAACCAACTTCTGGAAGAATTAAATGATTGGGTGCATAAGCCAAAATGGGTAGTTGAGATTTTATGGGTTCTCTCATTGACATTTGGCTTAACACCATTGGCTCAAGGGTTTGAATACCCCCCCACTTTTCCTTGTGAAATCACGCCCCCATCTCTTGTTGCATCGCATAGCTAGTTGTGGGTATTTTTATTAATTTGCATATTTACATGATGTCTCAAAATATATTGTGCCTGGCTAGTACAAGAACTGTAGGTATCAATTTTTATTTCCGATACATAAAACGTTAAATCGATGGCAGGGCCTTTGCCTTGATCTCCTCACCATGATTAACTAATGATATTTACATCATGTATAATTTTAATGCAAATGGGGTTAAAATCGAGATATTAGAACCAACCTTTTGGCCTTCTTTCATAGTGAAGAAATTTGGAAAAAAATTCAGGACCTTTAATTTCATTGGAAGAGTCAGGCTATGGTCCTGGGTGTAAAATTATTTAAAGTGAGAAACCGATTCTTCCATAATGGATGATTGCTGGCCAATAATTTTACCATCTTTATTCTTTATCTCCCAAATGGAATTTGAAACTCTCCTATGGTTTTCAAAGCGATGGAAGAACTTAGAATTATTATCTCGCGCCTCTAGCCAGACATCACGCCTCTTTAACCTCAAGGATTGTTCCAGAAGTAATAAAATTATGGACCTTTCTGCATTTAGATAAGCCAATCTATTCTTTCAACTAGAGGAAAAATAGTCTTCATCCATTGAGTTCTCCAAAGATTTGATTTCACACTCCAATGCCTAAAGGGTCGCCTGGTTTTCCAACTTTATATTCTTCTCCCATGATTTTATTTCAAAACGGAGCAAAGAGAGCTTTTTCAAAAAATGCAATGTAGAGGGGAGGTGGGAGAGTTCATGACTATTCATCAAAAATTCGGAAACCAGAGTATAGAACTCATCATCTTCCAATCAGGTTCGATTGAATTTAAAGGGGAAATCCTTAAAAGAAAAATCTTGTTCCAGTTCTAACACCACTGCCCTATGGTCCAATAAACCAGTGGAAACATGCCAGGATATGAATCTCCCCAAAAAGTCATAGAGGGCATCTGAAATAAAGAAACGACCCAAGCTCTTTGCTATACCTGCCTTTCCCAATCTTCCATTAGACCAGGTAGGACTAAGAACTGGCGGTTCAATATCAACAAGATCAACCTGCTCGAAAAAATAGTTTAAAAAATCATGTAGCTCATCATTGAGTCTACTCGCACCCCAAGTTTCAAAGTCTACAAGGGTGAGATTTAGGTCTCCGCCTAGAATAAGACCACTATGGTCAAATAAGGCAACATCCCTCAACTTTTCCCAGAACTCCTTTTTTCTGGCTGTGAGGGCCATAGATATTTAGTAGTCGGAACTGACCATCAAATCCAACGAACTTACCTTCCACCATTAGTCTAGAACCAATTGAAAAAGGGATTAACTGAGCAAACAAAGTGTCCCAATCATTGAGGAGTCCTCCAAAAAGCCCTGAAGAGTTAAGGGCACAACACTTCAAATTTGGTTTCAACTTTAGGAAAGAATCACAGGCCGCCGAAGCTTCTATACATGGAAAGTAATATTCCAATATGATATTTGCTCAAATATTCCAACCTATTATTTGGGAAAAAGAGCTAATATTCTAAACTACTGATTACGAAATAAACAATTATCAACATAATAAGTATTATTACATTATATATTAATTGCGTAGAAACTGCAACCTATTATTTGCGCAAAATAAATATTATACCAACATATAATTCCGCAATAAGATTAGAGGGATAAGTTAATTAGGATATCATTTATCCAAGGTTTTAAAATCATTAGTACCATTTCATTCTAGGAATAATTAAATTAAATTAACTTTAAACTTAGACTTAATCATTTAAACTTCTTTGAAGTCAATAAATTCAGCCTATGGTTTTGGAAATACCAAATACCACTCAATGTAAGGCTTTAGTATCAAGCCTAAACACGCTAGTTGTATTCGATACAAGCAAAACAAACCTTAGCAGTTGATAAATAATTTATTTTGCATCTTATAAACAACAATGGTTTGATCCCTAGCATTAAAATTCACACCATTTTCATGCGCATGAATTTTATTTAAGCTACATAAGGATTTTCATCTCTAATATGTACGCGTATCTATATTTGAATCTAAGGAAAACATGGCTAATTCTTGGTTGAACTTCCATTAACACTCGTGTCAAAGGTAAATGGAATAAGTTTATAACAACCAGGTGAAGAAAATAACAAATTCGGGGTCTTATTTTGGTCATTAGGCACTCGAACATCAATTTATAGGAATTTTTAGGGCTGCAGTCACACAAAAACGTTCTAGGGTAAAACATACCACAACTGAACATGTAAAAATGCCTTTTATTAATTTATAATTATTAACATACACAACAATTTCAGAAATACAAAATTTATTTCCTTATGCAAAATAAACCTAGAAAAACATTTTTGCGTCTTAGAAATTTTCAACAACATCATTAAAATTATAAGAAAATAATTGGCAAGCATATTTGAATAAAAACTCCATAACAAATTTTAACAAGGAAACATTGAATTCTTAAATAACAATTGAATTATTTCATAGAACACTTATTTGGAAAATCGTTTATAAGGGGAAACTAGTTGTGTGTGAGGCACACTCCATCCAATTGTAAGTGATTTTTCTCATTTAACTCTCAAGAAAACACCACCCATGACCCGAGACTCATGCATTCACCAAACTGAATTCTCACTAGTCCCATGATTTTACAGGATTAAGCACTTAGCAATCTGGAAATTGACTTACATCCAATTCCATGACAGTTAGCTACACCATCTTCCACTTCACTGGAGCTAGTAGAGATGGATTTGAACAAATTTGTGGAAACAAATTCCAACAACTGTTCTATGGATTCAAGAATTTGTATCCGATTCAAGTATTAGGAAATCATTTCCCTCTTAGTGCCCATAACTCTCTCTAGTGCTTCAAATGGATTCATCTTCAACGATGCTTGGCAATCGTTGTTGAAAGCAAATTCTACTAAGTACATGTAGTATTCCCATTCCCGGCCTTGTCCATAATGCACATTTCGAGCATGTCCTCAATGATTTTTTTTACTCGCTAAGTCTATCCATTCGTTTGTGGATGACAAAATGTATCGAGGATGATTTTAATTCCAAATTATCTAAATAAAACTTTCCAAAAGTTTGAAGTGAACTTTGGATCTTGATATGAAATATTTCTTTTGGGATACCATGCAACCTGGCAATTTACGTCATATAGATTTCTGCGATCTTAGCTACTTTAAATGTTGACTGCACCGAAACAAAATGGGATGAATTTGTCAATTCTTCAACCACCACCATAATGGAGTCATGTTGCTTCAATGTTCAAGGTAACTTTGTAATGAAATAAATAGTTACCACATCCCACTTCCATTCTGGTACCGCCAATGGATTGAGAAGACCAACAAGATGTCTATGTTCTACTTTTACTTTTTGACATTCCAAGCATTGAGCAATAAATATGACCACTTCTTTCTTCATGCATGGCCAATAGTATTCTTTCTTAATTGCTTTCAACGTATTTTGGTACCTAGGATGACCTACATAAGGTGTTAGGATTATTAATCCTCCTTTGGTCAAATGTATCTTAGATTTATTTAGCCTAAATTAGGAACCTTAATTAATTATTTGGGTCCACTAGTACAATTGGGTCCACTTGGCATAATGAGGCCACATGTACCAGTCACTAGAGTATAGGGAACATTGCTAGAGGTTAACTGCCACTTACTGCATGTGCATGCATAAGTTTGGGTGCCTCCTAGACCAATCCCTACATTTTAGGATCCACTGGGAGTCCTGACACCAACCTACTTTAGTTAGTTGGAGTTAGTACTAGTCAGTCTTATTTATCTCCCAGTTACTTTCAGTTAGTTCATAATCAGTTAGCTAGTGCAATATTTTCATGGCTAATGCATGGTTGCATTTGGAGTAGGCGCCTTTTCACACCTACCACACTCAGTTGCACTAAGTTAACTAGCTGTCACTGATTGATTGAGTTGTTGGACATACGGGAGTTGATTTATTGGACTCCGATATTGATTGAGTCACCATGACTTAGATGGTCAGTAGGATACAGTCACATCCAGTGGATAGATTCAAATCCATCCCAAATTAATTCGAATTATTTTCCTATGTAAAACATTGTAACACCGGATATTATTATTGTGAATGATACAGTAAATTCCTGAGCAATACTTGTCTATTTCTTGTGTGGCTTGTTTTGTTCAGTTTGTATCTTCATTCTCCATTGAGTGCAAACATTATTAGAACTATCTGCTTGAATATCTAAATGGAATTCAAATTCTAATATGGTATCAGATCCTTCTCAGGCAGGTTTCATGCTTGTTTCTTCCCATCGAACATCAGAAGTAGTTGGGTTTCCATAGAAGTCCCCTATGATGATTTGCTAGCTCTGGATTTATTCATATTAGAGAAGAGGGCATGACGGACCCTGAAAACATGTTCATGTTGGGAGGAAAAGCATGATTCTAACAATTCATATGTTTTAGTGTGTTTTGCAGTAACAATTGACAAGTGCTACGTAGCTTGTGTGAAGCTTTTGCAGTCTTTCAGTCAGAGCAATTATGAGTTCTCAAAATCCTGAACCACGGATACTCACAACTTCCAATTATCTTGATTGGAGGATCGATATGTAGCTCGCCTTGTGCAATCATGGATACCACATGACCATACATGGATGGGAGCCTGAGCCTCATCATTCAGTTGAAAGGTAAAAGTTTCTGAATCGTTCTGATGAAGCAGTCGGGTGCTTATGTACTTATATATCTAGAGATATCCTCTTCCACCTAGAAGGCTTAAGGACTCCTAGAGAATCCTGGGAGAAGCTTGATAGCTTGTTTAACAAACAAGATGAGCTTTGGGGACACGTTCTAGAGAATGAGTTGGTATCTTTACATCCCAGCAGTTTCGAGACTATTGAGCAATTCTTTACTAAATTCAAGTCTCTGGTACTTCAATGCAGACAGTGCAAAATAGAGTGGAATGATGAGTAGAATGTCCTTTCCATACTCAACAAACTAGGTCCTGAGCATTCTGTATTTGTTTCCATATTTCATTCCAAGTGGGAAAGCTTTCCTGATTTGAAAGTTCCTTCATTAGATTCTTTTTTCGAGTCCTTAATCAAGGAGCAAGACAAGTTGATGTGAATGGCAGTCATCAAGACCTCCAAAAATCAAGCTCTCCTAGTTACTAACTCTTCCAAAGTGAAAACAAAGGGGAAATCAAAGAAGAAGGAGCCAAAAGTTGATGATTCGAAGCCTAAATAGAATCAACAAACTTTCGAAGGAGCCTCTGACTATAAGAAGAAGAAGTTTGAAAAGAATTTATGTCCCTATTGTGAAAAGGGGTACCATCTTGAAGATCATTGTATGAGAAAAGAACTTGATGAAATGACAGCTCTTCTCAAGATGCATAACATTGCTTCCCCAAGAGCAAAGAATCCCGATGAAGAACCACATACAGAGGATATTGAAAGGTGTCATGCTTTGAAAGCAACTATCTCTCCATCCTCAGCATACATAATATATTTTGGAGCTTCCAAAGAAACCTTCTCTACCCTCTCACTATCAAAGGGGCCTAACATTCACATGGGAGATGATTCCTAGATTCTAACAGAAGGAAGGGGCTCAGTCAGAGCGAATCATGGTGAGTTCAAGAATGTCTTATATGTGCCCTCCCTTGCTGCTAACCTGTTATCTGTTTATCATATGACTCATATAGGCTCTCCCAAGAGAGTTACATTCCATTCGGAGACAGTTGAGATTACAAAAAAATCCACCGGATGGCTTGTAGTGAAAGGTATTGCAAATCACTCTACCAAAGGTTATGAGTTCTCACATTTCTTACCTATTTCTCCTCCTCCTCATGATAACAACACCAACGAGATTTGGCGTGAGATATTTGGCCATCTCAATTTCAAATATCTGAAGCTACTCCACAATGATAAAATGGTTGAAGGTTTTCCCTCCTTCCAAACTTTCGATGGAGTATGTGCTGGTTACTTGGTAGGCAAGCATCTAGAAAAGAAGTATGATGTTGGGAAGTCACATAGAGCTGCCTCTACACTTGATTTGATACACAGTGATGTAGGAGGACCTATTCCCACAAAATCCATTAATGGTTGCAGGTATTTCCTCACCTTTATTGATGATGGTTCTAGGTACTGCTAGATCTACTTCATGAAACAAAAATCAGAAGTTTTTGAGTCTTTTAAAGTTTTTAAGGCTATGGTTGAGAACCATTTCAATAAGAAGATTAAGTTAATAATATCTGATAAAGGAGGAGAGTACATCAAAGGATATTTCTATAGTTTCTGTGAATCAAAGGGGATTCGAATGGAACACTTAGTTCCATACACACCACAGTAGAATGGTGTGGCTGAGAGGAAGAACAAATCACTGAAAGATATGGCAACATGCCTTCTCCATGCCAAACATATACCTCCTTCTCTTTGGGCTGAAGCAGTAAACTGTTCTTTGTATTTGCAGAATAGGGTGCCTCACAAGTCAGTGGTTGGGGTCACTCCATTCGAAGCACTGCATGGGTATAATCCCAATGTTTCTCATCTAAGAGTTTTTGGTTCCAAAGCTTGGGCCATAATACCACTTGACAAGAGGAAGTTCTTCCAAGCCAAAAGTAGCGAATGTGTTTCGCTGGGATACGCAGAACATGAAAAAGCTTACAAACTGATGGAGGTAGATGCTTCATTGAAAGAAGTGTCCAGTTCGAAGAAGATTAGCTGCATGATACTCCTCCAGCAGCACAAGAAGGTATAACTATTTCTCCACCTATTTTTGATGATGATGATGTGCTACAGGTTTCAAATCCAGATGAAGAAGATCACATTCAACATGATCCTGTTATTGAGATTGAATCTCAAGAGATTCTATATCCAAACCCAGTACCTATTCCTAATCAGAAGCCTAAACCCAGATGGGCTCAAAAGCCTCTTGGTGCAGCTGGAAGTGGTATTGGAGATCCATAAGACAGAAGAAGAACAAGGTCCCAGTATCAAAATGAGCATGTTTCACTATCTCTCATAGATTCGCTCTCTATGGTATGGTGCAACAAAGTTCCAGGTTGATGCTAATTGATGATGGCGAATGATCAACTACATGGCCCACATAAGCAGAAACTTGATCATTCCCTACCTTCACCATCCAGAAGAGATAAACATAGTCATCAGTTCAAAAGTACATTGAGAGGTCCATTGATGGATCATACTACTACATAGAGTTGCAAATTTGCAGCAGTGTTTTTGATCAAGTTATTTTTCTAAGGAGGAAGCTTCTTTCTTCTAAAGATAGCTTGTAGTTTGCTATTTGTAGCTTCTTTTTTTGGGGGGGGGTTTCCCATGAGGTTTTTCCGTGCTTCCTTGGTTGTATTAAGCAACATTTTTTACTATCTTTTAGATTGTATTTGGATGACCTATGGTATTGTTACCAGGGCCCACAGTTGTCCAAGTTAGGATTCATGGTCAAATGTCTATTAGATTAATTTAGCCTAACTTAGGAACCTTAATTAATTATTTGGGTCCAATAGTACAATTGGGTCCACTTGGCCTAATGGGGCCACATTTATTATTATTAATCCTCCCTTGGTCAAATGTCTATTAGATTAATTTAGCCTAACTTAAGAACCTTAATTAATTATTTGGATCCATTAGTACAATTGGGTCCACTTGGCCTAATGAAGCCACATGCACCAGTCACTAGAGTATGGGGAACACTGCTAGAGGTTAAATGACACTTACTGCATGTACATGCATCAGTTTGGGTTCCTCCTATACCAATACCTACATTTTAGGAGCCACTGAGAGTCCCGACACCAACCTACTTCAGTTAGTTGGATTTAGTACTAGTCAGTCTCAGTTATCCCACAGTTACTTTCAGTTAGTTCATAATTAGTTAGCTAGTGCAAGATTTGCATGGCTAATGCATGGATGCATGTGGAGTAGGTGCCTTTGCCCACCTACCACACTCAGTTGCACTGAGTTAACTTGTTGTCACTGATTGATTGAGTTGTTGGATATCTAGGAGTTAAATTATTGGACTCTGATATTGATTAAGTCACCATGAGTTATATGGTCAGTTAGATGCAGTCACATCTAGTGGATAGATTCGAATCCATCCCTAATTGATTCAAATTCTTTTCCTATGTAAACTATTGTAACACTAGATATTATTATTGTGAATGATACTGTAAATTCCTGAGTAATGCTTGTCTGTTTCCTGTGTGGTTTGTTTTGTTCAGTTTGTATCTCATTGTCCATTTACTGCAAAAAATTATTAGAACTATCTACTTGAATATCTAAATGGCATTCAAATTCTAATATAAGGCACATTATGCATTTCATGTAATGCAATTTTCTTTAATTCACTTTCAGCTAGTATATAAATTCTGTCATTCACTTGAAGAATTCCATCTTCAACCAAAGTATATTTGGAAAATTTTAATGGTCTATGTAGCAAGGATTTCTCCCTGCTACAGGGGCAAGAATGGCTCCCTTATGCCTATAGGGCACAAGGGCAGGTTCCTGCTAATGGTAAATGCAGAAAAACGAAATGGAAATAACAGAAGGAGAACAGTAAACTAAAGCTAAGCTAATCTAAACAAGAAGAAGAAGCAAATGGCAAGAACAGTAAACTAAATCTAATGGTAGAAAGAAGAAAACGAAGCTATGGTGAACCCCTCTGTAGAAAATGGGTTAGGGTTCCGCCTCCTTAAAAATTGCAAATAAACCCTAAGCTTCAAGAACCTGCAAAACAATGTTAAATAAAACCTGCAAATGGAATAAGAGTTAGAAAACAAAGCATGTTAAACAACTAAGAAGCAAAAATAACACATGGGTATACCTTCTCTTAGGTGGAAATGGGCCACCATGCCCTAGCTCATGGGAGCACCTCTCTTGGTTGGGGAGCAATGGCTCAAATGGAAATGGAGATGGAGGGAGCGTGGGTGGCTTGGGAGGCAAATGTGTCTCAAGGCATCCACGGGCAGCATATTAACAATATGCAAGAGAGAAGTGTTTTGAGAGTGACCCCCCACCCTCCTTTTATAGCTTTTCCAAGGGGTTTTAGGGTTTTAAGCCCTTGGTCAGGGATTTAGCCCCTTTTTTTGGGCTTTTAGCCCCTTCTGCCCTAACTTTAGCCCCTTTTTGAGGTTTTTAGCTCCTAAGAGGCTATTTTGGGCTCCTTTTTGGGGTTTTTAACCCATTTTCTTCATCCTTAGGCTATTTTGAGGGTGTGGGGGTCTAATGGAGGGATATGAGGGTCGTGAGATGGTGTCCTTGGGTGGTGTAGGCCATTGAGATCTTAGTGGATGATTTTTGGGTTAACAGATTGCCCCCTGATGTGTGAGGGTAGGAGCTCAACGTATGGCCGATGGACATCATAGGATTTGCTGCGCAAAGGTGGTGCTTACGGGGCTGGGGCAAGGTGGATTTTGATTTTTGTATTAATGTGGTTCCCATCAATGGGTGAGATACAGATAATGTGTGACATGTATATGGACGAGGTGGGCATCCCCATGCTCGTGATGATGTCAAAAGAATAATTTGATCTATGCTCTAAAATACAAGAGCCGATCATATACAACTGATGGTACAATAATGGTTGCCTCCATGTGAGGTTGAAATACAATACTGATCTGGTATATTGGACCCATGGAATTCTCATGGAATGCTATATCTTCATGAATGACCGTCTGCTGGATCTGGAACGGTACATAGCTGTGTGGACTTGCTGATTGAGAGTCAGAGTCTCTGCGGTACAAGTATGCTACATCAATCATAAAGGTATATTGAAGCGCTGCTGGGGCTTCCGAATACTGTCTCCAATGCAACCCAAAAATCACAAGGGACATAACCTGTTTAGGTCCTTCGAGTGGACTCACTAATGTGCTAGAGTCAGGTGACATCTGGGGTCTTCGACCCAAGTACTATGCGGAACAAACCTTGTATGAATCTCAACGATGCAATGATGGAGTTGAAGTCGAGCACGTGAGAAACAACCATCCCAAGAGGCACTAAGGAATCCTCTCAAGTGGTCCAAGGAAATCATCAATGACGTCAATGAAACCAAGGTACATGGACCTCTAGGTCTATCCTCTGGAATATGTGTGTTGGCGTCGACAGAGGGAGACCTGCCCCTAGTCGAGGCAATGATGTTTCCTTGACCAGGAGCGTGAGGGATAACTGAAATATGTGAAGCAATCTGTGGACTGAATCATTGAATTGGGGGGGAGGGGAGGGAAGGGAAAAACTAAACAAGGGCAGGGGGGAGTGGGATACTCAAACTTCCTTTGTTCAGAGTATGACGACAAGGTGGACCAGGCAGCAAATGAAACTTAACTCATGGGAATGGGATCATAGTTGTAATACTGGGAATATCGCTGCAGATGGGAAATACTTGGAGGAGGTGGACACTTTTGATACTGATGGGATCCAAGGAAGACACATTGCAGAGTACTCTGAACAAAGGTGACCCAATGTGGGCATGCTGCCAAACTATTTTCTTTGTGGGGTGGTGTCTAGGGACACCGTTGTGGTACGATCTCGTGTATTTTTGGAAAGCCCGAGAAGGTAAATGCTCGATGGTGCTTTCAATTTTAGAGAGTCTAAAAGCACGTAGAAGACTCCAGTGGGGGCTCTTTTTCATTGGTAGTCTCCTATGCCCGAAAAAGGATAAAAGTGTACATAGGAAATCTCGCCCATCCTGTAGGGGATGGGATACTTCTTTACCATTGGTAGTCCAATCAGGCCGGAAAAGGTTAAACCTGTACTGATTGGACGATCATTCAAATTCTTTTACGAGCATGAACGAAACCAAGTTTGCTCAGCAATATTTTCTTGTTGAGAATGCTGGAAAAGAGCTTAATGACAACCTGTGGTGAGCTTTTTCATGAAGTACGGCCCCTCTGCTCGATAAAGCATAAAAGTGTGCAGAGGGGTATGGTCTTGGCTTGAGTGTGCCAAGGAGGTCCTTTTCATGAAATGGTCTACATGGTCCACAAAAGGAGATAAATGAGATGATGTAGACGCCCTTTTCTATACTTTAGCGAGCGGGAAAGGAAGCAGCTGCGCTTGGCAACCTTTTCATTGTTTTAAGGAGTCAGAAAAGAGCTTAAACGAAACTCCAATGTGGTCAACCGATGGTGGCACGTGCGGTGCCCCATGTCAAGATGGTGGACAGAGGTCCACAGGTCATCCACGCAGTATGGACGAATCAGAAGGCTCTCAAACATACCAATACATGTGTGGGATAGATGGCAGTAGAGGCTCGCGAGTCGGTGCGGCAGAGGCACGCAAACCGAGGTGGCTCTTGAACAAAGTTCAGGAGAGCGTGTGTGTGTGTTGCATTGGACGGACTTGACTACATGTGATGTAAGTACAAGTTTGGAGGCATTTATATGCCAAATATATGCAAGAAAAAGAAATTTTTTGTGGACAGTGGTCCAGATGTTCGCGTAAGGTGCGGGGAAAAAAGACAATTATAAATACAAAAATAAAAGTAAAATTACAGTCCTTAACGGGCAGTGGCCCGAAAAATCGCATGAGTAGCGGTTGGGAAGTGTGATACAAGTATCGGTCCGTAGACACTTGCATCGTCATGTCATGGCTCGTAAATCGAGGTGACTTGTGGGAAATGGTCCCGAAATTGACTTATTAAACATGAGATGGTGGTCTCATAAAGAGATGGAAATGTGAGCCCAGAGGTGTGAGGGGTGTCTTGAACAGGTTCTGGGTGACTTTGGATTAGAAGCTGATGGTGCTGCCCTAACTTGTGCTAAAAAACATTGAAAAACAAGAAAAGAAAACGAAGTGACTCATTGGTGATGTTAAGCGTAAAATATCTTGAGGTAGATCCCGTTGCGGGGGTTCTCCAAGAGTTGTCCATCAGAGTCAATAAGGGTGTATTCCCATTTACCGAGACGAAAGTCATTAGCAAGGCGGGATGACGGAATCTGGTCTTTTATGGGAAGAACCGATTCCACACTATGGTTTAAAGGGAATGGGGTAAAACCAAAGGTGGTCTTACAGATCTCTCCGTCATCGCGTAAGTGGTGACGGGATAGATTAGGTGGATTTTCCACAAGCGATGAGACGGAAGAGAAACTGGTGCTAGAGATCATGTAAATGGTATTGGTTGTTGTTTTTTTGGCCTTTCCCCCAGTCTCTGTTGGAGGAAGAGGGGCAGGCCTGGAGACAAGAGGAGTCTTTTATGGACTTGGAGGTAGGTGCAACATCATCTCAATTGGCTGGACATGAGTCAACACATCTTGGGGCCTCAAAGGTACGGTAGGTGGTTCAAGGTACCACAGAGGATCTCCTAGTGTGAAATCCTATAGATGGAGGGTTGCCAAGGTAGACTTACTCACGATCCTGGATGGTAGGAAAAGGAAAAAGGATCATGTTGATCGGGAATGAACCCCATTGTTTCCTTGGTAACTGAGGTTGAGGTTGCAACCGAGGTTACGGCTATGGCTGTGGAAACAATGGAAGAGATAGGTTTGATGGACCGTCAGTGATGGTGGAGACAAGTGGGTCAGTTGAACTGGACATCATGTAAATGGACATGGTGTCTGAAGAAGGCAGTGGTGGGTGAAATTCTTTGATCATGGTGATCTCAGACTCAAGGGAATGGTGACGAAGGTCAGTGAGAGCCATTCGAAATTCGGGTAGGTCTTGGCAATGGTGGGAGTAATGTCCATACAAGCCACAAAGGGCGCAAGCACGATTTGTCCTCAATGCCTTGTTCCTGACTACTGGCGCGGTTGGGAGTTCAACCACGGGGATGTTTTCGTTCGTATCCATGGCATCCATATGCGCACGGATCACTGGGATTTTAGGGCAATTCTCAGTTGGATGGCCCTATTGTTCACAGACAGCACAAGGTGGAACTTGTCGTGGTTCTGCGGTGGCTTTGGTGTTTTTACCCCTAGCCCTTTTGGGTTGGGGCGGTGCAGGTGCGGGTGCGGTGGTTGGCTTGTGCGGACCGGGTGCAGGGTGAGACTCAACCGCAATATTGCATCGGGGTGAACACAACCTGGGGCATTTTTGGTTGAGCTGGTGGATCAAGATACCACACCGGGATCCCCAACGTAAAGTTGGGTAGGCTTAAGGTGGCCATGACCGGCTTGCTCATGACACTAGGTGGGGGAAAGAGGAAGGGAATTGTATGGACTGGAGATGAGCCCACATAACTCCCAGCTGGTTGCATGTGGGGGTGAGGTTGTGGTTGCAGCTGTGCGTAATGCTGCTGCTGTGAGTGATGTTGTGGCTGCTATTGGTGTTGCGGATGCGGACGATGTTGTGGTTGTGGTTGGGGCTGCGGTTGTGGTTGCTATTTGGGTGCAGCGGTGCTTGATGAGACCATGCACAAGTCTGCGGTTTGATTTTGTGTCGGTGGTGGTGACACCAATGGGAAAGGAGCCATCATGGTGGGATTGGTAAACAACCCAGGGCCCACATTCAACGGTGGGGAAGCTGGTGTGTTTTCAACCACATTGTTGGTTGCAAGGAGGACGTTAGCATGTGTGGTCTTCCCTTGTGGCTCAATGGTGGTGATGGTAGGGATAACGTTGGCAGGTACTGTTAACCCTTGCGGATCATGGTAGGTGAGCTGGTAAACTGCCACAATCTTCCCTTCGTGGGGGAACATCATGAGGTGGAAGACAGTTGACGCGACGGCTCACATGGTGTACATGTAACTCCTTTCGAAACTCCTTTCGAGGAGGAGTTTGTAGTCCAGTTGAGTGTTGACAAATTCGATGTCAATCAGGACTGTCTTCAAGGCTAATGTGACGGGGACATGGGGGAGGATTCCTTGGGCTTTAGTGGGATGTCCATCATAAGCTCATAGAGTCGTGGAGGACGGTTGTAGAATTGGTGATCCAAGCTTCTGCCAAACCAAGGTAGACATGACGCATGTGGATGCCCCCTCATCCACTATGCATCGGTGCACAACCAAATTCCAGATGGACACTGGAATTTGGAAGACGATAGTTGAGGGCATGCGTGGTTCCCCGTTCTCCATGTCAAAGGTGATTAGCTTGGAGTCGGAGGGGTCTACTGCCCCTAGAGCAGCTAGTAAGGCTTTCCACTGTGTTGTGCATGTTTGAAGTACCTCAAGAGCGGACATGGCGATTGGCATTTGGGCCAAATCATACACAATACTATAGCTGACTGCATCTCTAGCTGTGGCATTATTGGCATTTCTGCATATGGGGGGGTGTGGGAATGGGGGTAACTGGAGAGATAGGTTGGTTGTCTTAGACGTGGATGCTGTTGATGAATCGATAGGTTTGGTGGTGGTATTGTACTGATTTCGTCTAGTCTGTACATTGACCTCTTCAGTGGTCATGGCTAGCAGGTGGTGAACACCTGTGTCGGCCGTGGGCGGTGCCCCCAGAGTGTTAGGGTTGGGTTGGGGAGGGGGTGTAGTTGACACTAATCCTTGGACTGGCAGCAGGTTTTGAAGCACCATGGGGGGAGTTCCTTGTGGTGCCGAGTTGGGTTGTGCTTGGTTTGTAGCATTGGCAGCCTGTTGGACCTCGTTTCGAATGGCTTGCTTGGCGTGCCCCATGAGGGGACACTCGAATGTGTAGTGCCCATAGACCTCATAGAGTGTGCATGGTTGGTTTGTGCGCAATGGGGCATTGCGTCTTGGTGCATTTGGTCACGGAAGGTTCTGGGCTGGTTGGTTTGCTGCGGCATTGTTGGGAGGATTCGGTTGTTGACTGCCTCCTTGTGGTTGGTTATTGCCTTAGTTGTGGGGTCGGTTGTTTCTAGATTGCCCTTGTTGATTGTTGGGGGTAGGCTAGTTGGGACGGTTTTGTTGTGCGAACACTTGTCCCAACGGAGCGGGTGTAGCCGGGGTGGGGGCTTGAACTTGTTGTACTGGCAGTGCATAGTAGATTTGTGGGGGTGGTGGTGCCACAAATGTGGGCATTTGCCCCACATAATGCTGTGCTGGCCAAGCCATGGCCTGAGCCTGCTACGGTGGCGTAGGTTGTGCATAGGAAGTTGTCGATCCAGACTGGGACATCATTCTAGCATAGTCCGGAGCTTGGTTTTGGTAAGCAACATTAGTAGTATTGCTTGGTTGTGGTGTGATGGCAGGTGGCATCGGTCAAGGCTATGGCTGTTGGGAGACTGACCCTATGATGCCGTCTGCAGCGTGGGATGTCCTCGGTGCGTCGTGGTAGGAGGTACTCGGACGGGGAGCGTATGGAATGACAGTGTACAGGTATCCAGACTGAGAGTAGATCATGTCAAATTGCTGGGCCTTTAGTATGGCCTCTTCTTCAGATTGGGGATGTTTGGATGCGACGTCCTTTGCAATGGGTGGGAGCAAAGTCTTAAGGAACCAATCGAAGAAGATCTTGTCGTCTAGTTCGATTTTGCATAAGCTACGGCGTCACCGCTACTCGTGGATATGGTCAGTTATGTGAGTGGCGGTGCTTTGACGGCAGGATAGCAGGATCTCCACCCCCTCGTCATATATGACAGGGAGTTGGAAATACTGTAGGAACATGAAGGCTAGGGAGTTGAAGTCGAGGTACTTGGCTTGTGGCAGCTCAATGTACCATTTGGCCACGACACTTGTAAGGGTGCATTAGAATAGCCTTAGCCTAATGGAGTCATCTACAATGCTGTTGGATGAGCACCATAGATGGAATGCCATTATGTGGTTTTGGGGACATTCCCCTGCTTTGCCTTCAAACTTTAGGATGTCTGATGGCAGCTTAGTTGGCATGGGTGGCCAAAACGCTTGGATGTGGATGGGGTCATTTGTTAATCTAGACAAGTCAGGCAAGTTCAGTTGAGCCATGAAGGGTATATTTGACCCCAAGTTGATATGGGATGGGGCTACGATGGTGGTGGGGTTTGCAGGTGCATAGTGCATCTGCACAACTGGGGGTGTTTGCGGTGGCACTATGGTGGATGGGCCAATGCCCCCAAGTGTTGTGGGTGGGATGGTATGAGTAGCAGGGACATTGCCCCCATGTATGACTATAGGGGCAATGTAGGTGGACGGTCCACTGCCCCCCTGTGTGGCAGGAGGGGCAGTATGTGTGGAAGGGCCACTGTCCCCGTGTGTTATAAGTGGGCCAGCTTGGCTGGTCACTATAGGTGGTGGTAGATGGCTAATGACAGTCTGCATGATTGTGCTTGGGCCACTTTCCAAGTTGTGGGTAACAGGTTGTGATGTGGACATGGGTCCGCTTGCTAAGGTTAGGCCAAAAAATGGATCCAGATTTGTATTATCCATGGGGCTAGATGGTGTGGTGTGAAGGTCTGGTTTAGACTGATATGGGTCTGAATCAGAATCAGAGGATGTGTGGCCCTCTGACGGTGTGGAAGATCGCTGAGAACGGCTATGACGGTGTCGATCGAGTGTTCCGAATGGTGGTGGTTTGCCTCTTAGGCATGAGGAGGAACGTGGAGGATCAATTGTGTTTGATTTTATGTGTGAAACTGGTGGTAATGATATTTGGACCTCGGTTTCAATGGCTTCCTATTGGCTGAAGATGGTCTCTCGGCCACCAAGACTGCTGGAAGACAACGCTTGGCTTGTTCCTCATAGATGTTTCTACTCAATCGAAAGGGGACGTTGCCCGTTTCGCTTGGCAATTCCTCTCATCGGCCAGCTACTTTGGGGTTCCTGTGGTACTCCTCACAATGAGTTTCTGGGCAGAGCCCAAGTACTTCCCACAGTTGAAGCAGTCAGGGACTTATGTCCTCAAACACTGTAGAGTTGTTTTGACTTAGTGTAAATTAGTATATTTTAAGGCTCACTCAGCGTCATGAAATGAGTTGGGTTAATTAATTGGTATGGTGTATTTGTTTGGTTGTTTTTTCTGGTATTTGGTTGCTGCAATATGGTTTATGAATTCATCATGGTAGAGTTCATGTCACTGTGGTTGTGTATGCCAGCATAAATAAATAGAAATTGTAAACAAGTACAGTGATTAACCTTGAACATTTGCAGGCCTAACTAGACGTCTTCCTCACAGTGATATTCCTCTTCAACCAAGAGAAGGTGTTGGGCTCTCAACACAATGGGACTAAGCCCATCCGTAGATCCTCAGGTCACCTCCTGGATGCTAGGTTGGTCAACAGGGAGGATGCTTAGCGTCCTGAGAATCCCTCCTTCTCTACCCCCTCTACCTTCCAGGTCACCCAGTTTTAGTGGTTTGGAACAATATCATGGAGTGCCTAGATCTATACGAGCTTGCCCGTCGTCGTATCCCAGAATACCCCGGAGGGTGACGACTGGATAGAGGAGGAAGGGGGAAGCAAGATGGTTGATTTTAAGTTGATTTTAGTTAGACTAGGTTCATTTTATTAAACTATAATTATTTACTTAACATTTACACATTGTTCATGAAATAAAATGCAGAAAATAAAAACAGAAACTGAAATTAAAAAGCCCAAAAATGGGTTGCGCACCTGTAAAAGTCCCATTTTTTCAGATTGGATTATGATCAAACCGTGAGGAATTACCTCAAATGGTTGAAATCCCACTTCGGAAACGGGCCCTTTTACCCCTACTCGCGAGCAGATTCACAAATGGCTGAACTATCTGGGTAGAAAACGAGCCCGAACACAGGTGAATTTTCAGAAATTCGATTCGACCGTTTTTGCACAGTTGAGTGATTTGCAAACCACAGAATGGCCAACAGTAACTGGTACTATGGCCAAATGGGATTGGATTGGCCTTGAGGAGGCTCAGAAATAACTAGAAATTTAAATAAACAATAATCTAAGATGGATTTAACATGAAATTTCTGAAAAACTAGGGCAAAATTTTTAAAAACTTGAGAATAAAAAGTTTGTCCCAGGGATCCTGTGGGATCGACCTGGTATGGTCGCCAGTTCTGTAGCAAGGATTTCTCCCTGCTAAAGGGGCAGGAATGGCTCCCTTATGCCTATAGGGCACAAGGGTAGGTTCTTTCTAATGGTAAATGCAGAAAAACAAAATGGAAATAATAGAAGCAGAACAATAAACTAAAGCTAAGCTAATCTAAACAAGAAGAAGAAGCAAATGGCAAGAGTAGTAAACTAAATCTAATGGCAGAAAGAAGAAAACGAAGCTATGGAGAACCCCTCTACAGAAAATGGGTTAGGGTTTTGCCTCCTTAAAACCTGCAAATAAACCCTAAGCTAAAAGAACATGCAAAACAATGTTAAATAAAACCTGCAAATGGAATAAGAGTTAGAAAACAAAGCATGTTAAACAACTAAGAAGCAAAAATAACACATGGGTATACCTTCTCTTGGGTGGAAATGGGCCACCATGCCCTAGCTCATGGGAGCACCTCTCTTGGTTGGGGAGCAATGGCTCAAATGGAAATGGAGATGGAGGGAGTGTGGGTGGCTTGAGAGGCAAATGTTTCACAAGGCATCCATGAGCAGCATAACAATATGCAAGGGAGAAGTGTTTTGAGAGTGACCCCCCACCCTCCTTTTATAGCTTTTCCAAGGGGTTTTAGGGTTTTAAGCCCTTGGTTAGGGCTTTATCCCCTTTTTTTGGGCTTTTATCCCCTTCCGCCCTAACTTTAGCCCCTTTTAGGGTTTTAGCCCCTTTTTGAGGGCTTTAGCTCCTAAGAGGCTATTTTGGGCTCCTTTTTGGGGTTTTTAGCCCTTTTTCTTCATCCTTAGGCTATTTTGAGGGTGTGGGGGTCTAATGGAGGGATATGAGGGTCGTGAGATGGTGTCCTTGGGTGGTGTAGGCTATTGAGAGCTTAGTGGGGGATTTTTGGGTTAACAATCTATTTCCTACTCACATTGCTTCCACCACTTGAAAATAATGATCATCTAGTTTTAATGCCTCATATAACCTGATTTTTAAATCAGATTTCCAATTGTTGACAGCTGAAACTTGCATTATCTGAATTCTTCTACTAAGCGCACGTGCCACTCGATTCTCTTTTCCTTTTATGTATTTGATTTCGAAATTGAATTCACTTAGAAATTCAATCCACCAGGATTGTCTGACATTTAGATGAGGCTGCTCAAATAAATATTTTAGGCTGTGATGACCTGCCTTTAATTCAAACCCGTTTTCCATGAGATAATGCCTCCACTATAGAAGCTAACTCCAAATCATGATAAGCACAATTCTTTTCATGTTCCTTCAACTTTCGTGATTCATAACAAATCATATGCCCATCTTGCAATAAAAGTCCATTGAATCCATTTAGAGATGCATCTATACATACCACATACTCTTTGTCTGGATCCGAAATTTTTAATATTAGATCACATGTGAGTAACTATTTCAAGACTTTGAAACTATGTTCACACTTTTGGATCCAGATAAATTCACACCCTTATTCTATAATGTTGTAATCATATTGGAAATGCGAGAGAAAGATTCAATGAACCTTCAGTTATAGCTTGCAAGCCCCATGGATGATCTTACCTTAATGACACATTTCAGAGTAGGCGATTCTTGTATGAATTTTATTTTCACTGGGTTCACTGCTATGCCGTTTTCAGAGATAACATGACCCAAATACAATAGTTTCTTTTGATAGAATGAACATCTACTAAGCATGGCATATAGCTTGTTTTCTCTTAGTATTTGTAAAGTAATCTGAAGACACTCTTTATGCTCTTCTTCATATTTGGAGTACACCAAAGTATCATCCATGAATACTATTATGAACTTGTCCAGGAATTCTTTAAACACACCATTCATCAAACCCATGAATGAGTTGGGGCATTTTTCAGTCCAAAAGGAAATACTTTATATTCATAATTCCCATACTCGGTTTTAAAAGCAATTTTACTGATATCTTCATCTTTTATGCACACCTAATATACCTAGATCTCAAATCAATCTTGGAAAATATTTTTTCCCCTCTCAATTGATCAAAGATGTCATCAATTCTTGGTAGCGGATACATGTTCTTAATTTTAGCTTTATTCAATTGTCAATAATCCTTACATAATATAAGTGTATCGTCCTTTTTTACAAATAGATTTGGAGATCCCCATGGTGGCACACTAGGCTGTATATAACCTTTATTTAGCAACTCCTATAGTTGCAATTGCAATTCCCTTAGCTGCGGGGTACTCATTCTGTAAGGAGCTTTTGATGCTGGTACTATTCCAGAAAATAAATAAATTGTAAAATCAATGTCTCGCTTTGGTGGTGACATGAGTATATTTTGGAATACATCCTCAAATTCTTTCAACAATGGATATTCATTTAGGCTTGGTTTAGTTCCAATTACCATTTCCTTTGCATGTATAGAATACAACTTACACCCCTTCCTGAAACATTTCTTCATCTGCATGGTTGAAATTTGTCTAATGGAGATGGGTCTCGGAATTCCATTTATCCGCATTGTATTCTTGTTCTCATCCATGAAGGTAGTAATTTTATTATGGAAGACAAAAACTGCAAAATGTTTTTCTAGCCAATCAATTCCGATCAACACATCGTATGAATCGAGAGAAGTGATGTCCAAATCAGCTTTGGTATGACACTCATTCATTTCCAAACAACAATATTTAACCATGGAAGTAATTTTCCTTTTTACTCTAGTGTCCAACTGTACCATTATATGCTTAGGAAATTTACTGTTCACTAAATTGCATCTTTCAATGAGATTAGTGTTTATATAACTGTAAGAATATCCCGAATCAATTAAAATTGAAATTGATAAATCATTATTTTACCTTCAATTTAAATCATTCATGATTGGTGATCTGCTTGACGATTATCCAATGCTGCGTATATGCAAGGAACGCTTCTAGCAACATATCACATTGTAGAAGCTTCTTGCACAAGATACATTCCATTACTCTTATTTTTCTTTTCAGGACAATTACTGAGGTAGTTGATCAAAAAATGGCAGGATATTTATAACCATTATTTGCATGTGAAAATTTGTATGATTAAACTCTTTAAAAATGCTTTAAATGGCACAAATTAGAGAGCACAAATGAAACACATAAATACATGAAAGAGATGCAAACCATTAAATTTGTAGACAACAGATGATAACAAAGTTCACCTCTCCTGGGCTACGTCTTCTGGTCCATCTAAAATGAGGATCAATCTTATTAGTCTTCAAAAAAATGCTTGAACAAGTACGAAAAACCTCCTTCAACTGCAACAAGAGACTTAGGCTTCAACAATCAATTCCTCTCACTCTCCACAATCTCTCAAGAGTGAGTAAAAATCCTCTTACAATTGAGCAAAATAGCTTACAAAATCATTCAAAGGAACTTTGAAATCATATCACTAAAAGCTTTAACACACTTTTCCATGCCTTTCCATGGCAAATTACATTGGATTATATAGCCCCAAAACCCATAACTTATCCCCAAATTGAGTGGAATTTACAAATATTTGATCCCCAAGTTAATGGGATACAAATCCATATGACAAATATCCACACATATACATTTTTGTTTAAAATAATAAACAAATTCTACATATAATATATATATGGTTTAAAAACCATTAAAAAAATGTGAATTCGTTTGGATTTTGGGTCAAAAGTGGAGCGCGCCCTTTTGGGATTAAATCTGACCTAAAACTTAATATAAAATTATTATATCTCATATCTCATTAAATGTGGAGTGTTTGGCGTAATCGGTAAAGTGTTTGTCAATGGGGAAGTATGTTACATGTTCAAACCAATGGACCTCTCCCCATATAACGATTTTGTTTGGAATGTTACGTGGTGGTTGTTTGTTTGGTCGTTGGTATAATGATTTTGTTTGGAATGTTATGTGGTGGTTGTTTGTTTGGTCGTTGGTATAACGATTTTGTTTGAAATGTTATGTGGTGGTTGTTTGTTTGGTCGCTTGGAATGTTACGTGGTGGTTGTTTGTTTGGTCGTTGACATTTTGTTTGGAATGTTAGTGGTGGTTGTTTGTTTGGTCGCTGGTTAAATGGTGGTTTGTTTGGAATGTTACGTGGTGGTTGTTTGTTTGGTTGTTGACATTTTGTTTGGAATGTTAGTGGTGGTTGTTTGTTTGGTCGCTGGTTAAATGGTGGTCCGGCCTCTTTTCAAATTATAAATGTATTCAACTTCAAATAGGATTCAAGAACCATTATACGATTTTGTTTGGAATGTTACGTGGTGGTTGTTTGTTTGGTCGCTGGTATAACGATTTTGTTTGGAATGTTATGTGGTGGTTGTTTGTTTGGTCGCTTGGAATGTTACGTGGTGGTTGTTTGTTTGGTCGCTGACATTTTGTTTGGAATTTTAGTGGTGGTTGGAATGTTACGTGGTGGTTGTTTGTTTGGTTGCTAACATTTTGTTTCGAATGTTAGTGGTGGTTTTTTGTTTGGTCACTGGTTAAATGGTGGTCCGACCTCTTTTCAAAATATAAATGTATTCAACTTCAAATAGGAGTCAAGAACCATTATAGCTTGAGTAAAAGATAAATGTATTCAACTTCGAATAGGAGTCAAGAACCATTATAGATTGAGTGTGTAGAGACATTTGCGGAGGTAGAGGTCATGGGTTCGAATCCCTTGGCCTCCAATATATTTTCACAAGGACTTCACTTAGTGAACCTCTCACATAGCACGTGTGATTGTGGGATATTAAAGAATACCCTTAATTTCCAGAGATATTGCCCCAAAGTATTTTTGTTGAAACCCCCTCCCAATACTTAAAACCTCCTCCCCACCCCTTTTTATACCTCAATCCTTATAAACCACCCTACCCACCCCCACTTTAAACCCCTCATCCTCCCAATACCTGCAATATATTGGTCCAATTTTTGATAATTTTAAAATCCACAATATGAACTAATGTGATAGGATATTGGTCAATAAGTGAAGCCCCCGTGTATATTTTACAATGATACATGGGCCCAAAGGCCTAGCCCTCGGTCCCGCCCCTTTTCAAAATATAAATGTATTCAAATTCAAATAGGAGTCAAGAACCATATGGTTAAGAACCATTCTAGCTTGAGTGTGCAGAGACATTGGCGGAGGTGGAGGTCATGGGTTCGAATCCCTTGGTCTCCAATGGATTCGATCTCGGAGATCCTCTTGGATCACACCTTCCCACTAAGGAGCTTTTGGACCACCAAAAGTTGGAATCATTCAAAATTCAAGTGAGGGCATGATTATCTCACTTGTCCCGTATCATCTATCCATTCTTCTTGAAATCTATACATTTGACTTATCATAACAACAATCAACAATGTACTGACATTGTTAAGTACATTAATCCCATTTTCAATCAAATATTCATTCAATATTGTCGGAACCAACCATATACTACTGATCAGTAGAAAGATGAATATCAAAATTGAACATATGAAAGATATTGTGCCCATATCATGCTTATGTTTTACCATAGGAACACTATCAACCATAATAGGTGCATTGTAGTGAAATGACACTTCCTTTTCATGCTTAGGATTCTTTTCTTCCTTACATTACATAAACATAAGATTCAAATTTTGACTTCCATTAACAACCCTTTTTAGTTGTTGTGTAGTGCCCAATGATCTGTCATTTTTAAATGAATGTGAATGTACTATATACCCAATTAATTCTTTAAACAAATGATATTGATTATGTTCTCTATAGAATATTGTCTTTCAATCATATAAATATAGGCTACCTAACACAATTCAACATATATCTAGTGGAACCACATCGAATTCAACTTCATCTACAAACTTTAGATCACATTGATTTGTTACTTGTAATCTTTTATCTTTTCATAGCCAGCCTAATGGATAAGGTTTCTTGTGTGGTTTTGTTGTTAATCTCGACTACTTAACCACTTCTTCTAAAATGAGATTAGCTTGGGATCCACTATCTATGAATGTGTCGATCTTAGTTTGTTTCACAATTAGCCTTATATAAAACAATGCATTCATTTTTCTATCGTTAGAATTGACATGATATTTAGAAGTAGAAGCATATGAAGAACCAATGTTAGAATCATTACCAACAATAACTTTACCTTTCACACCTACGATTGTTATCTTTGTTTCATCCTCAGAATATTATCCAAGGTCCTTGATGATAACCGCAGCCTTTTGCTTCTCTTTCTGATCCTTAAACCACACCGGTTTCAATTTTGGATGTAGTACCCAACAATTTGCCTCTTCATGCCCTTGCTTTTGAAAACGTGAGAAAGTAGGCCTCTCATCACCTTTCCTCATTGTAGTTGTATGATTACCTTTTCCTTTTTTCTTGCCTTCTTTTGCCTTGCTGGATTCAGCTGAAGAAAAATCATGAACACTCATCCCTTTGGATTCAATGTACGTAGCTTGTACACATACCTCATCAAGGTTAGTATGATTAAGTAAAAGTATTGTATGATGCAAATAACTATGTAATCCTTGAATAAACTTGAGAAGAGTTTCTTGAGTGTAAAGAGGTATACCCAAAATCAAAGCTCTCTTTTTGAATTCTTGAGTGTATTCTTGTAAATTCTTACCTTTACCTTGCCTTAAGTTTTACCAATCCATCATGGCTTGTTGTATGTAGCGTAATGTATAAAATTGTTTTTTAACGCAGCAGTAAATTAATACCAAGAAGAAATAATTTTACCTTTTGTAAGGAGGTTTTCATGTGTCTTACTCTCCCACCAAATGAGTGTGGTGCCTCCAAGACAGAAAGTAGCCAATTGGATCTTTGCTTTATCATCTACAAGCTTCTGAATCTTGCAATACACCTCAATCTACCTGATCCAATCATCTAGATTTTATGCGTTAAGTTCACTATTATATGTAGGAAAATCAAACTTAATATCAAGTTTCAAATAAGGTAAATAAGACTTAGCCTTCTTAGGTTGCTTCTTTGGATTTGAAGTAGCAATAATGGAGCTTTTAGAAGAAGAAGAAGAAGATGGATCAGAACGCTCAGTATGGTCTCCTCCTTCTTTCTTTTCTTCTTTTCCACCTCTCTTGATAATCTGTAAACATTTTTCTACTCGGTCTATCATTTGATAGAAATCCTTGCAAAAGAACTTCTCATCTTCTTCTCGATAATCTTCATCCATTTTCTTTCTTTGATGTGTACATCCAATCTCTGGATTGAATGCCTCAAGCACACCTTCACCACACTTTAGCCTTGATCTTGTTCACATTCACAAACTCACAATGCAATGGTTAAGCTGCTTTGATACCAAACTTGATCTGAAAATGACAGGATATTTATAACCATTATTTGCATGTGAAAATTTGTATGCTTAAACTCTTTAAAAATGATTTAAATGACAAAAAATATAGGGCACAAATGAAACACATAAATACATAAAAGAGATGCAAACCATGAAAATTGTAGGCAATAGATGATAACATAATTCACCCTTCCTGGGCTATGTCTCTGGGTCCAGCTTTAATGAGGACCGATCTTATTAGTCTTCAAAAAAATGCTTGAACATGTACAAAACTCCTCCTTCAACTGCTACACAGATACTTAGGCTTCAACAATGAAGTCCTCTCACTCTCTACAATCTCTCAAGAGTGGCTAAAAATCCTCTTACAATTGAGCAAAATAGCTTACAAAATCCTTCAAAGGCACTTTGACATCATATCACCAAAATCTTCAACACATTTTTCCATGCCTTTCCATGACAAATTACATTGGGTTATATAGCCCAAAAACCCATAACTTATCCCCAAATTGAGTGGGATTTACAATATTTGATCCCCAAGCTAATGGGATACAAATCCATAAAAAAATGGAGAAAATATGGAAAATCTCCACAAATATGCATTCTTGTTTAAAAATAATAAACAAAATTTACATATAACACACACGTGGTTTAAAAACCATATAAACGATGTGAATTAGTTTGGATTTTGGGTCAAAAGTGGAGCACGCCCTTTTGGGGCTAAAATCCGACCCAAAAATTAATATAAAAATATTATATCTCATATTCCATCAAATGTGGAGTGTTTGGCACAATGGTTAAAGTGTTTGTCAATGGCAGAGGAGGTCATAGGTTCAAACCCCTTGGACCTCTCCCCATATAACGATTTTGGTTGGTTGGAATGTTTCTCTTTCTGATCCTTAAACCACTTCGGTTTCAATTTTGGATGTAGTACCCAACACTTTTCCTCTTGGTGCCCTTGCTTTTGAAAACGTGAGCAAGTAGGCTTCTCATCACCTTTCATCATTGTAGTTGTATGATTACCTTTCCCTTTTTTCTTGCCTTCTTTTGCCTTGCTGGATTTAGCTAAAGAAAAATCATGAACACTCATCCCTTTGGATTCAATGTACGTAGCTTGTACACATACCTCATCAAGGTTAGTATGATTAAGAAAACGTATTGTATGACACAAATAACTATGTAATCCTCGAATAAACTTGAGAAGAGTTTCTTGAGTGTAAAGAGGTATACCCAAAATCAAAGCTCTCTTTTTGAATTCTTGAGTGTATTCTTGTAAAGTCTTACCTTTACCTTGCCTTAAGTTTTACCAATCCATCATGGCTTGTTGTATGTAGCGTAATGTACAATAATGTTTTTTTAACGCAGCAGTAAATTAATACCAAGAAGAAATAATTTTACCTTTTGTAAGGAGGTCTTCATGTGTCTTACTCTCCCACCATATGAGTGTGGTGCCTCCAAGACGGAAAGTAGCCAATTGGATCTTTGCTTTATCATCTACACGCTTCTGAATCTTGCAATACACCTCAACCTGTCTGATCCATTCATCTAGATTTCATGCGTTAAGTTCACTATTATATGTAGGAAAATCAAATTTAGTATCAAGTTTCAAATAAGGTAAATCAGACTTAGCCTTCTCAGGTTGCTTCTTTGGATTTGAAGTAGCAATACTGGAGCTTTTAGAAGAAGAAGAAGAAGATGGCTCAGAAGGCTCAGTATGGTCTCCTCCTTCTTTGTTTTCTTCTTTTCCACCTCTCTTGATAATCTGTAAACATTTTTCTACTCGGTTTGTCATCTGATAGAAATCCTTGCGAAAGGACTTCTCATCTTCTTCTTGATATTCTTCATCCATTTTCTTTCTTTGATGTGTACATCCAATATCTGGATTGAATGCCTCAAGCACACCTTCACCACACTTTATCCTTGATCTTGTTCACATTCACAAACTCACAATGCAATGGTTAAGCTGCTTTGATACCAAACTTGATCCGAAAATGACAAAATATTTATAACCATTATTTGCATGTGAAAATTTGTATGCTTAAACTATTTAAAAATGCTTTAAATGACAAAAATATAGGGCACAAATGAAACACATAAATACATAAAAGAGATGCAAACCATGAAAATTGTAGACAATAGATGATAACAAAATTCACCCTTCCTAGGCTACGTCTCCAGGTCCAGCTTTAATGAGGATCAATCTTATTAGTCTTCAAAAAAATGCTTGAACATGTACACAATTCCTCCTTCAACTGCTACAAAGATACTTAGGCTTCAACAATGAAGTCCTCTCACTCTCTACAATCTCTCAAGAGTGGCTAAAAATCCTCTTATAATTGAGCAAAATAGCTTACAAAATCCTTCAAAGGCACTTTGACATCATATCACCAAAATCTTCAACACACTTTTCCATGCCTTTCCATGACAAATTACATTGGGTTATATAGCCCCAAAACCCATAACTTATCCCCAAATTGAGTGTGATTTACAATATTTGATCCCAAAGTTAATAAGATACAAATCCATAAAAATGGAGAAAATATGGCAAATCTCCACAAATATACATTCTAATTGTTTAAAAATAATAAACAAAATTTACATATAACACACACACATGGTTTAAAAACCATATAAACGATGTGAATTACTTTGGATTTTGGGTCAAAAGTGGAGCACTCCCTTTTGGGGCTAAAATCCGACCCAAATATTAATATAAAAATATTATATCTCATATCCCATCAAATGTGGAGTGTTTGGTGCAATGGTTCAAGTGTTTGTCAATGGTGGAGGAGGTCACAGGGTCAAACCCCTTGGACCTCTCCCCATATAGCGATTTTGTTTGGAATTTTATGTGGTGGTTGTTTGTTTGGCCACTGGTTATATGGTGGATATAACACACGGTTTACAATGATACATGGGGCCAAGGGATTAGCCCTTAGTCCCACCCCTTTTCAAAATATAAATGTAATCAACTTCAAATAGGAGTTGAGAACCATACGGTTAAGAACCATCCAACGAAGATATTGGCTAAGATGACGGTGTAGAGACATTGGAGGGGGTAGAGGTCAGGGGTTTGAATCCCTTGGACTCTAATATAATTTGATAAACCAAACCTGCTACGTGGATGCCCAGATGGATGCCATGTGTCAATGAGTTATTGGTCCACCTCATCTTCCAGCTCAGCCTCCAACTAGACTGCCAACTTCCATCCGTAATTTCTATGTGGAGGACTGTGGTCGCTCCAAATCAACACCGTACATGCCATGTGCCACCCTTACAGTGGTTCCACATGGCACCTTTATTTTCCAAATTTACCTATTTTGTTTAAGTTCAGAATTGAATAACTTTCATGTCCAAAGTCCATTTTGCACGAAACAAATGTTGTCAGAAATATTTCACTGATCTCTACACAGTTGCAAGCCTATGTTTTCATTTTGAATACTTTGATTTTTATCTATCTCAGATATCCTCTTGGATATCACCTTTCCACTAAGGAGCTTTTGGACCACCAAAATCTATAATCATTCAAAATTCAAGTGAGGACATGTTCGTCTCACTTGTCCCATATCATCTGTCCATTTTTCTTTAAACCTGTACATATGAATTATCATAATAACAATCAACACTGCACTGACATTTCTAAGTAAATTAATCCCATTTTCAATCAAATATTCATTCAATATTGTGGGAACCAACCATTTACTGCTGATCAGTAGAAATATGAATATCAGAATTGAACATATGAAAGAGATTGTACCCATATCATGCTTATGTTTTACCATAGGAACACTACCAACCATCATAGGTGCATTATAGTAAAATGACACTTCCTTTTCATGCTTAGGACTCTTTTCTTCCTTACATTGCATAGACATAAGTTCCAAATTCCGACTTGCATTAACAAGCCTTTTTAGTTGTTGTGTAGTGCCCAATGATCTGTCATTTTTAAATGAATGTGAATGTACTATATACTCAATTCCTTCTTTAAAAAAATGATATTGATTATGTTCTTTATATAATATTTCCTTTCGATCATATAAATATGGGATACCCAACACAATTCCACATATATCTAGTGGAAACACATCAAATTCAACTTCATCTATAAACTTTAGATTGCATTGCTTTGTTACTTGTAATATTTTAACTTTGCATACCCAACCTAATGGATAATGTTTTTTGTGTAGTTTTGTTGTTAATCCCAACTGCTTAACCACTTCTTGTGAAATGAGATTAGCTTGAGATCCACTATCTATGAGTGTGTTGATCTTAATTTGTTTCGTAGATACCCTTATATGAAACAATGCATTCCTTTTAATATCCTTAGAAATGACATGATATTTAGAAGTAGAAGCACATGAAGAACCAATGTTAGAATCATTACCAACAATAGCTTTACCTTTCAAACCTAAGATTGTTATCTTTGTTTCATCCTCAGAATATGATCCAAGTTCCTCAACGATAACCATATCCTTTTGCTTCTCTTTCTGATCCTTAAACCATTTCGGTTTCAATTTTGGATGTAGTACCCAACACTTTGCCTCTTCATTCCATTGCTTTTAAAAATGTGAGTAGGTAGGCCTCTCATCACCTTTCCTCATTGTGTATGTATGCTTACCTTTCCCTTTTTCCTTTCCTTCTTTTGACTGGTGGATCTAGCTGAAGAAAAATCATGAACACTCTTCCCTTTGTATTCAATGTACGTAGATTGTACACATACCTCATCAAGGTTAGTAGGATTAAACATAAGTATTGTATGACACAAATAACCATGTAATCCTCCAATAAACTTGAGAATAGTTTCTTAAGTGTATAGAGGTATACCCAAAATAAAATCTCTCTTTCTGAATTCCCGAGTGTATGCTTGTAAATTCCGGCCTTTACCTTGCCTTAATTTTTTCCAATCCATCATGTCTTGCTGTATGTAGCCTAATGGATAAAATTATTTTTTACGCAACAGTAAATTCGTACCAGGAAGAAATAATTTTACCTTTTGTAAGGAGGTATTCATATGTCTTACTCTCCCACCAGTTGAGTGCGGTGCCTCCAAGACAGAAAGTAGCCAACTGGATATTTGCTTTATCATCTGCAAGATTTTGAATCTTGCAATACACCTCAATCTGCCTTATCCAATCATCTAGCTTTTGTGCATTAAGTTCACAATTATATGTAGGAAAATCAAACTTAATATCAACTTTTAAATAATGTAAATCAGACTTAGCCTTCTCAAGTTGTTACTTTGGATTTGAAGAAGCAATAATGGAGCTTTCAAAAGAAGAAGAAGAACATGGAGAAGAATGCTCAGAAGGGTCTCCTCCTTTTCCCAAAGCATTATTCTATACTTTGTCCTTCTTTGTTTTCTTCTTTTCCAATCTCTCTTGATAATATGTAAACAATTTTTCTACTCGGTCTGCCATCTGATAGAAATCCTTGCGGAAGGCCTTCTCATCTTCTTCTCGGTATTCTTCATCTGCCATTTTCTTTCTTCGATGTGTATGTCCAGTATCTAGATTGAATGCCTCAAGCACATCTTCACCACAATTTAGACTTGATCTTGTTAACATTCACAAACTCACAATGCAATGGTTAAGTTGCTCTGATACCAAACTTGATTCGAAAATGACAGGATCTTTATAATCATTATTTGTATGTGAAAATTTGTATGCTTAAACTATTTAAAAACGTTTTAAATGAAAACAATTACAGAGAAAAAATGAAACAAATAAATACATAAAATATATGCAAACGATGAAAATTGTAGACAACAGATGATAACGGAGTTCACCCCTCTTCGACTATGTCTCTGGGTCTAGCCCCTATGAGGACCGATCTTATTAGTCTTTAAAAAAATGCTTGAACATGTACACAATGCCTCCTTCAACTGCTACAAAAAGACTTAAGATTCAACAATGAATTCCTCTCACTCTCCACAATCTCTCAAGAGTGGCTAAAAATCCTCTTATAATTGAGCAAAATAACTTACAAAAGCCTTCAAAGACACTTTGGCATCATATCACCAAAAGCTTCAACACATTTTTCCATGCCTTTACATGACAAATTACAATGGGTTAAATAGCCCAAAAATACATAACTTATCCCAAAATAGAGTGGGATTTACCGATATATGATCCCCAATCTAATGGGATGCAAATCTATAAAAAAAAATGAGAAAATATGACAAATCTCCACAAATATACATTTTTGTTTAAAAATAATAAACAAATTCTACATATAAAATATATATTTGGTTTAAAAGCCATATACAAAATGTGAATTCGTTTGGATTTTGGGTCAAAAGTGGAGCACACCCTTTTAGGGATAAAATCCGACCCAAAAATTAATATAAAATATTATATCTCATATCCCATCAAACGTGGAGTGTTTAACACAATGGTTAAAGCGTTTTTCAATGGGGAGGAGGTCACATGTTAACAAATGTAATTTGTGGGTTCTTCTCTCGGAATTTACTATACCCCTTTGGACACGTGATGCACTGAAGGGCCTTGCCAATTGTTTGGTTCATTTTGTAGCAGGGGATGATAAATAGTTTCATGCATTTGAAAGCGCATTGCGTGAGTCCGGGTGGAATTGGACATTTCTCGGGGTTTACCGACTGACCTAAATATTGTCCAGGGCAAGAAACTTTGGTCCAACGCTTGGACTATCTGAATGTTCCTTTCTAGTTGCCATTTTTTGCACCTTACTAGACCTTTGAAGGGACAATGTCCTTACCTTCCACACTACAATCCACTACCTGATCTTGAATCTAACGATGAGTTTTTGCAGTATGGACCTTTGTCAACTACCATGGTAGCCTCCTCATTGCCAACAGTTGCTATAGGTATGTATTCCTTGATGCTTCCTTCTGATTATGAGGACTTAAATAAGGGGGAGATCTATTTTATTGATGATGTGGAAAAGGTAGCTTTTGCATGGCATCTTCTATCCATTCAAATGGTCATGTTTATTTGGTTTTGAATGGTCTAGTACCTTCGTCAGGTGGGAGGGACCTTTCTTAGGTAGGGGAGGGTTTGGAATTTTTTTTCCGTCTCCTAGGGATGTCTTTGGGACCATTCCTGTGGTGTCAGACCTACTAGTGAAGTGTGTGGAGACTCCCTCCTCATATACAAAAGAGGGGATTATTGGTTATGTTTCTGATGTTGGTGACCTTCAGAGGGTTTCGACAGAAGAGTTCCCTCCTTTAGTCTCTGCAAATTCGAAGCTAGACGTAGAGAAGGGAAGGGTTTCCATAACTAGTCCCACAGGCTCCTTGTCTTTGAAAGACCCGAACTTCTGGATACCTTGCCTATATTTACATATAAAACCCCTCGGTCACCATCTGTTCTCCCCCTAGCTTCGATTCGGCATGAGAATGTCATTATTAGAAGAGCTAGAAGAGGAAATATTGCAGAATGTTTCTCAGGTTATGGGATTCCTATTAGGGATGGAATCTATGTCCCACTCTCTATGAAAATCAAGGATGTAGCTAGGGTTGTATTCTCACCAACCTTCCCATCTCTTTCTAGGGCTCTTAGAGCAGTGGAGATCTCTGGGTGTGTTACTTAATGTGTTTTCTCTCTTTTAATATCAGAGGGTTTGGAGGGTCGACCAAACAAAGGGCCCTTAAACTGTTGTTGGATGAGGTTCATCCTGATCCGATTTTTCTACAAGAGACTATGTGTACCTGAGACTAGTCTCTACAAAATTTTGCTAAGATCAATCTAAAGTGGAAATTCTGTGCAATGGGCTCTTTAGGTCTTTGTTTATGGGATGGAACCTTACAATGGTTCACTGTAAGGATTTTAACACATTGGTTGGAATCTTGGTATCTGCTCGGTTTAGAGGGTCCACTTGTTCTTGGAATGGTTTGAACTGTTATGCTCCTCATCAAAATAGAGAAGTTTTTTGGGATGCTACAGTGGAGGCAGGTATTCTTAACCTATGGAACCTTCTCATTGGTGATTTAAACTTCACCAGTTATGATGCAAAAATCCGGGGTTCAAAATCTCGTATTGATCCTTTATCAGTGTATTTCACACAATTGTTGTTGATTTCCCATTTGGTTAATATAACTCTATCTAATCTAGGACCTACTTGGAGGAATGGTCGATCGAGGGATGAGGGTATTGGTAAAAGGATGGATAGGTTTTTGGATGCCGAATGTTTACTTCCTCATTTATTTCAGCAAAGGCTTTGGACGAGGCCATCTGAGATCTCAGATCACTTTTCGATATGCTTGGAATGGATGGATAAGGGGGGTAGGAAATTGTATCCATCTAAGTTCAACCATACGTGGTTGTGTGAAGAATAATTCTCAGCATTGATAAGACATACTTGGGCCACTAGTGACTCTATCGATGGATTTTGATGCGATGAAGAGGGTGGTGCATAAGTTAAAGCGTCTAAAGCAGATTGCGATTGATTGGGAAAAAGGGACGAAGAAGAGGAGGTCCTTTAAACTGGATTCCATTGATAATGCTATTCAAGATTTATTCATGCTTTCTCCCACTGAAATTTTATCACATGAGGATACCTTACTGCTTATGGAGCTTAAGGATCGTAAGGAGGTTTTGTTGGCAATGGATGTTTTGACTTAGAGACCGAAGAGCCGGGCGGTGTGGTTTGAACACGGGGATGCAAATATTTTCTTTTTCAAATATTTCCTAGCTCGAGGCGTAATGGAAATGAAATCTAGGATCTATTGGATTCAGATGGGAATTGTCTTCGTGAGAAAGACCGGCTGAAGGTGGATGCAGTTGAGTTCTTTTCCAAGACTTTCAAGGAGGAGGAATCCTCTTATATTATGGAACAAATGCAGATTATCAAGCATTTTCCTACTTTTTTTCTCTACCGATTCTGCGAGGGATGTGGGGAAGGAGTTCACTTTAGAGGCGGTGGAGGCAGTTTTGAAGGGATTTTCTAAGGAAAGGAGTCCTGGTCCTGACGGGTGGATGGTGGAATTCTTCTTGTACTTTTTTGATCTGGTGGGTGGTGATCTTTTAGATGCGGTGGAACAGTCATGCAAGGAAGGATATGTTTCTATATCTTTCAATGCAACTTTTCTTACACTTATTCCAAAGTGCGAGAAACCTATTTCCTTTACATATTTTAGACCTATTTCTCTTTGCAACCTTATGTATAAGGTCGTCATGAAGATCATATCTAATATATTGAAGCCATATTTGGCGGAAGTTATATCAGGGTAGCAATTTAGTTTTCTAAAGAACAGGCAGATTCTTGAAGCGATGGGTATTACTCAGGAAGTTTTACATACTATTAAAGTGAGAAACTTGGATGCTTTAGTTTTGAACATGGATCTAATTAAGGTCTATGACAGGGCCAATTAGACTTTTTAAAGACTTATTCTACTGCAAATACGTGGACACTGTGAACTGGATTATGGTCTGTGTTAAATCGACAAATTTCTATGTACTTATAAATGGTTCTCCATCATATTTTTTCAATGTGAGTCATGGTTTACGACATGGTTTCCCTATGTATCCACTACTCTTCTTATTGATTATCGAAGGCCCGAGTCTTCCGATTGGGGAAGCTAAGGATCACAGTAAGCTACTTGGTATCAAATTCTCCTCTACTTTAGCCATTACATATTTACTTTTCGTAGATGATGTGGTTCTATTTGGACAAGGGACTTATGAGGAATGTCGGCGTTATAAGTCCATCATTACTTTGTTTTCTTCTACATCTGGTATGATGGTTAGCTTAGAGAAGTCCTCCTTCCTCTACAATAATATAGAGGATGAGTTGGATGTACATATTATGGAGCTTTTTCCATATAAGATGGAATCAATTGATACTGGTTTCAAATACCTAGGATATCGGTTAAAACCATTGAACTACAGCGTAAACGATTGGCATTGGATAGTTAAAAGGTTTGAAAAAGGGATTAGTAATTGGTCTTATAGTTTCCTATCGCTAGGAGGAAGGTTGATTCTTCTTCGCTCGGTTTTGTGTGGTTTACGTATATATTGGTTCTCCTTAGAGAAAGTACCTTGTTCTATTATGAAGATGCTACAATAGATTATGAGTAATTTCCTTTGGGGTGGTTTGGAGACTAGGCGAATATTGCACATGATTAGTTGGGATTCCTTAACCATACCTTTTGAATATGGGGGTTGGAATGTGAAAAATATGGATTGGTTTAATATCTCCTTAATATTAAGGAGTCTATAGATGTAAATTTTTGGTAAGGGATTATGGACCTTGGTCTTGCAGGAAAAATACTTTCATAATCTATCACTTGTGGAATGGCTCAGAGTAGAGGAAAAGTCTATGACAAATACATATTCTTTTTTGGAAAGGTTTCCTATGTGTTTTTCAGTTGGATTAGCAAGGATATTAGTTGGAAAGTGGGGAATGGGTAGTCGGTTCTATTAGGGATTGATCCCATTGTTGGAATGGATAACTCCTTTGGTATTTCCCTGCATCTTATTAGCTATCTCAATGGTTATGGTATTGCTACACTAAACCAGGTAAGACATTTGGGTGACTGGTGAACTTTTGACTCTTATTGGTTCTCAGATGATGATCTGGAATTAGCTGGTGTTTGGAATCTAGAATGGGATCGATATACCCAAAAGCTTAAACATGTGGGAAATTTGCTAAATGATTTTGAGGATATCCTTCTGTGGTATTTCAATGCTTCGACGGGTCAAGTAACAACAAAACTTGCTTATAATTTTATTGTTAATTCTCATTCGTTTTCATTGGAAAGGTGGTGGTATAAGAAACTTTGGAAATGGAAGATCCCACTTAAAATTAAGTGTTTTAGCTGGCTGTGTGCACTGGAAAAAAATCAACACTTGGGATAATTTGCTTAAGAAAGGGTGGGTGGGGCCCAATAGGTACCATATTTGCAATTCAGAAGCAGAATCTGTGGAACATCTTTTTGTTGACTGTAATTTTGGGAAGACAGTCAGAAGGGATGTTAATGATTATTTGGGATTACATTTTGGTGGGAAGATAAAACACTGCAAGGAAATATGTCTCAATGGATGAATTCTGGAAATGATCCTGTTTATCTTCCTTTATTTTGTTACTAGAAAAATTGGACTGCCAGGAATGGTAAAATTTTCATAGACTCGAGACCTTATATCATTGGCGCGAGGAATGGAATCATTGGCCTACTTTTAGATTTTCTAGTTGACAAGAAAGTAAGGACTCCTAGAGAGTTTGGTCATGCCCCATAGTTCTCCTTCGTGACATGTTTTTTTGATGGGGAAGAAACACATGGTAAGGAGCACTAATACACAAGTAGAGATGTTATCACTTTGGGGATTTTTATATGCTGCAAGCTGCTTTGGGTTGCCAAAATTGGAAATATTTGGCGATTAAAAGGTTATAGTTGACTGGGAAAATAATAGTACTTGTTTGAGGGTCCTAGAAATTGACCATTGGTGCACTCATATTAATTTACTGAAGGGATCCTTTCTCTCTCTATATGTTTTCAACATATTTATAGGGAGTATAATCACATTGCAGATTGACTTTCCAAAGAGGCTCTACATAAAGGAAGTGGGTATCTCTCACTTGCAGAATTTATTGAGGGAGATAAGACTATGGATGTCACTTATCATATATTTGATTAAGCTAGTTCATAGTCATTGCGTAGCTTAGTTTTGACTGTTAGATGTCCCTTTGGTTTTTTGTTATATATTGGCTGAAAACTCTTAAGAGATGGTCAAAATATATATCCTATAGTGCAAAGTGATGATTGATAACTTGTCATTATAGATGGGTGGACACTTGACTAGATTAGTGAATGGTCGAGGGCTCTCACGGTTTTTTTGATACTGTATATTTTTGGGACGTAACTTGTTACATTTGATTCTATGAATATCAAGTAATGAATCCTTTTTCTTCTTGAAAAAAAAATCATTTACTTCTTACTTGAAAATGGACTAATTATTGGTCCCTTTATTAAAACTATTTAAAATAAATAATCTATCTCAAATTGAGAATACATTTCCTGGTCTTCACTTTCAATAAAGAATTCAGTAATCATAGAATTTAGTTTTAGTCCTGTAAATTAAGGAATAATTAAAAGCATATGGTAGAATTAAAATTCACACCATTTTCATGCACATGAATTTTATTTAAGATACACAAGAATTTTCATCTCTATTTCATATTCCGTAATTTTCATAACTCCAATTGAAACAATCAATATGTAACCGTAACTATATTTGAATCTAAGGACAAAATAACCAATTCTTGGTTGAACGTTCATTAACACTCATGTCAAAAGTTAAATGAAATAGGTTTATAACAACCTAGTGAAGAAAATAACAAATCCAGGGTCTTATTTTGGTCATTGGGCACTTGAATATTAGTTTACATGATTTTTATGGCTGCAATCACACAAAAATGTTCTAGGGTAAAACATACCAGAACTGAACATGTAAAAATTCCCTTTTCCTTAACTTATAATTATTAACAAAGACAACAATTTCATAAATACACAATTTATTTCCTTATGAAAAATAAAACCCAAAAAAACATTCTAGAAATCTTCAACAACATCATTATAATTCTAAGCAAATACTTATTTGAATAAAAATGTCATAACATATTTTAACAAGAAAACATTTGGAAATTGACTTAAATCCAATTCCTTGTCAAACATTGCATCTCACTTTCTTGATTTCCTTATGATTGCACAACAATGAATACCCGTTCACTTTCATCTGTGTTCATAATTCCTCCAAGATAGTTAGCTACACCATCTACCACTTCACTGGAACTACCAGAGACAAATTTGAATGAAGTTCTATTAGAAAATTCCAATAACTAGTATATGGATTCAAGAATTTGTATCTGATTCACTTCTTAGGAAATCATTTCCCCCTGAGTGCATAGAACTTACTCCATGCATCCCTTCTCCTAGAACATGATGGAATGAATTAATTTTCTCTTCTTTCACGCCTTAGGTTAATGTGGCAAGATGAAAACATGTGGGTTCTCTCATGAGCCACCCATTTCCCCTTTTTAATTAAAAACTAAAACATTTCATAATCATACTTAACCCCCTCTTAAGTCATAAACTACGTTTAAATTATTAAAAAAGAATTTTTGGCTTAAATCGCGACTTAAGGAAAACTTTAGGGACTTTAAGGTTTAATGGGATCACAACATGGTTTTTCCCCCTTAGTCATTTTAACCCCCTTATTGTCACTAGTGAATAGATGACTCCCCGATCTTTTCAGCGTACTGCCTCAGCACAACCAATTGTGGATTTTAATATTAATAACTACAAAATATAATATGTTCAACCTTGCAGGAATTCATATTCAATATTTACATCTTGGCATCATCAAACTAGGGGTTTCAAACCAGAGGTGTTACATTCTTCCTCTACATTTATCCTTGCTTGAAAGTTTTCCTTTCAATCCAATCTACCAGAGTTCATAATGTCATTGTTTGTTTGTTATAGATTTCTCTTGCAAAACTATATCTTCTACTAACTCCGTCTAAGCTTCTCAAGTTAAGTCCTATACAGAAGGTAATATTCACACATTTACTTGGTCCAACATGGATGGCTCAAAGAGTTTTAGATTTTCCACATTTACTTTTAAATATATACACATATATGGGAGTAGACCGTATCTATAATATACAAAATGTATATTACATTTATTAATAAATTTAATATACGTTTGGTATATTATAGCATCTGCAAGCACTATTTCCTACTTTCTCCAACATAGTTTCAAAAGCACATGTTGACACAAAAACTAGCACTTAAATGCAAGGAGTCAAAAGGTTCTATCCAAGTGCAACTATGGAAAAAGTGTATTTGTCAAGGTACAACTATTTCCCTCCACTTTAAGTGATCTAGAAAAATCACTAATGAAAGAGTCCCTAGAGAACTTGAGTTAAGAGATCTAATCACTTGGATATGATTTGGTTGATGGATCAAAGGTCTATTTAGCAAGAGATATTAAGTGATTAAATTAAAATATGATTATGTGATTCTTTAACCTTAAACCATTGATGATAAAATGGCATAAACTAAAATAATAACTAAACTAAGTCGCTTAAGTGATTTACCAAGAAATATAAGACTTTTTGCTAAAATATTAGATCAAAGATGTAAAACAAGAAGTTAAAAAAGTGATGACAATTTGTCTCATTAAACATCATTCATCCAAATAAGATTGTTTTTGATAAACATGTAAAGTATTGATATGAACAATGAAATGTGTTGATTTATGTGAATATGAAAATGGCTCAAAGGACTGCAACCCATCAGAGCATAAAATCTATTCTATTGTTGGTGTTGCCAATTTTATAAGAGTAATCAATTTCAAAAAATTCACCAACAACTTTAAAAATTGTTAACAGGCCAACAAAAGAGTTATGAAATCAAGATTATATGGCTATCAACAGTGAAAACACAACAAATTATATGTGTGAATATGAGTTCCAAGTTGTTTAATAATTAGGTTTCCTTAGTGTCATTAGCATAAAAAATAGGTTAACCTCAAATTTAATAAGAAATATGTATAAGCTATCCAAGTTCTGAAAATTAAATGAAAGATTGATCAAGAGTGCTTATGATAATTGTTAGCATTTTGTAGCTTGAAGGTACTCCTGCATCTGGTTCCTAGGTGCAGGGATCCAAGATGATGTAGTCTCCTTAAATGTCATAACGTGACTTTATGAGAGCATTTATTAAAGTAATTTATGATGTGGCTTTATAATTTGAAAGTGAGATGTACTTTATTAAGTTTATAAAGTGTTTTAAATTATAAAGTGTACCTTTTGATATTTATGATAAAAAGTGTCTTTTAAAAAAGAAGAGATTTTATATAATTATGACTTAAGAGATTTACGTCATTTTGAGAATAAATCTCACCCTTAGATCTTGTGGTCCAAGATCTAATCTCAGCCATAGAAGTCGAAAAGACAAGAGTTACCCTAATGAGGAAAATATAAAGAGAGCATGAGACTTCATTTTTCACTCAACTAAGAGAATTTGAAGAGTGAGGGGCATGCACTCCAAGAAGCTTGGAGAGGAGGGTGTAAGAAGCAATCAGGCGAGAGAAAGAGTGTAAGATTGAGCTTTTTCTGAGAGAGTAGATCAGTCCAAGGTGAGGGAACGAGTTCCAATGAAAGGGACTCAATTTCCAGTGTAAGGGCATGATTTTCCAAGCATTGGGAGGTGCACTTGTGGAGAGAGTCTACACGCTTTCAAAGGATAAAATGATTGGATTGTCTATACACCAACTTTTGGGTGTATTTTTCAAGGGAGAAAATGGCACAAAAATTAAGGTTGTAACATCATGCTATAGAAAGGTTGTACTGTAGTAAAGAAGGAATTGTATGGCAGTTTTGTATGGTTGTGGGCACATTTTCCAAGATTGTTAGTGGTTGTTTACTATAGTGCAAAAGAGAAGAAAATTGGGGCACACATACCGAGGAGAAACGCTCACCATTCAAGTTGAATATTGAGGCGGTAGAAGGAAAAGTGCTGTAGCTAATTGTGCAAGCATTGACATGTTTTTCAAGGGTGTAGAAGTGCATTGTTTTCAAGTTTTTGTCCTAGGCATTGAATTTTGTTGTTTATCTCTGTTGTATTGGAGATTTTCTCTCTTGCTCAATAAAAATATTTGGCAACTGGTTTCCCCTCTAGGGTTTTTTTCCAAGGTCAATTCTGACAAAAATGCCCTAGAATGATATGTTTTGACAACATGTTGTTTATTAAGTTTTTTTCTGCAAACTTGTTTCTAGTACAACATATCAACTACATAATTGATTTACTAATGCTTGTGAAAAGTACATTCATTTTTGTTTACTGTTAATGCCTCATATTAGTGGTAGGCTTGAAGTGTTTGAAAAAAATCCTAAGTGACTGTGTATGATTTTCACCATTTTTCTACATGGTATTAGAGCTAGGTTCTCTAACTTTCCAGTAGATTTTTGGTACACCAGAGAGTGTAAGAGATTTCCATGCGAAGGGCTCATTTTGAGTCTATAGAAGCTATAGGTGCATGCAATTTGCTGATTGTGAAAAATCAGTTGAAGTTTGACACATGTGGGTAGATATTTCCTTGCCTCGTAGGTTAAGTTTTCAAACTTACACGAAGAGAAACTTTTGGTCAGTAGGCAGACTTTGGATTTGCATTTTCAGTGAGATGGCCAATGGATTGAGGATAGAGGACAAATTGGATGGGGCATCCAACTTCATTCCTTGGAAAAAAAGAATTGTGTTGACACTGTAGGAGAATGACTTGTGGGACATCATGAGTAGCAAGTTCCCGCTTCTTCAGATGTAGTAACATTGGAAGCCTCAACAAGAAGAACATCAAAGCTAAGAGGATTATCCTTGATGCGTTAAAGGACCATGTCATTCCTCATGTAACTGGTAAGTATTATGTATATGAGATGTGGTATGCTTTAACCAAGTAATAAAAAAGTTTGAATGAAAACCGAAAGATGGTACTAATAGAGAAGTTGAAAAGCATCAGGATGGCTACATCTGAAAATGTTGCATCTTACCTTACTAGGATCACTCAGGTGAGGGACGAACTTGGATAAGTTGGAGAGAAGGTTGAGGGTAGTGAGATAATGCATACAACTTTGAATGGTGTGGCCAAGACATGGGTTGTTTACCTGGAGGCCATTGTAGCCAGAGAGAACATGCCTTCTTGGGACCGACTTTGGGATGAATTCATTTAGGAGGAGACCTGGAGAATATATGTGCATGATATCTCATAAAAAATTAAGTAATATGAGGAGAATGTAGCCCTTACAACTAAGGGTAAGAAGAAGAAAGGAGACCCAAGTAGTGGAGTCATCAATGAAGGAAACATAGTACATGCTTTCTAAGATTAATGCTATTAAAATTGGTCTACATACATCTGAATGCACTAGGTATAGAATCTACTTAGACCTATGTTCATTGCTTGGGAAAGCAACCTTGACATCATTATCAAGTGTAGACCCTATGCATACTCACTACAATTAAATGTTAAACTCTAGAAGACCTGTTACCATCTTCCTTAAAGAAGGAAACACAATATGATGCAGGTGCCCCTTAGTTAACTCCCTCTTGATTTCTAAGTCCTTGCAAAAACCCTTAAAATCCCATGAGGTATACTTATCCCCATTGTCCAATCTCAAAACTTTGATCTTCCTCCGTTTTTGGTTTTTGACTAGAGATTTGAACTCTTGAAACCTACTAAAGGTCTCATCCTTGGTCTTTAGGAAGTAGATCCAAGTTTTGTGAGAAAAGTCATGAATGAAGGAAACATAAGACATGCTTCTTAAGATTGATGTGATTGAAATTGGTCCACATACATTCAAATTCTCTAGGTCTAGAATCTCCTTAGATGTATGTTCACTACTTTGGAAAGTATCCTTGGCATCCTTGTCAAGCACAAACCCACTGCATACTCTTTGTTTCACAACATTGAACTCTAGAAGATGATCATCTTCCTCATAATGGGAAACACACTATGATGTAGATGCCCCTTCCTCTTATGCCACAACTCACACAACTTGTTAGTGTTGTGAATAAGTTTCCTTCCCTAACCCTAATCACTTATGTTAAATATGGGCTAAACCCCTTCGATCTTATTTGTTAGTTCTAGAAGTTTACTGCAAAGCTCTTTCCTTCATAGCCACCATTGAAAGAACATTTTTATGGACATGGAACAAACACCACAATATCAAAGTCTAAAGAGTTATGCCTGACTAGAGATAGAAACGAATGGTACCAAATATTTCTACTTGAAACTTGGTATCATCACCAATATCAACTTGAACTCTTGAGTTGTGCTCATTTAGGCTTGAAAATAACTCCTAGGTTTATGTCATAAGCGTGGATGCTCTAATGTCCACATACCTGTTGTTACTCAAAACTATGCTAGTAGAAAGGAAAGATACCCTCAACAAATCCTTATTGAACTTAGAGAAAACTTGTTCATCTAAGTTTCAACAAAGGATACTACCTGATTCTTCTACTAATTCCCTTTACCATTCTTCTTGTCCAAACACTATGATGCATAATATATGTGCTTATGACATTGAATCACTTTATTTTACTTAATTCTTCTCCCCTTTCTATGAGGTTGACTCCTCACTCTTTCCCTTAACCATGTTGTGTCCTACCCTTATGTGTTTAAACAAATAGGGCATGGTGATTGTCACCCGCCTACTTCCTAGCCTTTGACTCCATCCGAGTCCCCCCTAGATATTGCCATCCCATAGTCTTCCAAAGGAGGGAAGATTCTCCTGAGCACAAACACCCTATAAATTTTTTTACATTGAGATGAGAACCATTTAGTGCTAGATTTAATAGTTTTTCATCTTCAACCTTCACCCCATTTACTCCAAGTTGATCATGAATTTGTGAGACCTTCACGGGGTAACTAAAAATGATGTCTAATATGGTCATATCTACTGAACTAAGCTTGATATGCAATATCTATTCCTATTTATGTTCTTTCTTTGGTTAAGGCTAATCATGGCATCAAATATATCCTTGATCAACTTTGTCTCATGTATGAGAGGTCAAATAATCCTTTATATCATCCATGATCATACATAATAATCGAGTATCACCAGTTGTAAAGTTGTAAAACTTGTTGTTGTACAAATATGTAGCACAATCTTTGCTATATGACTTGGTGTTGCAAAACTTCCTTTTGACAGATGCATTATGCTCTCTCTTCTGATCATTGTCCTTGTTTGACAAAATTTTGTTTGAACTCTCTATCTTGACCTATCTTTATACATGAGTTGATACCCTAATATACGAAAACCCTAATATCTTAATGAGATGTATAGATGAGATTAAATTTAAGTCACTAATATATTAAACACACTTTATTAGACTCAATAATAAAATATAAGACTTCATTTTTTCCTAAAGGGAATTACAAAATAAAATTATCTCAAACTACTTCCAACACGGTTGATACTGTACCTGTGCAGAAGTTCTTATATAATCTATATTATTCAACAATTTTTAGATACTTTTACCAATTCCATTTATATGGATTTTGACCTTAAAAACTCGTGGTTTGATGAACTTTGAAAAATCCTCCATAGTCAAACTAAATATATTATCAACCATTGACCCATTAAAACTATTCTAACCCAAAAATATTACTAAAAAAACTCAAGAATAACAAGAGCCAATTTTATGAATTAAATGATATTATCTGGAAGCACATGGTCCACCCTAAATCCCTCTTTATAACATTCTTAATGGAGAATTCCACCTACATTATGATCAATCTTGTTGCCTAGTTCGAGAAGGCCGCATCACTCTATAACACTCCCATCAAACTACCTATCATTATTAATAGCAAACCATTTAATTGTTCTCTCTTTAATGATGGCATCATACTGTGATTCATCTTCAAACACCAAACAAAGAAAGGCCAGGATAAAGAAAGCTTGAAAGTTGAATCCATTAAAGGCCAAAGTAGTGAAATAGGTACCATTGAACTCTCATTTTCCTTTACATTTTCAACAAATAACTTGCACAAGAACATATACTATAGATTTATATCCCAACCAAATAACACATTTGCATTAACAAAAAAGATTAGGACCAAAATTAAGAAATCCAAAGGGATCTAAATTGAAGCAAATTGCAATATTTTGAAAACAATCACCTACCACTGGAATGAATAAATGTTAAAGAAATGTTCATCCACTCCAAAATAAGGAGGACAATTTAAAAATTCACAAAAAGAAAAAAATTTGCTTAGAATAAATAGTTAAGGCTTACCTCATATTGTTGCAGGAATCAATGCATGGTCCTAGGAGCAGTAGTATGAATGCATTTGATGATAAAAGGAACATTTTGTCTCAATAAAACATCCCCAGAATTGATGGGCTCAGTAGGAGAGAATGCATGCAATTATTCCACATTTGAAAATGAAATTGCTTCTAGGTTTTGAAACACGAATTCATATATCCCAATTCTTTATAACCATTAAGTGTTTCTCTTATTCAACAACCAATGCAAATTAGGTTTAATAATAGCTAGTGGCTTGTATAACACAACTAAGTTCATGTTTAAAGCAGTACAAAAACAAATATAAGTCATAGTTACCTGGCGACGAGCATCATTCAAAACAAAAGTAAATTTTATGTTTCTTTTCATCCTTAGTAGTAATCAAAGTGTGATAGAAACATGACATTCAACCTAGAATTGGATTACCAAAAAATTCAAAAATATAAAGAAATTTCTATGCAAAACAAATTAACATTAGATTTTTAAAAAATGAGCTATATCTAGAGATAAATATTCCATGAAACATGGATAGTTTTTCCAGTGTTCAGGTTTCATCCTTTCATTGAGATTCCATATAGCAATATTTGAAATAAGTGGCCTTCTATAATTTTGAAATGTATGCATAAAAAATCACAATATACAATTACAAAGTTTATCAAATGAAGAGGGAACACAGAACACCATCCAAAAGGCATTGAGAACACAACAAAGTAAAAGATAGTCATTAAGATATGAAAGGACCTTACTAATTTATTTTAGCAATGTGTTCTAATTGATTAACATTTACCAAACTAATTTTACTCCTTCAATTGATTTGGTGGACTAACTCTTACTAAAAATGTCCTTGTGAACTTGAATACATAAAAGAGCACCATTATTGAGAGCTACAAAATGTGTGTATATAAAGAATAACATGAATAAGAGATGACACAAAAATAGTTGTCTCATAGCCATGAATGTGAATGGTACACATAATTAAATATACAAAACCTAATCATTGTTTTACCAAGGGATGCATCAGATTAATTAATGTCTAACAAAATAACTTTACTCCCCCAATTGATTTGGCAGACTAACTCTTAATTTTTTTTTTAATCTTTGTGAACTTGAATAAACAAAAGAGCAACATTTCTGAGAGATACAAAATGTTTGTATAAAAGGAATAGCATGAGATTAAATATACAAAACCTATCCACTTTTTTACTAAGGGATGCATCAGAGTAATTAATGTCTTGCAAAGAGGTTTTACTCCATAGATAAACTCTAATGAAATATAAAAATTAAATCAAGTTATATACGATTAGGAATGCCAAAATTGACTTATTAATAATTAATCTCTCTTAGGCACAATAACCCCTTTGGGTATGTCTTATATACACTCGTGAACCAACTTGTACATAAGGCATTCCGCACTCTTCCTTTGCTTATTGACGTTGGAGGACTGACTTAGATTCATCCAAGATAAGAAATGGTTGAATTCCCTCCCACCCAAACATAGGATCTTTCTAGATGTCGATCTGACCAAAAACCAATTGGTATAATTCAAACAAGCTAGAGACCAGGTCATGACTACACAAAAAGAAGGAAAATGGGCAGTAATTTTAGACCTTAAAGTAGTCATCCATTATTCAATCCATCTAGGATGCTTTTGAACTTGGGCTAAGTGATGGTGTCATTATGCTGGTGGATATGTTGAGGGGAGCATGCCCACCATTTCCATTGGATGTTGGAGCTGCAATGCCATGTTTTGGTATTCACCAGGAACATTCTATGATGCTATCGGGTCCCATGACCTTTTCCTCATAGAGACACATACGAATCCCATGTGGACACCACCCCCAACCTAGGGGTACTGCTATACATAATCTTGTAGAGATGAGACATTATATGCCAGTGTAAGAGGGTCAGGGGGGTATCCTATCTCATACAGGACTCCCTCAAGAGTTTCGTTACTATGATATCATCATATGAACATGCTAGAGAATTGTGGGTTTGGATGCATCACAATAGTATCCTGCTGCGAGATAGAAAAATTGCAGTTTGCTACATTCCCCCAGTCTCATCATACTTCGCACTTCATAGTGAGTCTGAGGGGGGCCCCTTTTTGGATCTTTATGCATACATCTCACATTATTACACTCTTGGGGAGGTCATTATTTTGGGTGAATTCAAAACCTATACCAAGATCCTATAGACATCCCTTCATGATAGAGTTGAGGACACATTTTTCCTCCAAGAGATAGATCTAGAGTCCATGGGATTTCACCGAGGTTCATAAGATAGGCATTTTCCCATCACAGGATATTGGAGACACCTTTTCCATTTAGGGGAACCCCATAGATTATTGATTCCGAACTGGCTCCTATGCTTCCCAGGTTCATAACACTTTATTTGATTCCCCCACAGTGGGGTGGCCAGTGTGGTGGATTATATTCTATCCAACCAAGATATTCTCTCACACATCCATCACTTCTTAGTATCTCTCCTTCCATTATAATACCATTCCCTCCTCACTTTCTCCATCTCTGCATCCCCCCCCTCCACCCCCAAGCCTATCCCTCAAGTGTTCCTCCATCCCCAACATCACCTCCCTTTTTTTATAGAGAGTGCGTCATATCCTATACCACCATCCTTAAATAGATTCTCCCCCCATTTTATAACTTCATATTATTGCACACAACCACATCCAAGTACAAGATACTCTCTGTAACAAACTTAAATAATAACAACAAACAATAATAAAATAATAATAAACATCAACATATATTATAATAATATTTAATAATGTCTTTACGAAAAGACATGACTCTTAATGAAATGGTATTCTGCCAAAATATAAATAGCGGAACCTCAATTGTAACTTATGACTTATCTATCCAATTATCAATATATATTTGTCCTATTAATGACTTATTGAATATTCCAGGTGTTCTGGTAATATTATTTGTGTGAAGTGAATAAATATTCGCTTCATTTGGTATCAGAGCTAGCTTGTGATCCAGGCCTTTGGCCATATCATGATTTTTAATCATAATCCTAGGGAGTCCCTAAATTTATGGTCTTTGACCAAATAAAAAAGGAAAAGAAAGTCAAAAGAAAAAAATAAAAACGAAAGAAAGTTAAAAAAAATGAAAAAAAAGTAAAAAGAAAAAAAAACTAAAAGGAGGAAAAAGAAAAAAAAAGGAAAAAAAAGAGAGAGGCTAAAAGTGAAACCACACCCGGTTTCTTAAAGTGGGTTTGGGTTTGAATATAAAAGTGCATAATAATAACTACTAAGAAGCAAGTGAGAATTGAACTTAGGTGGGAAGGTAACACTCATTCCTCCCAACCACCCAATCTACTAGAATTTTACAAAACTTAAGGGGAAACAAATCTAAAAGTACATAATAATTGCTACTAAGAAGCAAGTGAGATTTGAACTTAGGTGGGGAAGGTAACAATCATTCCTCCCAACCACCCAATCTACAAGAAGTATTTATCAACCTTCAAAAAGAAAAAAGAAAAAGTATTATTATTATTATTATTATTATTATTACTTAATAATTGTATTAAGTACAATTATTAAATTACAAGAGTAAATAAAAACAAGGAAAACATCGAAGAAGACAAGAAGTCAGTCAAAAGGAAAACCAACTATCATCAAAGAACACTAGAAGTCAGGAGTTATGGAAAAGTCTAAATCAGATTTGCAGTCCCAACTACAAGTAGAAATTTGCAAATTATTTGACATGACGAAGGTGGATATTTCTAAGGAATTAATGAGTAAAAAATATACCAATCAAAATCTACAAAACCACAAAATCATGAAAGATGCAATAAAAAATAACGAAGAAATAAAACGATTAAACAAAATCATCAAGGACAAAGATGAAAAAATCATGCAAATTTAGACAAAAGTAAGATGCTGAGAAGCAGATAATTGTCGCCTTCAACAACATATTGAGGAACTCCAACAAAAAGAGGAAGACTAAAAAAAAGCACACAAGTTGGAAATTACAAAAGTATATAGCACATTAACAAGTAATACTGAAGAAATATATCGATTAAGAAACCATAATAGATTATTAGTTATGAAGATCAAGAAGTTGAAGAGTACCAAGAAGGTAGACAACTCGAATGAAGATATCGAAGGAAAAGTCCTAGAGAAACAAGAAGAATATCAATTCCTTATAAATCTTAATCAAGAACTAGAGAAAGAAATCGAGAAGTTAAAAGAGGACAAAAAGTCGCAAGATGAAAGGTTTGAGAAGATTCATAGTAAAAAAAATCTACTGGAGAACAAAATACCACAAATTCAGAGAGAAGCATCCAGACTCTCCGAAAAACAAAGTCAAGTCGAGGAAGTGAAGGAAGTCCTCTCCGCAGTTAAAGAGGAAGAAAGACAAACAACACATACGCCTTCTAGACATCCAAATTATAATCGTCATTTTGACCAACGACAGGGTCAAAATGAGCATTCACAAAAGAGTTATGTTTACAAGCAAACAGTTCAACATACTAAGAAACAATTGAGACAACTCGTTTCCCAAAAAAATCTAAGAGGTCCAATCAAAATAGATATGGGATGGACCACATCAGATAGGATGCGACAATTCTCCTGGGGAATCTGTAACTCGTATCGTCTTATCTCATCAAGTGTCGCAAAGGATATAGAGATGACAGTTCAAGCAAATCAGACGTTACTGTTAATGAAGGTTTGAGGACAAAGCTTCCCTTAAGGGAAATGCAATGTAACAAACTTAAATAATAACA
>LPNX011210748.1:460540-534295 GCA_001517045.1 Pseudotsuga menziesii | reverse complement strand
AACATATATATATATATATATATATATATATATATAATAATAATAATAATAATAATAATAATAATAATAATAATAATAATTAATAATGCCTTTACGAAAAGACATGATTCTTAATGAAAGGGTATTCCGCCAAAATATAAATAGCGGAACCTCAATTGTAACTTATGACTTGTCTATCCAATTATCAATATATATTTGTCCTATTAATGGCTTATCGAATATTCCAGGTGTTTTGGTAATATTAATTGTGTGAAGTGAATAAATATTCGCTTCACTCTCCATAGTCCTTGAGGAGGAAGCCCTTGATTCCTATCCCCATTCTACACGCCGGTACATCCATAAATCTACCCTCTTCTCTTGCCCCATGAATCTTTGGTTCGATGATGAATGCAAATCCCTTGACAAACAACTATTTTTCACCCTAAAAAATGACCCTCATCCTCACCTGACCTCTGCACAACATACCATCAACTAGTTCATTGTAAAAAAAAACTTTTCTTTCCCAAAGAAATGTGAACTCTCTATAGTGCTATGCCACTCCCTGGAATATTTTTGGACTTCCCTTTTCCTCAATGCCATGATATCCCAATTTACCTTGACCATCGGGCCTTATTTTCCCACACTACCTCCCTTTATGACATCCACAAACAATCCCCAACACACATCCCCTCTCCGCCTTCCTCTTGTCACCTTTTCTCAGAGTGGGATATCAGGAAAGTAGTCAAAGCCATGAGTAACAACAGAGCAACGAATGAAGAAGGACTTTGCACCAAATTCCTTAAAAACGGTATCCAATCTCTTAAGTCCTACATTATTGATCTATTGAATCATGCGGTTTGTTTTGGTTTCCCCCTTTCCTGAGCAGGACACATTATTCATCCAATCAACAAATTAGGGAATAGTTCGGATATGAATAACTATAATACTATCATGATGGGCCATGCCTTCTCTAATATTTGCACCACATTCTTACACCAGTGGATTTATAAGGAGCTAGGGAGACAACATCTTAGGGAAAGAGGAAAAGCAAATTTCTACCCCAATTTACCAAACGATCGACCACATCTTTACACTTCAAGCCATTATTAAGGAGGCTTGTCATTTCTCTTCGAAAATCTATAATTGCTTTGTACACTTCTTAAAATAGTTTGATATAGTGCCGAGGGAGGCATTATTTCGAAGGCTCTGTGACATTGGTATATGAGACCCTTTTGGTATCCATCATGATATTGTATGAGCAATTTTGGTTTACCTTAGGATGGTGCATGGCCTTTCTGACTTCATAAAGAGTACTATTGGGGTAAAATAAAGGTTCCCCTCTTCTCGAATCTCTTCGATATTTACATTGAGGAGTTGGAGTTTTTTCTCCATGAGCACATCCAAGAAGGAGATGGTTGCATTCTACATCAGGTAATGATCTCCCTACTCCTATTTGCAGATGATTTGACCTTGCTAGATTCAATGCCCAAGGGCCCACAGTGGCAGACTGACACCTTGGATAGATTTTGTGACCTTCGACAATGAATAATTAACCTTAGTAAATATAAGATTATGATCTTAAACACATCGAAGAAAGCCTTGGAAGGCATACATTTCTACTTCCAATAGGAAGAGATTGAGATCACCCGTTCATACATCTACTTGGGAGTATAGTTCGTGGGGCCTCGCTTTAGCATGCGTTGGGACCTTGAACTCCGTCTAAGCAAAGGTTATGGTTCCCTAGCCCTCATAGAGAGGAAATGATTCCAAAGTTAGTTTCAGAACATCTCGTCCAAACTCTACCTCATGGAGGTGATTATCAGGCCATGGTCCTCTATGGCTCTGAAATTTGGGGGCCAAGTTTGATATAGAAATATTGGGCCTAAACAAAGGGAGTACATACCTTTATTCTCAAGAACATCATTTAATGCAAGCACACCATTCCATATCCCAATATTTAGGCAGAGTTTGGTGTCCACCCCTTTCGACTCGACGTTATATTTCTCATGGTATCCTTCCTTCATAGAGTTAGATCCTTAATAGATTCATCCACTGGGAGGGACAAGTACCCCTATCTTTAACTTTGTTCCTTAGACGTCATCGCCTTGGATCACCTCATTAGTTGAGATCATGGTTTACCAATACTCAGAGGCATATTGACTTCTCTAGTTAGTGACCATCTCCTTAGAGCGCCTTCCCCTGATTAGACTCTCCCTTGATGCATCGAGCCATCTTTGGTCGCTTAGATAGGAACTGAATCGGTCCATCAAAGAGGACATCTACATATTTTACATCCGAGTCAATCGGATTCACCTCTAACGATACTGATCTCAAATATTTCTTTCTACCTTGAGCACTTCTTGTATATATAGGATGGCCTCATGTTCACCTCCCATACAATCACGAGCATTGGATGCATTCACTCATGACTCCTTTTGGGAAGATCCAGTTTGGATCGCATCGACTTAGGGTGGATACCGACCACCATATTCCATGATACCACAAGATCTATCGAGTGAGTCACCTATAGGATCCAGAAACAGAGGTACATATCATCTTTAAGTGCTCCCATACTATAATATTAGATGATGAGACCACTGCCTCTATAGCGACTCAGGGGGTTCCCTTTCTACTTTATTTTGATACCATGAATAAAGATTCCTAACCATATTCATTAGAGAGATATTCAGTCATAAGTATCAGTTCCTACATGCCCCTCCTTTCCTTGGGATGATTAGGATGATCACCTCTTAATTTCATGACGATCCGTCTAATTGAAGCAATAAGTCGCAAGCTGATTTTCTGAGTACTTCAGGTAGTAGATTTGTGAGGCCTTCAGTCTCCCCTTAGCCTCCCTCTCTGTTAGTTCGATCGATATCTATGAGACAGGATTGGAGGATCTGTGCATCACATCATCCCACACACCCCAAGATAAGTATAGGTTCTATTTCTTGGCATATTCGATGTAGGGAACCTCCCACCCATCAGATTCCTTCCCAACCCTAGCAGAGCAGTCATATATCCATCTAGAGTTTCTTCCCTTCAATCCTTGAATGCTAAGGCTATCTCTCGATCCTACATCACCCTAAGAATGTAAAATCATATACCTTGAGTGTTCTAGAGTCTCTGATACTGAGTTCGTGCCCTGTTCACCCCCCTCATCGTCGACTATTACACTCTAGCATTCTTGACATAACTAGTCTCATGTTAAGCTCAGTTCTCTCTTTTTCTACATAACGATGCTTTTATTATGGTTTTATATATGTTTACGAGGTTGTCTCATTGATTATATCATTCTTTATTTTTACTTTATTTTATGTTTGTTTTGGTTTCAACATTTTCTAGGAGTTGCGTTTGCAATCCCACATTGTACCCATACTGGTTTTACCCTTTTAGTCCCATTGACCTACTTTTGTAGTCATTCATTGGACATTAAAAAAATTATCTTATCTATCTTATCAAAGAACAAGCCAAATCACTTTGGTTCTACCCTAGATAAATTCAATTCTACCATAAAAGCAATCAACACTCATTTGTATCTCCTACCTCCTATACGACATGCACATCATCACATGTTTATCATCTATCATTATGTGACTTTTTTTCCATTCAAATCAACAGAATTTTGACCTCAAATCAGCCACCATCAACTTGCTTCAAATCTAAATTTGTCGCACAATTATTACATCCCTGCTTTTCCTTCATCTAAGTATCCAACAACAAAAAATTTGCTACAAGACTTGACATCCTATCCTATGTTTAACATGGACACTTTCTTGTACATTCACCCTCTTTTATATCTTATCTTGGTCTATATTTGTACTTTTAGCTTTTAGCTAAACACTTGGTTTTTTATCTTTATACTTTCAATGTTGATCTCGAAGTTGCTTTTGCACTCCACATTGTATTTACATTAGATACTTTTTAGTACCATTGATCAACTTTTGTGGTCATTTGTTGAACAATAATAAAATTATCTTATATTATCATATCTACCTATGGTGCCCGCAGGGGTGTAGACTGACTGGCAAGTGCTATGTAAATGAAGGAATGTGGTAAAGGAGGTCTCAAGTTCAAATCTCACCCCGACTAATCTGTGCCCCATGCTTGCGGGTTGTGTGGACGCACCTGGGGTTATAGTGGCAGCCGATGGGAATGGACCCCGTGTCATGCGAGTACTAGAACCGCCCGGTTAACGATTCCCCCAGTACAAAAAAAAAATCTACCTATAGCATCACAATAAGCAACCAAACCAAATATTTTAAAATGGATTGCCTTTGTTTTCCTTACAAATCAAGCCTCCTTAGGTGTGACTTATATCACTCCTCTAGTGGAACTTCTGTTCAGAAAATACACTATTGTATGCAACAATTCCACATAGTATAATTTTGAAACTGATTTTTCATGCAACATATTCCTTGACAGGATCATGACTACTTCTTTTCTTTTCACAATAACCTTTTTCCCTCTAAATCTCCTCTTTCTTAGAAGAGTCAACAAACATACCAAACTCTTCTCCACTTTTTAACTTGAGAATTCCTATCATTCTTCCACATTCTCCTTCAATTGTTTCCTTAGACTTAATTAATGCATCTAAGTCATTTGAATTTTCTTTAAGAAAGCATAATCTTAATTTCGGTGAAAGATCATCAACACAAAAAAGTGAGTGGTGCCTCAAAATGTTGGTTTGATTATTAGACCACAAATTTCTTCATGCATAAGCTCCAACACTTTATTTCTCCCCAACATCTATTCTATGCCAAGCGTGCAACACATCTCCCTTCCTTATAGTGACAAGCAACTATCACAACAACCATGTTAAACCTAATAAAAAGAGAAAGATGTAGAAGATTGAAATGCACATACCATAGATGCTAAAGTGAGTCAATGTTAGGTATCTCCCATATCGACCATTTCCTGAAACATTTCCACACCATTTTCCTTCTTCATAATTACATTTTCAAAGATTTAAAGAACATGCTATCCCACTCTAGTGGCTAGAATATTTGTGCTCTTTTGTCTTTCACCATGCATCAACTAGTTGTGAATACAAAATCTACATACGGATATTTATCTCCAATATGGTTGACATAAATCACATTTCCATTTCAACAAAAGGACGTATAAAACCTTTTCAAATCCGATCTTCTTACTGCATTACAGTTTTAATTGAATATCCCCATAACCTTCAACTCCGTGGCTTCTGATTTTACCCAAAGTAAATGTTTTTTTGTTGTGGACGTAGCCACAAAGAAAATGTACCAATCTCTAATACTCATCATATATCGTGAGATGCCAATGTCAAAGTATCATATGTCCATCTCATAGTCTAAAAAATTCACAATCCTTGATTGGCCATACTTCCAAGAGTATGAATTTTGCAAGCTCGCTATCTTTTAAAAAAATAAAAAAACAATGAATTTTGAATCCCAAACAAGAAATTGCCTCCTACAATTTTCTACTGCCTTCACTAGTGTGCAATAACTATCATTCTAGATTCCCTAGAAACTATTCTTTGTGAGCAATCTAGTCTTTTGTTCTCAGAACATTATGGCCACATCCAAACGCTAATACATGGCTCCAAGATCTACATTACATGGGTCACAACCATGTCTACAATATTGATACAATATCTACTTGTTAAAATAAAAATCCACCAAAAGACAATATAATATAAAATGTTATATAAAAATTCTCGAGGAAGAACAACATGATATCCGGAATATGCTAGTGGAGATGCCAAAAAAGGTATACCATGAGATGGTCAAAGAAATTAACATAACCGCACTACAAGGGGATCCATCCCAACAACAACATGCATCAAACGTATGCACTCATTATTTTATTTTTAATGTTCATAGAGTTTAATTATCACATGAAATACTCATTTTTCTTATTTTTTTTAATAGTAGAAACGAAAAGAAAATGACACCCATTCAACACATCATATGGGATGAAAAGGAAAAAAAGGATTGATTGCAAAGTTTGTGAGTACTTATAGTTTGTTTAAGGTTTTATATTTTCTGTGATGTTAATATCATAATTAATTTAAAATCGTACATGGATACCTTTTAATAGTTGTTAACATACATTGAAGAGCCATCCAATCATTTGATTAAGTAAAGTTTTTTAGTATATGTTGGGGTATCAAGGGTCAATTGAACAATTTGTAAGTAGCTATATTATTTTATAATGTCCCTTATCTTATAATTAATGAAACAATAAGAAAAATTTAATTTTATCTGTTTTTTCATGGCATATGAAACTAACAAGAAACAAAGTATGGAGAGGAGACCGGCATGAGGAATGGTTTCAAAAATATATGTGAAGTTTATGATTCACTCGTTGAATTGGTACATTTTTCTATTTACGCTTATGTATATTATATTATCTATAAATGTATATATGCTCATCACATTTTATTTTTATGCTTGTAGATGTAATATGAAAATATGGAACCGAATAAAGTTGATGAACACAACATTTCAAATAACTGAGGAAGAATATCCCCTGAAGATGACTAAGAGATGGGGCATGGAAGCAACCTGACATATGAAACTAACAAGAAACAAAGTATGGAGAGGAGACCGGCATGAGGAATGGTTTCAAAAATATATGTGAAGTTTATGATTCACTCGTTGAATTGGTACATTTTTCTATTTACGCTTATGTATATTATATTATCTATAAATGTATATATGCTCATCACATTTTATTTTTATGCTTGTAGATGTAATATGAAAATATGGAACCGAATAAAGTTGATGAACACAACATTTCAAATAACTGAGGAAGAATATCCCCTGAAGATGACTAAGAGATGGGGCATGGAAGCAACCTGACATATGAAACTAACAAGAAACAAAGTATGGAGAGGAGACCGGCATGAGGAATGGTTTCAAAAATATATGTGAAGTTTATGATTCACTCGTTGAATTGGTACATTTTTCTATTTACGCTTATGTATATTATATTATCTATAAATGTATATATGCTCATCACATTTTATTTTTATGCTTGTAGATGTAATATGAAAATATGGAACCGAATAAAGTTGATGAACACAACATTTCAAATAACTGAGGAAGAATATCCCCTGAAGATGACTAAGAGATGGGGCATGGAAGCAACCTGACATATGAAACTAACAAGAAACAAAGTATGGAGAGGAGACCGGCATGAGGAATGGTTTCAAAAATATATGTGAAGTTTATGATTCACTCGTTGAATTGGTACATTTTTCTATTTACGCTTATGTATATTATATTATCTATAAATGTATATATGCTCATCACATTTTATTTTTATGCTTGTAGATGTAATATGAAAATATGGAACCGAATAAAGTTGATGAACACAACATTTCAAATAACTGAGGAAGAATATCCCCTGAAGATGACTAAGAGATGGGGCATGGAAGCAACCTGACAAACTACACCACTTAAAGCGATAATTGATGACCAAAACATTGAAATGTTCTTACAACAAGTTGTATATTCTGGATTTTTATCTGTGAAAATTAAACATTCTTTGTAATGTGGACATATCACCCCAATTGGATGAGGAAAAGTAATCAATAATTGTAACAATGTCAAAATGACATTTTGACTACCGAAGACCTTTATGTTGTCTCATATTTTGGATTCTTATTCATATATAAAAATGGGTTTCTTCTTCTACTGGATTGTCTAATGTCACAAAATACTACATTATTGATTAATTATATGAATTAGTTTTACATTGTAGCTATGAACAAAGGTGTACCCAACATGCTTTTCAAAAATCAATAGTTGAAATATAAAAATGAATATTACTATAAAAATATTTGTTTGTCGAATAATTAATTGAAAATTTGTAAAAAAAAAAAAAAAAAAACTATATTGAAAAAATACACCACAAACCATACACAATCTATACAATAAACAAAAACTATATTTACATATCCACATCATGGGAAATTCACCATGGCAACATACACAATCTATTGATTTCAACTAACCGGTTCCTTTTATTCATTTCCATTAATTAATACCTTCACAAATTTTAGCTACTGTTTCTCTTCACATAATAAATGTATCAATTCTCTTTACATATCATACACATCAGTTCCCATTGGTATAATATACACACTGTGTGCATTGATATAATAAACACACTGGTTATAACAATACACATATTACAACATCTGCATTGGTTCATTTAAATATACAAATGTACTGGTGCTTTAATAAAATATATGAAGCACCAGTGTATTTTAGACATTGCACCAGTGCTATTGCAACGTACTATATGCACTGTTGTGTGTGTGAATTAAGACATATCGACAGGGGTGTTGGAAATGAATGTAGGCACTGATGCTATTGTTCTCATGTATAAGCACATGTTGGTTTTATTTATAATATACACACTCATGCGTTTACGTTGTATGTATGCACCTGTGTGTCTTAGTTATGGAAGATACACTAGTGCAGGTTACAGAAATATAAAGTACTGAATAAAAAACACCAGCTAAAACCTTCTGCTGCCCAATTTTTTTTAGTTATAGTGATTATCCATTATAATCCATGCAAAAACCTCTGTAACCAAAAACATATGTTGCAGTGAAGGTTTTTTTTTTGGAAATTTTTAACCTATCTTGTAACACTAAAAATCCTTCTCTATAACCTCCGCTAGAAGTCATTTCCTTGTAGTGATGATACTATATCATACTTTCCTTACACAGTGTATATTGTCTATTTCTGTATAGAGTGGTCAAAGTGTTAATTTATGTATATTGAATTTGTCACATAATTAATCACATCTACTCATCCCATTTGGAAAATTTCTCCGTCTTTGGAGAAAGTGTGACCTCTACACCTTTTTGTTGTGTAGTTTGAAGACATAAATTGCATTTTTTTAAAGATATAATATGCAATATACTTTAGATTAGTCTATCAAAACCCACATAATTACTTTTTACAATTTCATTGTAACTCGTATAACTGATATTTAAATATTCTAGAAATGGAACCTATATGAAATTCCAAATGCAAACTAAGATATTATTATCCCCACATTTTATTAGATCTTGAATTATACACTATTAAAATGTGATGGATCTCTTTTTATCTTTAACACTTAAACTAATTAAAATATATTTATAAGAATATGATTACCTTCATCCCAACCATATTTTATAGATGTATTAATCTCACTTATTTCCCTTACAACCTAAAAGTCATGTCACTAATGTTAATCACAAAACCCTCTAACTATCACATTTTGGTAGTGTGCCAATTTATATTTGGATTCAATTTTTACAATATGTTGTTTTATTTTATCTTTTTACATTTACATTTTATAAATTGCATGTACTTTTCATGGAAAAATATATTCTCTTGTTTGATGGGACAACACCATTTATCACACTCTTTCCAGTCTGATGGCCTTAGTACTTTCGTGGATATGTGGATTGTTTCTCACTCAAAGAAATCTAGGTATTGCTATCTCCCATTTCATGTCATGTGCGCTGTTTGGAAAGCGAGGAATTTGTGCATCTTTGAAGGGAAAAAAGTACCTATCATTAGCATACTACACTAGATAGCTTACTCTTCACAGTTGTTTTGCGCTCCTGTCACTAAAGCTAAAAGACTAGACCCAAGGGACCTGGTCCGGTACTTGTGTACCCCTGTGGGTTTTTTGATGGTGCATCAACAAAAAAATATGGAGGGGTTGGCTTCTGCCTGTACTTGAACGAGTCTCATTCCTTTGAGTTTGCATTGGGGGCGGGTCTTAGCACCAATACCAGAGCTGAATTACTAAGGCTCTGGGCCCTTCTGCATACTACCCAAATGATGGGGTTACCCAAGCTCAAGATATTTGGTGACTCATCTGTCATCATCAATTGGGCTAAGGGTAATGCATCCCTCACACCTCCTGAGCTCCTCCATTGGTGTAGGGATATTACGAAGATATGCTCATACTTCCTAGAGTTGTCCTTTTGCCATGTCTATCGAGAACACAATTAGCAGGCAGACCGACTGTCTAAAAAAGCACTTTCTTTGGCTCCGGGTTCGGGATTTTACTCTGAATTTATTGATGGTCATTTGACCTCTCAGGAAGGTTTCAATCTCTTTTGAGCCTAGTGCCAGAGCATGTTCTCCACTTTTTATGCACCCAGGGGATAGTTATGGAGCGACTTTCCTTTAGACTGTTGTTCTACACTTTTTGGATTCTCGGTAGATATGGCTACGTGGGACATACTTATTACTGATGGGTATAGTACTGCAGAAATGAACTTGCCCCCTCTCTGCTCTGATGTGTTTTGACTCATTCAAGATGCTGCTGTAGCTATCATCCCTCCGACCAACTATATGATTGTAACCCATACTTCTGGGAAGGCACATTTGATGCCCTTTGATTCTTTTATGAATATCAAGGACATGCTTTTTTCTACTGAGATTTAAAAAAAAAAAAAAACCTTGCCGAAAACAATAAAGTAATATTTAATAACTTACCAAAGTCTTTACAACTTGCTTAATAATCACTTCATTCATAATGTCAAAGGGAGTTGTAAACTTCTTTGGTATTTTTTTTGAACTCAAATATTATTGGTGATGTGACTTCCTAAACACATGTAGGTTTTACTCAAATATAATAAAATAAATTGGGTCCATTAAATTTTCCCAATTCTTAAATCTAACAATAAGTATTATTTTTCACCAATAGTTATCATAAAGTGTTTCATTAATTACCATTTCCATTACAATATATTCCTCATTATCAACTTCTTTTCAATATATATATATATATATATTCTCTTTGTATACCCCCTTAAAAAAAACTCATTCATCATGCCTATAATGCTTATGCATATAGTTAACCTTTTATTATATCAATTTATGTAGCCATTCAAAATTGTAAATGTACCTTCACCCACTTTCATTTTTAGTATTAAAAATATATTAACACAAAAAATCCAAATAAAAACCAAACACATATCATTATAAATACTTATATATGTTATACCTCATATTTTACCTCAAAGGAAAATAATAAGTACGTATCTCATCTCTCCATTTAAATAAGTGATATCCCATATTTTTGACTCTACATTATTTCTCCAATAAATTTGACATGATTCCATTTAGTTTATAATTTCTTATATACAATGTAACTTGCTTATATTCTTCATAAGACTTAAAATCAACAAAACAATATCTATACATTATATTAATCAATGCACACAAGTTAATGATACTTGGAAATGCCACCCATTGGGTTGTTTTATAAACATAATATTATTTTTGTAGTCGTGACCTTAAAATCTTCTCATTACCTTTCTCTCTATGCATATGCAATCCTAATAAATGTTCAACCCATAATTCCTTTTTGCATCATCACAACTAGGAATTCCATGAATACGACATAACAACCATGAGCAAATAATATGTATGAGCATAATCACCATGCAACAAATCAACTATAATGTTAGTATGAGACATTATTCCCTTGTGACTTCCATACAAAGTGGTTTCACAAGTTAAACTATGAAAACATTTCTAACATAATGAAAGTGGTTGAAAAATGGAAGCAATGCCCAGACGAAATAATCATAACAAAACCTCCATGTAAAAAAAACACAAGCGTGGCAATGACCTAATATTTCATATAAGCTTGTTTATTGGAAAGTGGGATCAATAGTATAGTATATGTACATGCATGTTTTACATGTTTTCACACGGACTTAATGTTTTGTATAAGTTTGTTTCTTGGAAAGTAGTATCATTAGAGGAAATTTCAACTCAAAATGGGCCTTTCAAGGAAAATAATAAAATAATATTTATTAATTTTGGAGGAAGAAAATAAAAACTACTTTCTTTGTTCGTATTTTCGACATATATCCTTGTGTTTTTACTTAAATTTCGATCGGGAGAGCTCGTTGGATGCGGAATTTATCCCTGTGTTTTTACTCAAGTTTTGATCGGAAGAGCTCGTTCGATGCGGAATTAAATTCTGCATCCAACGAGTACCCACTCGGAATACTTTTGACGGACACCGCTACTCAGGTATTTCTTGTTTTTGGGGTAGCGGTGTCTGTCAAAAGTATTACGAGTGGGTACTTGTTCATAATGTTTTTTCAGGTATTTCTTGTTTTTGGGGTAGTGGGGTTCGTAAAAAGGATGCCAAGTGGGTAATTGTTGGATGCGAAATTTAATTCCGCATCCAATGAGCTCTCTCGATCGAAATTTGAGTAAAAACACAGAGATATATAAAAAATACGAACAAAAAAATAGTTTTTTTTTATGATATCTATCCCTAAATTTATATTAAAAAATTGTTTAATATCTATATGGTATTTCAAATTTAAATCAATTTCATTAGCTAACACATGACGACATGGAATTTGAATTAAGGTTGAAAGGCCCATTTTGAGTTGAAATTTCCTCTAATGTTCGATTTGCTGAAATATTGAATGGTCCCTCACATAAAATATCAATGTGTGTATTCATCGGAACAACGATTATTTAATATATTTCATTATTATACTTTGAGAATATTACAATGATTCATTTCACTTTGAACCAAAAATTCGATATTCTTTCCGAGTGCTTTTGCATGCATAGTAAAATTGGAAGAAACCAATTAAGCTCGAGCATCACCCCTAACCTTTAAATGCAGCATCTACGATGGAAGAATGGCATAGTAATAGTTTCTACAAACATGCGATAAAATCCACTCATCCAAAGCAATTAATACAATTTGTAATTTAATTAATTTGGAAGAATGACGTCATAATATATTAAATCTAACACCCTCGCAATCTGGATTTTTTAGGTTTGTTTCACAGATTCTGTAGCCATAATGGTTGGCATATGACTTGGACATCATTGTGCAAACAAGCCAGTTTTTTTAGAAAGGAAAGGAAATATTATAGCAGCCGGAAAAGCAGTTTTTTTCCTGAACTCGTGTATAGTTCCGAGAGAATGGTTTTCACTCGTGTTTACAAGTATACTAGTAATGGTAGCCCCAAGGGTTAGCTCAATTGGTAAGACGTGAGCACACTCTCTCGGTTCGGGGGAGGTCACGGGTTCAAGCCTTGAGTCCTCTGGGGTTAGGCCTTCTGTTAGGATGGCCGGCGGTTTACCACCTCTACCATCCACAAATGTGGGAAAGTATTGCTGGGTTTTCCGTGAGTCTTTCCATTTGAAAAAAAAAGTATACTAGTAATGGTTTTTCCTTAAGTAATTAAATTGAATTGCATTCTCTAAAAAATAAATTGTCATTCCACTTTGATGTTTTTTCAATCTAGGAGTATTTTATTAAGAATAATGTTTTTCTAGATAATTGAATTGCTTTGCATCCTCAATACTAAGAAAATTGTCATTCTACTCTAATGCTTTATTTAGGTTTCTATTTATTTCAAGAATAATTTATTAAGAATGATGTTAATTCTAGGCAATTTAATTATTTTATATTCTCTTTGCCAAAATTAAAATTGTTATTCCAATCATTATTCTAAGAATAATTTATTAAAAATGATGTTATTTCTAGGCAATTTAATTGCTTTACATTTTCTATGCCAAAATTAAAATTGCTATTCCAATCATTATTCTATGGTAATGTTTTGCAGACACTGTACATTAAAAAAAAGAAAAAAAAAAGTTTAGACCATAAATGTTGTGTATTACAATTGAAAAGATATGCAAGAAAAAGTTTAGACCATAAATGTTGTGTATTACAATTGAAAAGATATGCAAGAACATCTACAATGAATTGTAAAACATTTATATTAAATATTCATATTATAAAATTATCCTATATCAAACCAAAAAGTGTGCTTTAACTTTTCTATAATAAAACTTGCTCAAATTATAGAATCTAATTTATTTTTAAATAATTTAAAATCGAAAGAGTCTTTCAATCTTTCTTATAATAAAAGCAACATCCAATTAAAAATGATTTCAATGGTAAAATCTCTACTTTAATGTCATTATGTAATATAACAAACATATCCTATATCGAATTTACATTTTGGCTTGCCTTTTCATCTTGTTTATTAATATCACTACATATTTGCTCAAATTTTTTTTTTTTACATGTCTTATCCTTATAGAGATTCGCCAAAACTTTAATAATAATAATATATTCTTGCTTTTCATTTCTTTCACTATCACATCACAGAAAGAAGAGCACAACCCTCTCAATTGTGATACTACATGTCCACCATATACCTAAACAACAATGAGCACAAAATCTAAATTCATTCCCACCGTATAAAACCAATACACAAAAACAACACTATTAAAATTCATGCCCACCATATTACCCAATACACAAAACCAACGGGATATCAAAATTCAAAACAATGAAAAAATAACACCCAAAGCTATGGATTAGAAAGAAACCATAAACCCTGCCAGTGCCAATGGCATAAATTACGATTTGATCATGGTGGATATCTGCACACATTTCTTGAGAGAAGACCAGGAAGTCATTGCAGCATTCTTCTCCACTTGCTTCTACGTCTTGGCAGGCTTCCCATAGAATCTCATTCCTACATGGTCCACACAACATTTAAAAACAGACAAATACCAAGGCATTGAATGGGTTGTAGCAGTATGGAAACTAATGATCTTCTTTAGGAATTTATCTGCGCATATATGAAATTAGCTACAATATTTCTCCAAATCCTGGTTATCCTTAAAACCTTGTTGGTATTCAAATTAACCCTCCAACGCCCCAAATTTCAAAATATCAGGTGAAATTATATAGGTATTTGACTAATACACAGACAAAAATCATGACTAAAGCTTGAGTCCTCATATCCTTCATCCAGTTCTAAAAGTACATAACATGAAATGAGGTGTTCTAACAACTCGTCTCTCCTTCTTCTTTTTGTGTGTGTGTGGTGATAAATTTAGAGTTTGCATAAATAGGAGCTTCCGAAAAGGCAGAAATATTGGATCCCATCACTGTAAAGAAGCTGGACGCGGTAAAAAGATTCAAGCTATTTCATCAATAGAAGAAATCCATGCACTATTTTGTGCTCTTCAGCGTTCTTGTGATTCTTTGCTTTTCATTATTTGGTTTAAAAGCAAATTTTCCATCTGTCCGCGAAGTTTGTTTGGTGAAGATACCAGAGATTTGGCATTTTTGTTCGGAGTTGGCTAATCTCTAAACTATTTGCATCTTTTTAGTCAAATTGGCTGGAATCCGACAACACGATTAGTTGTTGAAAATAAGATTTTCAGTATTGAAATGGCAATTTTTATTGCAGAAATGGATTCAGGACCCTCGATTACTGTTGGGCCACCCAGATTATATAATTCCAATCACTAAAAGCTATCATTTGAATAATTTCTACCGAATTTTGACCAAAAAACACTCGCTGAATTTTAGGTGCAAATATTCTAGAGTATGAGGTTGACATTAGGGCATTTATTTTGAAAATTCTATGTCGTGGTGTGTTGAATGCCAGTGCGACAGATAACAAGTAGACATAAATTTTTAATAATAAATTTTGCAAGACTTCCAACCAGTGAATTCCAGTCGTGACGGGACCAACGGCGCGCAGCCACCATTAGAGAATTTAACGGTTGCCAAGTCCGTGTATTACGTTTTGTCACGGCAGGGCAAGTTGACCCAAGATCAAGGTAAAGACTAACGTGACTTCCCGTTGTTTTGTGGCCGCCAATGTAGTTTCCACTGGACACCTGGCGGTATAAAAAGCTGCTGAGACCTTCAGCTGTCATTTGTCTATTGTTTTGTTGTCGGTTGATCCAAAATGCGCCTGATTTAAGGTTATTGGTTGGGTCCTCGTGACGTGTTGACGTCGCACTGTGTAATGACCGCCATACATATCGGAATTGTTGTGTCATTTCATGAACATATGGAGAGGTCTATCTTGGCTCATTGTCGTGTCACTCAGGGTCATATGGAGATGTTTGTCGAGGCTTGTTGCGTCACGCGTGTCATCTCATGGGAGGTAACTATTTCCACGAGAAGATTCGAACCATGGACTTGCAAGAACAGATTTAGTACACAGAGAATCTAATCAGAGAAAGAATAGATAAAAAATAACAAAAATGCTTTGTTGATGAAATATTTTTTTTACAAGAGCTTACTTACTCTTTCAATGTTGTACTGGAGATGGTTGCACAATATAAGAGCTGGGAGTCGGGTGCTTCACCGGGGAAGTCCACATTGCAGCCTCTTGGTTGTGAGGATGGACAGAGGGGGCCGCGGGAGCGCCCATGACTTTGGTGCCCCACTTTAGAGATGTGTCTACAAGCAGAGGGAAAGAGGAAACTATGAGTAGGATTTGTGCTACAAGTCACGGAAGAAGAACACGCAATTCATTTGCTAATTTTCTGATGCATTTCAGGTGGGTGTTGATAGTCCCCATCGTTCTGTCGTTGTCCTTGTTCTACCAGTATATTCAATGGGGGGCTACGATACTGTGCCTGATGCATGACCCCCATCGGAGGAGGAGAAGCATAGGCAAGCGATCAAGAAAGTGCAGGATCGCATCAACAACCGACGACCGCAACACGATGGGATAATCTGCACGGCGCAGAGGTCATGGCTTGAGGTCTCTATGAGGTAGTCGAGCACAAGCGGTAAAAATACGTGGCAAACGTTAGTTGGAAATGAAAATGACACGCGGTAGCAAATAATTCGCCCAAGGGACGACCGTTTTTTGCCACGGTGGAGAAAAACGGACCTGAGAGAAGAACGTCTTCTACGTAAAAATAAATGTTAACGTAAATAACAATTCATGAGCTAAGAATAACTGCTCAAGATTGAAACTTCATATGGAAACTTGTGCAGAAAAAGGAGCAAGATTAGAAGAATATTTTGATAATTCCAAGAGGTCACAAATAGCAAGTTTATCATTTTTGTCGAAGGGCAGGAAAAGCACAGAACAGGTTATGGTCATTCAAGGGTTACATGTTGAAACACATATCCAAAGACTTCACTGTTTAAATAGTACACAAGAAAATGGCAACAAATAGGTCCTGCTACAAGGAAAATGTGGCTACATATATTAGTGCAACTCAATGTCATTCATTCCTATACGAATTACTTTTGTTTAAATATTTTCTTAGCAACCCATGTTTCCCAGTATGCAAACAGAAACAAAAAATATGGCACAACCTCTAGTGACAAAAAATCAAGAGCTTGGAAGGCTAACAACAAGACTGAAAAGGCACTTTGGTTTATGAAGGGATAAAGCTTAAAGTACAGTTTCTATGAGGACATCTGAATTGCTGGGAAATTACATATTTTGATCATCAAGTGCTTCGTAAAGGATATTCTGAAGGCCAAAGACATTGGGTCATTTAATGAACACTGTGATCGATCGAAAAATTCTTTGCAGCCCAGCAATATGGAGGACTTCACCATGTTTATTAAAATCAATTTAAGACCTACTCACTAGACCAATGCAGTTGTTTTCGTGCCAGGTTAAATTATGTAGCTTGCATACCAATGTTGTAATGCCATGAAAATCACTTCTTCTAGAGATAAAAAGGAGAATGCATCGTTGACTTCAATAAATCATATGCAACATTCCCTTTATAGCATGAAACAAACAGTGGATAGGCAGATAGGAAAATCTGGATAAATCTACGATAATTACACTTTAAACACATTGTAGGAACCCATATATAAATTGTGATTGTTAGCTCCACGGGTTTCAGTGCATGGGAGATATCTCAACTATTTTGAAAAGAATCCCATTTTTGGTATTTCCAACTGTTTGAAAGGTTCCCAACAATCTGCCAATGCAGTAGTATCATGTTATTTTAACAGAAGTTCTTGCATAAAGTTCTTATAAAGAAGCAACCATGATTTATGCTCGGAACTTGAGATCTCTAACCAATGCTGTAATGCATGATTAAGATCTATCATTTACAAAAGGACCGGTTCACTATTCTATAAGTACCGAAGAGGTCATAGATTAGATGGCGTCCAAATCACACATCACAGTAGCAGCATAAGTAACAAGACAATATCATATGCACAAGGCTATATCCATTTAGAGTGGGAAAACTTATAAAAATAACACCCAAAAATCAAATTTCAACCACTAGTGTGAATTTGATTAACATGGACACCACTAGTGTGATCAATCTGCATCCATAATGCATTTGCTGTAAAAGGTAAACCCTGGGGTGTTAAAGATTAGCAAAAGAATGAAGAAGAAATTGTGGAACACCAGTGGGCATATTGATTGCCTTCTCATTATTAGACTGAAGTATTTATAGGATTACATCACAACAATACCATGGGCCAATACTATGGGCCATAAAATACTATGGGTCACTAATCAAGATAAGGTGACCAAATCAACTACTCAACTAACTAACTAATTAATGTTGCATTTTACCAATGAGATTACATTCTTTAACACACCCCCTTAATCTCAACTGGTACAACATCTTCAGCACTGTCAATGCCTAAGTTCTCTCTTTGATATTCAAATGCTGCTGTTCCCAATGGTTTGGTGAACGTATCATCCAACTGTTCTTTAGAGCCACAAAACTCTATCGAAATTTGTCGATGATTGACTAACTCACGAATGAAATGATAGCGAGTGTCAATGTGTTTACTTTTTCTATGAAATACATTATGTTTGGACAACTATATTGCAGAGCTATTATCACAGAAAATAAAAGTTGGATTATTTTTCAGTGTGTCTCATATCCTTTAAAAGTCTTCTTAGCCAAACTGCAAGTCAAGCTGCTGTGGTGGCTGCTACATATTCTATTTTTGCAAAAGACATGCTGACAATGGGCTGTTTTTGAGATGCCCAAGAAATTAAATTTGTACCCAAATGGAAAGCATAACCAGATGTGCTTTTCCTATCATCAATACTTCTTGCAAAATCACTGTTAGTGTACTTTATGAGAGTACTGTCTAGTGAATGACTGTACCAAAGGCCATATCCAAGTGTGCCTGCAACATGTCTCAGAATTCTTTTTCCAACATTCCAATGAGTGTCTTTGGGGGGCTCCATAAATCTGGAAATAAGACAGACAACATACATCAAATCAGGTCTAGTTGTAGTCTGTTACCACCTAAGTTGTACTTAGTGGTTTTTATCAAGTGAGCCTGGTGACTTCAAAAGACCTTCGGAAGTGCTTTCGGGAAGTGCTTGTTGTACTATCTTACATGTTCATACCCCATAGGGGAGTTGTAATAAAATGTTCTAGCATGATAGTGTCTGTAAAACATTCGGTCTCTTAGACTTTATTTGTCAATCCGATCAGCCCAAGGTGTTTTTTCCCTTGGTTATTATTGGTTTTTGAACAAACGATTGATAATTTCTGAGTTTTTCACTCAATACCTCCAAAGTTGGAGTGGTCAGCTTGGCATTTAGGCCTATTGAGGTTATTAGAGTCTATGTTTCAATGTATAAACATGCTAGGCATTATGGTCATGTCATATGAACATGTCTAAGTTTCCCCTAGGTTTTAATTTTTTTTAATTTTTAAAGTTTTTTTCAAGTTTTAATTTTTTCAAAACTTAGGCTATATTTTAATAGTCTAAATGGAAAAATTGGTTTTGTAATAAAAGTGGGCTCGGAAATTAGTTTCTGTCATGGGGGTGATCATTTTCAAGCTCAGAGCACCATTTAAACCCATAAACCCACTTTTCCTAAGTTTTGAGTGATTTGTCCATCACTCAGGTAAAAAATCCCTAAAAATCAAATATTGATTATTTTAATTAATAAATTAATTAAATAATGGAGAAAACCCCAAATCCTAAATCAGTGGGATTTGCTCCGATTTGACTGAAATCAGTCTCATTGGCTTGAGATTGACTGGAGCTAACCATTCCTTGATTGAAGGAGGTGATCTGGACTGAATTGGGAGTGCACCACAGCATGCAATCTTGGGAATTGTGCCCTCTCTCTCTCCTCCACACGTGTGGGCCCATCTGGATGAGTTTTGGTGGATGCTTCAGTTAGCAGGTTGAGGTGTCAGTCCGATCAGCTCTCTGATTAATAGTTGCACTCAGTGAGACTCCGATCAGACTCAGTTAGACACAGATCAGGCCGAGATTGACTCCACATGCAGCTGCACTCTCTCTCTCCTTGGGAATTGCGCCCACCTGGGCTAGGTTTCCAATTTTTGTTATAAATAAAGCTCAGTCTTCCTCTTCCAAGCTAGTCTGAGCTGGAATGAAGAGCTGTTGCTATTGTATTGTGTACTATTTTTGGAATAAAGCAGCTTTGGAGACAAGATCTATGGTGTAATGATTTTCATGTGTGGATGGTGATTGTCAAGTGCTTATGAGGTATAATCTATATTATTGATCTTTGATTTTTGCTGGTTAATTGTTGGTCTTGAAGGAGAGAGCTCCCTCCTGTTAGGGTAAGAGATCATTCTAGTTTGATTTGTGCTCTTACTGTTCGCTTGTTTTAGATCTCTTGGAGTTGCATATATTTTAAGTTTAATTGCATGCTTTCTAATTGTCTTTTTCCAACAACCCCTATGTTTTAACCCTCTGTTTGTGCAAGGATTTCTAAGTTGCAGGTGATCTCACTTGTAGAAGGGGTTGAGCTAGTTTGCATCTTCCTCATTTTCAGGATCTTTTGGAGGACATAGTCCCTCGGTGTTTCACCAAAACAGACTCCAAAGCTCAACATTCCCAGGCTTCCAACACTCTTTCTCTCTCTTCCTCCTTCTAAAAATCAAAATTTTACCTGGTTACTTTGCTTACAAGATTTGATATTATTTAGATGTATTATCTTAAGGTAAAACTTAACATAGATCTACTATCTCAAGGCTCATAATCAATATCTCATTCCTAAAAAGTTTCATAAAGCATTCTAGATCTAGTTTAGGGAAATTGTCCATTTTGCTTGGCAATTTAAAGAGAATCCGTAGTTTGCATGCATTAGATTTCTGTTTTCTGTTTTAAAAGATAAAATTCAGCAATTAGTGCATATAACATTGGCTTCCCCAAAGGAAAGCCAAGATCCCAAGGAAAGCTTGCTTTCTTTGGTTCATTTTTTTACTGTTTTAACTAGTTTTAACTTAGTTTTTTTTGTGTTTAAAGTAGGCTGACCCAAAGGTACTTTCAAACTGATTTTGAGCATATTTCATTCTAATAAGCTCGCCATATTTTAGCAGGTCTAACAAAAAGAGGAGAAGCTGTTGTTCGAAAGTGGCTTTTGGGCCATCCGAATCCCCCCAGGGGTTTCCTTTTTTATTGTAATATTTAATTTTGGCATTTTGTAAGGCCTTGGTTTCATCCTGTATAAGAACCAAGAGTATTCAGATTAGTTTTCTGATATTGTAACAGTTGATAGTAAAAGTTTTCTCTGAATAGGCTCTTTCGAGCCCATTCCCCATCCCCCCTGGGGGGATTCGCGTCATTTTTGTAGTTTTGCAGTTTCTTATTTCTTTTCGCTCTAGATTAGTTTCATTGATGCAGAATAATATACTTTGATTACTTTATCACATATTCCATATTACAGTATCAAAGTAACTTTAATACTTACCCCACGACTTCCCGATTGACCCGAAAGGGGAAAGAGATGCGTGGTAGGACTAATTAGAAAACCTGTGGTTTGCTTCATTTTTGCTTCTTGTCATTAATTTCTGCAAACAATCTTTCTAAAATCAACCCCCTCCTTGATTCCCTGATTGAGGTTCACTTGGACCGAAAAAGGTTCCTGGAGGGTTTTTCTTTCTAATAACACATCCTTTAAAATCTACTAAAATTGACAAGACTCCGGTGTGTATGATTTGCACTTGGCTGCAGTTTGTCTGATCAGTCAAGCTACATAAAAAAAACGTGAGTGACTAGATTAATTAAGTTTCACCTTCCCCAATTAACCACCATCAGGCGAAAATCCAACGCCTCGATCAAACCGTAAACGATGGAAAAATACCCAAAAGAAGTGGGAACTCCTGGACAGTGACCTCGGGGCTCCGATCTCTGTTACACCTTCGGGTGTATTATGAACATAGTCTCAAAGACTCCATTCAGCCCACAGATTCCTTGCGGGTAGCCGTGAAGGTTTATTTTTGGACATACTCGAAGTACCCCTCGGGTATATCTGGAGTCCCCCCTCACCTAATTTAATCTACTCATATTCCATATTAATTTAAAACATACCAAGAGGCAATTGCAAAACATTCATTCCAAGCACATGCAAGTACATTTGATTATTTTATGACTCCATTTTTAAGGCATTGGTCCTGTGTTTAAATCTTTTGATATATATATATATATTGTGTCTCAGCATTGTGCTTTATTGCGCTCATTTTTCATCTTGTCATCTATGATTATTTATGGTTAATTTCAAACTCCTAAGCAACTATCTCAATTTAACATCATCATACTAAAGTAATTTTCCTTAGTAACTTAATAAGGTCTACTCCCCTTGGCTTCGTTAGGAGTTGAGCCTAAATGGAGGAGTCAAGAACAAGGTGATAGCCTTGACTTGAGACTTGTCCCCAATGACACATCGAGTGGCTTGAAGATTTCTGCCACGTCCCCCCCTAGGTGTGTGAAAGGCGGCAACACAGTCAAGTACATTAAACTGCCTACCATTCTTTAATAGAGTGTAGAATTTACTGCTAGTCCATCATCATTCTTTATTAACTTGGTGCCTAGAGCAATGGGGGTTTCTGCTGGTTTACATTTATCCATTCTGAATCTCTGTAAAATATCAGTAGCGTACTTATCCTGGCAAATGAAAATACCTTGATCAGTTTGAGTAACTTCCAGACCAAGGAAATACTTCATCAGAGCTAGATCAGTCATTTCAAATTCCTTTTTCATGGCTGTCCCGAATTTTTCAAGCATTAAATTACCAATGTAAATCATGTCATCAACATAAAGACACACAATCAACATGTTACCTTGATGATATGTTTTTACATATAGAGTGGGCCCATTGCTGCTTCTGTTGAACCCATTGTTGATGAGATAGGAGTCAATCCTATTGTACCAAGCTCGTGGAGCTTGTTTTAGACCATACAAGGCCTTTTTCAACATTAAACACTTTGTGTTCATGACCTTTGGCAGTATATCCAGGTGGCTGGTCTACATAAACTTCTTCAAGAATATTATTAAGAAAGGCATATTTCACTTCCATTTGATAAACATGCCAATGATTTTGTGTTGCAATGGCAAGTACAGCTCTAATGGTATCCATCCTTGCTACAGGAGCAAAGGTTTCATCATAATCTACATCATACTGCTGTGCATATCCTTTGGAAACCAACATTGCGTTGTGTTTTTCAAGTTCTCATTTTTCATTCAGTTTGGTCTTATAGACCCATTTGACTCCAATACTGGTTTTGTCTACAGGGTTATCAACAAGATTCCAAGTCCAGTGTTTCTCAATAGCATCAATCTCTTCATTCATTGCTTGTAACCACTATGCATCCTTTACTGCTTCATCAAAATATGTGGCCTGACAGGAAAACAAAGCATACTGAAGTTGCTTATCAATAACAGGAGTCTGCTCATATAACTCTCTCAAACTTCTGGTTTTCTGGTTCTGAGATGGACTGTCTTCTGGTGTTTCTTCTTGTTGCTGTACTTCCAATCTTGGAAGTCTGATAGGTAGATTTGATAGATCAGAACTTTCTTGCTATGGTATGTTTGAAGTATCACTCCAGCAGTTGTCTTCAAGGAATTTCACATCTCTGCTCACCACAATATTTTTAGTGACGGGATTATACAACTTGTAAGCCTTGTGTTGTTCACTGTGACTAGTGAAAATACATCGCTCACTCTTCTTATCTATCTTTCTTCTAAGTTCATCAGGTACATGAGCAAATGCAACAGAACAAAAAAATATTAGATGTGCAACACTAGTCTTAGTGCCACTGCATGCTTCTTCGAGTATCTTGCCCTAGACACTCACCGTGGGTGATCTGGCGAGCAAGTAGACTGAGCAACAACTTCATCCCAATACTCATCTAATAGCTTCTTATGTGACAACATGCTACGGGCCATGTTCATGATGGTCCGGTTCTTTTGTTCAACAACTCTATTCTGTTGTGGACTATATTTGGTGGTAAACTATCTCTGGATGCCATACTGCTTGCAAAAATCTGTAAACTCATGTGAATCATATTCACCTCCACCATCAGACCTGAGCACTTTCATGAGATTTCTAGACTGCTTCTCAATCAGGGCCTTGAACTCTTTGAACCTAGAGGTCTCTGATTTGTTCTTGAGGAAATAAACCCATATTTTCTTGCTAAAATCATCAATAAATGTCAGAAAATAAAAGCTACCTCCTATGGATTGGGTTTGCATGGGTCCACAGAGGTTTGTATGAACTATCTCAAGATGCTCTTTAGCTTAGGATGTGGAAGTGGGGAAGTTGTCCCTTCGATGTTTCCCAATGATACAATCCTCACAAGAGCCGGATTATTCATGTATAACGGGTAACCCCTTGACCATGGACTGTTTGTTTAGGTGATTAAGACTCTTTAAGGGAAGATGATCGAATCTACAGTGCCATAACTAGGAATCATCTAGACTAGAAACAATATGGGCTACAGACTATGGAAGGTTAGCACTCCTGAGACCGAGAGGAAATATTATGTTCTTTGTCATTTCAACTTTGGCTATGAGTCTCTTACTGGGGGTTTTATCATAATAACATAGTATGTATCATAAAATCAAATATCATACTGGTTCTGAAGTAATTGAACTATACTGATCAGATTGACATTCAGATGTGGTACATAGAAAAGCTCATGAATAAACTTCTTTTCATTTTGCTTAGTAAATACAGGAATAGTACCTTTGCCTTTTGCTGGAACCAGAAAGTCATCTCCTAGCTTGATATTCGTGACAACAGAAGAATCCAAACTAGAGAATAGTGACTTGTTACTTGTCATGTGATTGTTGCAATCGCTATCTAGTAGCCATAGATTTGAGTTGCACTGTTCTTTAGTAGCTTGATAAGACAGGAACATCACCTCTGACGAATCTTCTTCTTCCTTAGAGACATTGGCTCTGCCACTATTCTGGTCTACTTGCTTCTTTCTGCATTCTCTTTCATAGTGGGCATACTTCTTGCAGTAGTTACACTGAATATTGGACTTATGGGTCTATGTCCATCTCTTCCCTCTCCCCCTCTAACCTTGAGACTTGCGAGAGTGCTATGAGTGATCTGAATGTTCATGACTGTTTCTGTCCTTTGTATGAGGAGACCCTCGACCTCTTCTTCCTCTACCTAGTCCTCCTCTGCCTCGACCTTTGCTGAGGGAAGCTTGGGTGCTGAAAGCATTGGTCAATGACTTTTCTTCTTGATTGAATCGAGCTTCATGAGATAGACGGGATCCATTCAACTATTCTAGGGTGAATTGAGACAAATCTTTTGCTTCTTCTATGGCAGTCACTACCATAGAAAATTTCTTAGTGAGACACCTTAGAATCTTTTGAACAACTACCTTCTGTTCTAGAGGTTCGCCATAGGTTTGAAATTGGGTTACAATGCCCAAAACCCTAGTCATAAACTAAGCTACATTTTATGTTTCCTTCATTTTCAAACTTTCAAATTGAAGTCAAAGGGTTTGCAATCTTACCGTTTTTACTCAGTCTGTTCCCTTGTAGGCGGATGCAAGCAGACTCCAAGCGTAATGTGCATTGGTAGCTCCGAGATCCGTAGAAAAATGGACTCCTCGATGCAACTTTGGATCGGCCATTTGGTTGTGAGATCTCGATCTCGACGAGCTTCCAAGGCATTCTTCTGGGCATTATTCATTACGGCCAGAGCATTTGTATCAGATTCTTTGAACTCAGTTTCAACCATATTCCAACATTTGTTGAGCTGGAGAAACGTATTCATCTTGATAGACTAAAGCTCATAGTTGGTACCGGTTAGTACGAGTCCAGAGATCTGCTTCAAATTGCTTGTGCTGGTAGTAGCCATGCTAGTATGACTAACTAGAGATCCTCTCTGTTTTTTTCTTTAAACTGTTTAAAACAGACAACACAACTTGTATACTAGCATAGGGTGTTGGAGGGGTGCAACACCAAAGTTTGGTGTAAGTGACCAAGGAACACCACACTTTGGCTAATTGAATAGAGCATTGGTACCACACTTTGTCTAAACAAAAGTTGTGGTGGCATTGCACTTTGTTTGTGCAAAAGGTGCATTGCTGCTGAGGTATCTCAGTTCACGATAGGGACAAGGTGCGTTGGCGCTCCAAGAGAAGAAAAAAAAAAATACACCCGATTTCTCACACTGATGTGTTCTAGCTTAAATCACAACCTCTGTGTGTTTGTGCTTTCCACTATGTGAAAAAACTTACCCCATAAATGGATCAAGCCATATGCTTTGATACCATGTTAAAGATTAGGAAAAGAATGAAGAAGAAATGGTGGAACAACAGTGGGCATATAAATTGCTTTCTCATTATTAGATTGAAGTATTTATAGGATTACATAAAACAATATCATGGGCCAATACTATGGGTCAGAAAATACTACGGGTCACTAATCAAGATAAGATGACCAAATCAACTACTCAACTAACTAACTAATTAATGTTGCATTTAAGCAGTGAGATTACAATATCATATGCACAAGGCTATATTCATTCATAGTGGGAAAACTTATTAAAATAACACCCAAAAATCAATTTTCAACAACTAGTGTGAGTTTGATTAACATGGACACCACTATGATCAATCTGCATCCATAATGCACTGGCTGTAAAAGGTAAGCCCCGGGGCACTTATACTGTGTCACAAATGATGACTATGCATACCATAATCATAATACCAACATGATAAACATGGTATATCAATATATTCTACATGAATACATTATGTTATAAACCATAGAAAGTATATGGTTAGTTCACTAAGAAATATACTGTATTGGCTAGCTGCTAAACAATGGAATTCACAGAAAAGAACTCAAACTAGTCCAACATTTGGGTGAGCAAACTATTGTGTAATGGTTATCCTTTCCTTGAGTTCAGGCAAGGTTATACATTGTCTACGTCTCCTCTATATTATAGAGAGAACTTCCCCTTCACTATGGGAAAATGATAATTCTTCTCTATGCTTAGGATTAGCCTTTGCTTTGTTGTGCTCAAGGAAACAACTTAATTGTAGAGCATAGACTTTCCAAAACATAGGTACATGGCTCAAGTCCCCTTTTCCACTATCGAGTTTGCTACTACAAATAGTAGGTAAAACATAACTTATTTTAGTTTTGTACCTAAGGAAGTGTTCCCCTATTGACTTTTGCCTTGGTCACTTAGAGAGGGGACATAAAGTGACCCTTGCATTAAATGACTTAAGTAAAAACATTTAATTTGACTTTAGAGCATTAAAGTCACTTTTTGATAAATTTAAGTGGGTGAGTGAAATTAATATTTTAGAAATAAAATTGAGCATTTAATTTCAGCCCTTGATCTAATCTAATCTCCACAATTAGATTAGACTCACCCTAGGGTTTTCTCAAAAAGGCATGGGAAATGCATTTTGCCTCGCTTTAGCAGATTGAAGTAAGAAGAGAGAGTTGAGAAGAGAAGTTTCATTTTTTGAGATAGAAAGGAAAAATTTGCAGCACGCAAATCGAGGAGTGAACATCAACAAAGAGGGAACGAAAACCGAGGAGAGGCCAACAACATTTATTGCTGGTCCATGCAGTCTGTACGGTACAATTTTCAAAGCAATGGGCATGTTTTTCGAGGCAAATTTTTGGGCACGATTTTCGAGAATTTTTTTCGCATGGATTTCGAGGTCTGTATAGTCAATTCGTACGGTCCGCACAACGGCACGGAAATTGAGGCAGAAAACATAGAAAATAAAAGTGAGATTTTTTTCTGTTTGGTGTGAAAAACGAGGCAGAAATTTTATCTTCTGTGTTGAGATAAGTTGGTCTGAAAATTTCTAAGTTTTGCTGTAATTTTCCCCACAATAAAATCTCTCTCTGTGACTGGTTTTCCCCTAGTGGGTTTTCTAGGGCCATTGGCCAAAAATACTAGTGTTCTGTGTGTTGAATGGCATGCTGATATTTTATTTTCTGTCACTGAAAAAGATTAGTTATAGCAGTGTTTTAAGTCTGAAATTTTTTGTTTATTTCCAGCACTTTATTTTTCTGAGAATGTCATAAACAGAGATATGATTTTTACTTAAAACTGGTGGCTGAAAACTTAAGAAAAATCTACATGGTATCAGAGCGGGTTGTGGCAGAAAATTAATTTTTAGCAATGAAACAGTCATTTCCAGAATTCAGAAAAACATTTGTGACAATAGTACATTTTGTTGAAACTTGTTCTTTGAGAAAATGACTTCCATGGTGTTGAGAACTGATAATAGGTTGGATGGGGCGTCGAACTTTGTCTCATGGAAAGCCCGGATTTTTACTTGTGCTGAAGGAGAATGAGTTGTGGGAGGAAGTAGTTAGAAACACTACAGCAAATCCCATTGCTCTTCCCCCTTCTACTGATGCAGCGTTACTTGCAGCCTTTAATAAGAAAGATATTAAAGCCATGAGGATAATCTTAGATGCTGTTAAAGATCATGTTATTCCTCACATTTCAACAAACGATCATGCACATGAGATGTGGCCTGCTTTGACCGGGTTGTTTGAGACTACTAATGAAAACAAGAAGATGGTGCTTAGGGAGAAGCTGAAAAACATCAAGATGGCCAAAGGAGAGGTGTGTATGGCCTATCTTACTAGGATCTCTCAAGTGAAAGATGAGCTTGCAGCTGTGGGGGTGGTGGTTACTGGTCCTGACTTAGTGCGGACAACCCTGAATGGGGTGACTGCACCTTGGACTGTGTTTGTTCAGGGGTTGGTGGCCAGAGAGAACTTACCATCTTGGGACAGGGTCTGTGATGACTTTGTTCAGGAGGAGACTTGTAGGGGTTTCTTACAGTGCAGTGGTTCTACTAGTAGGGGAGATGAGGAGGATGTGGCATTGACAGTGAAAGGGAAGAAGAAGAGCAAGAAGGGTGGGGCCAAGCAACAACAAGATGGGAAGAAGAAGGATATGAGCACTGTGAAGTGCTTTGCATGTCACAAGATGGGACACTATGCTGCTATGTGTTCGAACAAGAAGAAGAAGAAGCAGTAGACAGCCACTTCAACTGAGATCGATGATTTTGCAGCTATATTTCAGAGTGAGTTTTCCCTATGCACTAGGCATGTTGAGAGAGATAGAGCATCCATTCTCACCAGTGCGGATGTTGACAGACAGAGGGAGTTTTCCCGCGTGACAGACCATTCTTACAATGCATTTACTTTTAGCACTTGGTACATAGATAGTGGAGCCTTGAGCCACACGACAGGTGCTCGTGAGATGTTCTCCGAGCTTTCATAGGCAGATACATATGTGGAGGTTGTGTTGAGAGATGACCCAGTAGTCAGTGCAGTTGGACGTGGGACCATTACATTTCAGAGGGAGTCCATGAGTCCCATGGTATTGTGAGATGTATTGTATGTACCTGGACTGAAGAAGAACCTAGTGTCAGTTTCCATGATCGAGGATTAGGGTCTTGGGGTGTCTTTCATTGATGGGCACGTGCATATGTTTCCCAAGACTGCAGGACCATCTGCTTCAGTTGCCATTAGAGCGAGATGTGGAAAACTGTATAGGCTCTTGTTTCAACCGCAACATGCTTTAGCACATAGCAGTAGCAATGAGTTGTGTGAGCTTTGGCATAGGAGGATGGCTCACTTGCATCATCCAGCCTTGGGGTTGTTGAGGCACATGGTGATAGGTTTACCGGATTTTGGCACGGGGTAGAGGGATGTGTGCAGGGGGTGTGCTTTGGAAAAGTACACTAAGACTGCTTTTTCGAGCAGTGATAGCAGGTCAGCTGGTACTCTTGACTTGATACATTCAGATTTATGTGGACCTATGTCTTCTGTGTCCTTGAGAGGATACAAGTATTATGTGACATTCATTGATGACCATTCCAGGAAGACTTGGATCTACTTTCTGAAGAGCAAGAAGTCCGAGGAAGTCTTGTAGAGGTTCCAAGAGTTCAAAGCTCTTGTGGAGAACCAAACAGGGAGGAAGATCCAAGTCTTGAGATCGAATAACGGGGGTGAGTATACCTTCAAGGAGTTTGATGGATTTTGCAGACAGGAGTGGATCAAGAGACAATTGACAGTTCCGTATACTCCAGAGCAGAATGGAGTAGCAAAGAGGAAGAACAAGTCCATTGTTGGAGCAGCTCGAGCTATGTTACATGATCAGTCACTTCCTTTCTTTCTTTGGGCTGAGGCTTGCAACACCCTTGTATATCTTCAGAATAGGAGCCCCCATCGGGCAGTAGGGAATATGACACCTAAGGAGTGCTTTTCAGGCAACAAGCCTGAAGTTGGACATTTTCGTATATTTGGTAGTCTGACTTACTCTCACGTCCCTTCAGAGAAGAGGACAAAGTTGGAGCCCACTGTAGAGAAGGGCATCTTTGTGGGTTATGATGAGACTGCGAAGGCTTTCCGTATTTATCTTCCCTCTCAGAAGAAAGTGGTGGTGAGAAGGGATGTGATGTTTGAGGAGGAGCGAGCCTTCAGGAGGTCGAGAGAGTTAGAGCAAGGAGAGCAACAGGTCCATGCACCTCAGGTTGTGGCACAGGTTCCATCTACGCAGCAGTCAAGATCACAGGTTTTCAGGGTTACAAGACCATAGAGTGTTGGCACAAGTTCACTAGGTTCAGTGGTTAGGCCAGCAGGGTCTTCAAGGACAGGTGATGGGTCTACTATTACAGGTACACCTTACAGGGGATCGGGATTAGGATTACAGGGTACACCTGGTGTTGGCACACCAGCTTCAGGTTCACAGTTGACGGGGTTTCTAGCTCCGGTAGCTCTTCAAATGAGGACAGGTCAATGTGGGAAGAGCGTTCAGGGAAGAAAGAAGCCTAAGTGGCTTCAGGAGACCTTGAAGGATGCCTTAAAGGCTGGGACACCCAGTGACAATGTGAGAGCCATCAAGATGCTTGACAGATTGGGCATGGTGTTGGTGGCTTGTACACGAGATTCTGAGCCTTCTACTTTTGAGGAGGCCTTCGAGCATTCGGTATGGAGAGATGCCATGATGGATGAGTACCATTCCATCATGAAGAATGATGTATGGGAGATTGTTCCAAGACCGGAGGGGAAGTCAGTGGTGACTTCTCGTTGGCTTTACAAGCTGAAGCATGCGACAGATGGGAGTGTGGAGAAGTACAAAGACAGGTTTGTAGTGCGAGGGTTTTCATAGGTTGAGGGCATTGATTATGATGAGACTTTTGCGTCGGTTGCTTGATATACTTATAACAGGAGCTTGATCTCTATTACAGCAGAAATGGGTTGGAAGATCCATCAGATGGATGTGAAGACCACATTTCTCAATGGGATCATACATGAAGAGATTTACATTGAGCAGCTTCAGGGCTTTGAGATACATGACATAGAGACACATGTATGCAGGTTGAAGAAGGCCCTTTACAGGTTGAAGCAAGTTCCAAGAGCTTGGTACTCCAGGATTGATTCTTACTTGCTGGTATGGGGTTCCAGAAGAGTGAAGCAGATCTGAATCTCTACTTTATCATGGTTGGAGATGATCCGCTTGTTTTTCTGCTATATGTTGATGACTTGTTTATCACAAGGAGAGAGAGACCTATTGCAGCTTGCAAGAAGGATCTTGCAGCAGAGTACGAGATGACAAATATTGGGCTAATACATTATTTTTTGGGATTGGAGGTTTAGCAGGAGCCTGGACATATTTTCCTGGGGCAGGAAAAATATGTGGTTGATATTTTGAGGAGATTCAGGATGGAGGATTGCAGGCCTATGTCGACACCTATGACCACCAATTAGAAGAAGTTTCATGCTTCTGAGGGAGAGTTGGTGAACCCTACTTTATATCGTCAGCTTATCGGGCCATTGATGTATCTAGTCAAAACTCGGCCAGATATGTGTTTTGCAATGAACACTCTTAGCCAGTTCATGGTTGAGCCTAGGAGTGTGCATTGGGTCGCTGCAAAACATGTGTTGTGCTATCTTTCAGGGACAGTGGATTTTGGTTTGGACTACAGGAGGTCAGAGGGGATCAGATTGGTTGGCTATACAAATTCAGATTGAGCAAGCAGTGTGGCAGGCCGAAAGAGCACTTCCGGATGTTGTTTCAGTTTGGGCTCGACAACAATGTTGTGGTTCAGTTGGAAGCAGAAGTCCGTTGCATTGAGTACTGCAGAGGCTGAGTACATGGCAGCTAGTTTGGCCAGCTGTGAGGCCTTGTGGCTTCGCAAATTGCTGGCGAATTTATTTGCTCAGGAGCTTAGGCCTATGGTGATTTACTGTGACAATCAGAGTTGCATCCAACTCTCTGAGAATCCAGTTTTTCATGATCGGTCAAAGCACATAGAGATCAGATATCATTTCATTCGAGACTATGTTCAGAGAGGAGCAGTCACGCTTAAGTACATTTCCACTGATGAGCAGGTAACAGACATACTAACGAAGTCTTTAGGGAGGGGCAAGTTTGTCTTCTTCAGAGACAAGTTGAGAGTGGTGCAGAACACCTTCCTCGGTAAAAATGAGTGTTAGTTTTGTACCTAAGGAAGTGTTCCCCTAATGACTTTTAGCTTAGTCACTTAGAGAGGGGACATAAAATGACCCTTGCATTAAATGACTCAAGTAAAAGCATTTAATTTGAGTTTAGATCATTAAAGTCACTTTTTGATAAATTTAAGTGGGCGAGTGAAATTAATATTTTCGAAATAAAATATGAGCATTTAATTTTAACCTTTGATCTAATCTAATCTCCACCACTAGATTAGACTCACCCTAGGGTTTTCTCAAAAAGGCACGAAAAAAACATTTTGCTTCACTTTCGCAGATTGATGTGCGAAGGGAGAGCTAAGAAGAGAAGTTTCTTTTTCTGAGATAGAAAGAAAAAATTTGCAGCACGCAAATCGAGGAGACAATAGCAGCAAAGAGGGCACAAAAATCGAGGAGGATAGCATCATTTATTGCTAGTCCGTTTAGTCTATACAGTATGCTTTTCAAAGCAGCGGGCACATTTTTTGAGGCAAATTCTTGGCACAATTTTCGAGAAATTTTTTTGGGGCACGAATTTAGAGGTCCATATAGTCAGTCCGTTCGTACGACGACACAAAAATCGAGGCAAAAAATGGAGAAAAAAATGAGTTTGATTTTTTTCTATTTGGCACGAAAAATGAGGCAAAATTTTCTCTTCCGGGTTTAGATAAGTTGGTCTGAAAATTTCTGAGTTCTGCTGTAAATTTCCCTATAATAAAATCTCTCTTTGATTGGTTTTCTCCTAAATTTTTTCTAGGGCCATTGGCCAAAAATTATAGTGTTCTGTGCGTTGAATGGGGTGCTGATATTTTATTCACTGTCACTGAAAAAGATTAGTCTGAAATTTTTTGTTTATTTCCAACACTTTATTTTTCTGAGAATGTCATAAACAGAGATATAATTTTTACTTAAAACTGGTGGCTTAAAACTTAAGAAAAATCTACAACTGATTGGTATAATTTTTGTTTTCAATAGTGACTAAGAATTCCACTATCGAATTTGCTACCACAGATAGCAGGTAAGATATAACTGATCGGTATAATTTTTGTTTTTAATAGTCACTGAGAAATGAAATAGTTAATTAAAAGTTTATTAAGTTAGATTTCTCATGATCCGTCTCTATATTGGTTTATTAAGTTAAATTTCTCATGATCCCTCTTTCTATTGGTTTTATGCAATAAAAATGTAGGAAACATAACAACAATAACAACAACTAAAGGTCACATGTCTATTCAAGGTATGTTTATATACAATACCAGATTCTATTGTAAACAGCTTTCCTTATATATTATTCAATACATTTTATTAATCCTATATGAATTTATCCTTATTGTCCTATTTATTTCGGATATTTTGTATGATTCTTTACGTTAGTATCAGAGCTTACGCTCACAAATCAAAAAGTTCAAAGATGAGAAGCTATACATTAAAAAGTTATAACAAGAGAATCGATACCTCATGAAGAAATTTTGACAAGAACTTATTACAAAAAGAGGAAGAAATGAAAATAGTGATGTAACAAAAGAAACAACTCATCAACACAACGACAAATAAACAATAACCGATCCAATTGAATGAAGGACTCAATCAAAGTGGAAAAACCGAATGTCATCACTAGTGAGTGTGTACAATTTTTAACGTAATTTATGCAACGCTCAAACCTGGATAATAATACAGAGAAATAGGATACAAAATACATTTCATTTTGACATCATAAGCGGATTATTTACATAAAAAGCATCCAACCAGAAGAATAATTCCTGATTTATCTAAAATTCCCTTGAGGCAGACGCTTTACAAATGAAAGATTTACATGCGCTCATATCAATATGAGTGTGCCACTAAAAAATCTGTATCATGTAGATTTCAATAACCATCACAACATATCTTACTAATGTTACAACATTTTTCTTTTCCGTTTCAGAAGCACACCATTGCTACTTAGTGGCCGCCTCTTCCGTTGATTATTATCATCCTCGTAATCACTGTCACTAGTCCCATCCTTGGTGTGCTTAGGCGAAGTAAATAAACTTTTCTTTCGGAGGCTTCTTGTTGATAGAAGAACGTTAGGCTGAATATTTCCTCTATTACTGTCTTCTTGGGTAGCAACAGATCGAGTTCTTTTTCTGGGTGTACTAGCTGAATAAGTATAATCCATAGTATCTTCTTTCAGTAACCTTTTAAGAACCTGTTCAAAGAGGTATTAGAAAACCCATAATTATTACCCTATTTTCTGTAGGGGTCAGAAGATCCATAAAGTAAACAAAATCCTGATTAGAAAACACTGGAACAGGAAAGAGAAGCTAATTCCTGATTCCTGAACGACCAAGATAATAAACTTCTCATGGTCATATTCAGTAATAAAAAACAAATGTTAACGTAAATAACAGTTCATTAGCTAAGAATAACTGCTCAAGGTTGAAACTTCATATGCAAACTTGTGCAGGAAAAGAAGTAAGATTAGAAGAATACTTTGAAATTTCCAAGAGGTTACAGATAGCAAGTTTATCGTTTTTTTTCGAAGGGAAGGAAAAGTACAGAACAGGTTTTGGTCCTTCAAGGGTTACATGTTGAAACACATCTATCCAAAGAATCCAAAGACTTCACTGTTTAAATAGTACACAAGAAATAGGTCCTGCTAAAAGGAAAAGGTGGCTACATTTATTAGTGCAACTCAATGTCATTCATTCCTATAAGAATTACTTTTGTTTAAATATTTTCTTAGCAACCCATGTTTCCGAGTATGCAAACAGAAACTAAAATAGTAACTGTGGCTTGAGGGAAATATGGCACAACCTCTAGTGACAAAAAATCAAGAGCTAGGAAGGCTAACAACAAGACTGAAAAGGCACTTTGGTTTATGAAGGGATAAAGCTAGAAGTACAGTTTCTATGAGGACATCTGAATTGCTGGGAAATTACATATTCTGATCATCAAGTGCTTTGTAAAGGAAATTCTGAAGGCCAAAGACATTTGGTCATTTAATGAAAACTGTGATCAATCAAAAAATTCTTTGCAGCCCAGCAACATGGAGAACTTCACCATGTTTATTAAAATCAATTTAAGACCTCCTCACTAAACCAATGCAGTTGTTTTCGTGCCAGGTTGAATTATGTAGCTTGCATACCATTGTTGTAATGCCATGAAAATCACTTCTTCTAGAGAAAAAAGTAGAATGCATCGTTAACTTCAATAAATCATATGCAACATTCCCTTGCTAGCATGAAACAAACAGTAGACAGGCAGATGAGAAAATCTGGATAAATCTACGATAATTACACTTTAAACACACTCTAGGCACCCACATATAAATTATGATTGTTAGCTCCATGGGTTTCAGTGCATGGAAGATATCTCAACTGTTTTGAAAAAAAACCATTTTTGGTATTTCCAACTGTTTGATAGGTTTCCCAACAATCTGCCAATGCAGTAGTATCATATAATTTTAACAGCAGTTCTTGCATAAAGTTCTTATAAACAAGCAACCATGATTTGTGCTCGGAACTTGAGATATCTAACCAATGCTGTAATGCATGATTAAGATCTAGCCTTTCCAACAGGACTGGCTCACTATTCTAATGCATGATTAAGATCTAGCCTTTCCAACAGGACTGGCTCACTATTCTATAAGTACCAAAGAGGTCATAGATTAGAGGGTGTCCAAATCACACAGTAACAAGACAATATGATATGCACAAGGCTATATCCATTCATAGTGGGAAAACTTATACAAGTAACACCCAAAAATTAATTTTCAACAACTAGTGTGTATTTGATTAAGATGGACACCACTATGATCAATCTGCATTCATAATGCATTTGCTGTAAAAGGTAAACCCCAGGGCACTTGTACTCTAAGTCCCCTGGTTTGAGTTCGTGTTCGAATTCGGCGACCTTGAAATTCGGCAAAAAATCAGCACTTAAAATTTTGGCGATAAAAATCGGCATTAAGTTCGAATGACTAAAATATATGGAAATTAAAAATATATATGAAAATTTTCAATAAAATTCATTAGGCTTATTAAACTATGTAACATTAAACACATCAACAATGAACATGATAGTCATAGAATCATAGAAATAATGAACACGACAACATTGACTGAAGTATGAAGTTTGAACATGATAGTCATTGAATCATATAAATAAAAATATGGCATCATAAATGATTAAACATATATTTTGAAAACATTAGAGTCTACATCTTCATTGAAATTTAAAAACATGTTCATAAAGTGATAAAATATAATATAAAATGTCATCAATATATATCCTAGCAACTATTTAGCAAAATAGCATCCCGAAAAGAAACTAGAAGTCTAGAGACTAGACCAAGAACACAAGTATTATTCTTGTTGTTTTCATGGCCTACTTGTTGCATCAAAAAGCTCTATATCATCAAGAGCACTCGGGGGAGTGAAACCACTAGAATCATGATCACCATTGGATTCATGACTCTCATTGTCGAAACCATCTTCATCTTGATGTGCATTTGAAATAGTCTCCATCCATGGAGTAGAAGAATTTGTCTCATCTTTAGCCACATTGCTCAAAGCCAATTGCAAGTTACTGCAAACATAAACAAGATCTCCCAATTTTCCCGATAACAACCTGTTTCTTCTCTTGGAATGAATATGACTAAAAGCACTCCAATTCCTTTGACAAGCTGATGCACTTTTGTAAATTTTTGCAATTCTGGGGCTCCTGATGCATAAAATTCCCACCACACTGCTGGAGCTGCCAAAACCTTATCTCTCTTTGTTGTTGTGGTTCCAAATAGGCCTTCTTGTAACCTGTATGCTCTAATCTGAGATCTAATCAAAGTCGCAATAGACTCATCTGGATGCATCCTGTCAATAGCCTCATAAAGTCCACTCATGACCTCCTCATCTTGATGTCTTTGGATCCCAAACAATGTGGGGTCCAAATAACATGCTGCCGCATGTAATGGGCTATGCATCATCTTCCATCTTTGATCAACCACCTCCCATATCTCTTTATAATCAGCTTCCACATTATCAAAAGCACTTGCAATCTTTTCCTTGCAACGATCCATGGCCTCATAAATAAAACCCATAGAAGGCTTATCGCCATCAACCATGCGGAGCACCTCAGCAATTGGATCACACATTTTTAGAACTTTTTGAGCATTTTCCCAAAAGTTATTGTTGCTTAGCAATACCTGTTCAACATGCTTTCCCTTTGACTCTTTTGAAAGGTGAGATCTCTCCCACTCAGCAGTGCAAAATACACTTCTTATGCTTGTTTTTTCCTCAACAACTCTTTTCAGAGTGATGTAAAAAGTGGCAAACCTTGTATCACAAGGCCTCAACAACTCTCTAGATGCATTTTTCCTGTACAAGCTCAAAGTGAGACAATGGTTAATGATGAAGTTTGCAGTAGTTTTTGCTCTTCGGATTGTCTCATTTACCCATGGAAATTTGGCTAAATCATCCAGCAATAAATCCAAGCAATGAGCTGCACATGGTGTCCAATAAATAGTTCTATACTTCTCCATAATCAACTTTCCTGCACCAACACAATTTGAGGCATTGTCGGTGACAACTTGAACCACATTTTTCTCCCCAACTTCTTGAATCGCTTCATCCAAAATGCTGAAAATGTATTCTGATGTTTTCACCTCATTCATTGCATCAACGGCCTTCAAAAAATATACCCCTTGAGGGCAAGAAACAAGAACATTTATCAATGGTCGATGGCATGAATCGGACCAACCATCACTCAAAATCGTGCAACCTGTAATCTCCCAAGATTTTTTAACGTCAGCCAACCTGTTTGTCACTCTTTCCTTTGTTTTTTTTAAGAGAGTGGTCCTTAAGGCTTCGGATCAAGGAGGAACATACCCCTTGCCAAAATCAACAATCTTTTTAATTGCATTTTTAAAATATGGACTTCTTGCCACATTAAAAGGAATGGAACATGCATAAAACATTTAAGCAAGCGAATCATCAACTTTTTGTTTGTCTATAGGTTTCCAAAATGTATTTAATGTAGCTGTTCCACTTCCACTTCCACCTAATGCTATTGGGGTGGAACTTGAGCCACCAAATTTTGAGGTGTGAGAAGCAATTTCATGTGAAGAAGACACATCAATCTCCCTCTGAATTCTTTGCCTTTTGACTTCTTTTTTTCCCTTTTCTGCTTCTGATTTGTCATAATCTTGTTGCACTGCCACTTTTTGTTCATCTGATATTGCTTTACATCCTTCCACTCCACCTCCATTACCATTACTAACACCAAGAAGGTGATCCACTACACGAGTTAAGGAACCACAAAACTTGTGCCCACATAGCAGACATGTGACATATAATCCTTCCTTCTTAACATATTTCCAAGCCTCTGCTGAAGATTTATGGGGTGTCATTTGGTCAAATTTTCTGCATAACCAGTGACCAAATAAGAATTATCTTTAATTTCACAACTGTTATAAGTTATAATTTAAATCAATGGTTACTTAGAAGAGTAAGCACCAGCATTCACTCTAGCACTAGAGTGATTCAAAGCCTGTACTTTACCATCCAATATCAGCAGAAATTGATAAGAGTTGATAACAATTAGTATTGGCACTTTTGTCAACGGTTACTTGACTAAAGGGTTTTAAACAGAACCAGCACTAACGTGTGGCACTGGAGGCTCTTACACATGTCCATTGTCTGCAACTGGTTGTTTTAGGGCAGTGATACACCATAAAAATCAGCAGTTTTGAACTGTTAAACTATAGCATGTACCAGCACTAAACAGTGAAGGAACCAGCCCTAAAAACTTAAAAGGCTTGGAACACACTCCAGGAAGTTCGTTTCAAGATGAAGACAGCTAACCAAATCAAGGCGAACTGATTTCAGTACTTGGATCTGACTGTCTGTGAAAATTTTTAGTCTGCAGTTTTTTTACAGTCTGCAATAGATTTTGGGCTAGGGTTTTAGAGGTAAAAAGCATCCCTAAAGATGACGCCTTCAGGGTTCAAGGATGATTTAGGCAGGCTGCAAGTTATAACTTATAAATTAAAATGATACAATTTTAATTTTTCAAGGTAAATGATCATTAAAACTGAAAACGTTTTTAATGTTTATTGCAGCTGCATCATGCAATCGAGGGCTTATGTGCTAGGTAAACTGGTTAAACACAAGTTAAGAAAATATTGCTTACCTGTTATTGCTCACCGTCGCCCAAATTGAAACGACCCTCTGCTGCTCTACAAAAAACTGAAACGACCATCTGCACAAACTGAAACGACCCTCGGGCCTCTACAAAAATGAGCTGCGACTCGCGAGCCTGCCCGTGGCCTCGTCCTCCCTTCGCCGTGGCCTGTGTAACAGTGCTGAAGCCTAAAACGTGACCAGCGTTACATGCGGACGCATTCCCAAGGGTAGGGGATGCATTCCTTCAGCTCTCGAGGATGCGGGTACTCCATTGCGGACATTCCAGAAACACACAAAAACTCAAAAGGGAAGTGCTCCTTTCGTAAAGCAAATGCTACCACATCGGCGCCGTGGAGAGCCCTTTTAGGGTTAAGGATTTCAAAAACGATTTGCAACGAACCTGAACGATTTTAAACGAATTTAAACGATCTTAAATGAATTTAAACGTTTTTTAAAAATATTCGCCTTGAAGTTCGAATCGGCGAATATGATCGAACAAAATCGGCAGGCTCGAAAATTCGACGATTTTCGAACTTGAAGTCAAAAAATCGCCGAACACGGTGACTTAGCTTGTACTGTGCCCACATATGATGACCATGCATACCATAATCATAATAACAACATGATAAACATGGTACCAAGTTCCAACAATAAATTCCACATGAATAAATTATGTTATAAACCATAGAAAGTATGTGGTTGGTTCACTAAGAAATGTACTGTATTAGCTCTCTAGAATTCCAATTTATTGAGAAAATAAAATTCTCTCTCTAGAACAGGTTTTCCCCGGAGGTTAGGTTTTGCCTAGGTCATTTGACCAAAAATTTCTGAATTTGATTTTTTATGCGCGACTGTGTTTTTTTAATTGTTGCTCATTAAAGTAGTAAAATGATTCATGTGTTTCAGTCATAAATTGTTTATGAGAAATGACTTAATTTGCAGCTGAAAGTAAATTGAGTTGGGCATTAAACAATGATGAAAATGGTGGTTGAAACCAGGTTGGGGTAATTCTGGAAAACTTACAATCTGAAGGGGTGTTTGTGAGTTCAAGTATGGTTCTAAACTTTTCAAACTTTTCTCGTGCAAGTGCTTTGGTGAAGATGTCTGCAATTTGTTCATTTGTGGAACGATGTCATAACTGGACTGTCTTGGTCTCTACATGATATCGAATCAAATGGTATTTTGTGTTGATGTAACCAATTGGTTCGATCATGGACTCTGGGATTCTTGGCCAATTTAATTGTGCAAGTGTTGTCGATTAATAAGGGAGTGGAATTCCCGTGCTTCACCTGCAAATATTTAAGTATCTTCCTGATCCAGACAATCTCTTTTGTTGCTTCTGCAACAATCACATATTCTGCCACTGGTTGCCAAATCTGCTGAAACTGACTGTTTGCATGATCTCCAAGATAGAGTTGTTGATCCAAGACTCATTTTTTTATCAAGTGGACACTCTTGTCTCTCTGTCACCATTGAAGTTTGAATCAGAGTACCTAATGAGTTTGAATTCTTCCACCTTAGAGTACTTGAGCCCAAAGTATTGAGTCCCTTTCAAGTATCTTAGAACTCTTTTTGCAGCAGATCGATGTTCTTCACAAGGTCTATGCATGATATGGTAGATAAGGCTTCCTACAAGCTGTCGGTACTTGGTCACATCCTCAAATCCTTTTCCTTCACTTGATGTGTGGGCTTCAACTTTTGTTCCATTGGAGTTGAGAGAGGGTTGCATTTTGTCATGTAAAATCTATTCAACAATTCTCCAACATACTTCTTTTGAGATATGACTATGTACTTAAGATGTTGAGTCACTTCAATACCTAAGTAGTAATGAAGATGTCCCAAATCGGTCATTTGAAATCCTTTCTTCAAATTTTTGCTTATGGATGCTATATAACTTTCATTGTTCCCCGTCATTGAAAGGTCATCTACATACACCACAAGAAACACATCAAATCTTCCAACTTTCTTTACAAACAATGTGCGTCATCAAGATTATAATGTTTGAAATTTAGCTTTAGAAGATGCTTAGTTAGTTTTACATACCATGCTTGAGGTGCTTGTTTTAGGCCATACAAGGACTTGACAAGTTTGAATACCTTGTGTTCTTGTCCCTTCACAACAAAGCTTTTTGACTGAGACATGAAGACATTTTCTTTCAAGTCTCCATTCAAGAAGGTTGCTTTCACATCCATTTGGTGGACTTTCCATCTATTTTGTGCAACCAAAGAGAGTAAGGTGCAAATGGTAGCCCATTTTGTTGTGGGTGAGAATATTTCTTCATAGTCAATTCCTTCTTTTTGTGAATAGCCTTTCGCCACAAGCCTTGCTTTGTGCTTGTCAAGTGAGCCATTTGATTTGCATTTGTGCTCGTATACCCACTTGCAGCAAATTGGTTTGGTTTCGATTGGAGGGTCAACCAATTTCCAGGTTGCATTCTTCATGATTTCATCATACTCATTTTGCATGGCTTCTTTCCACTCATCACGAGTAGCAGCCTCTTCAAAAGAAGTTGGTTCAAAGTTAGCAAATAAATTCAATTCACAATCAAATGAGACATCCTTGTCATCACTTGAGTTATCTACATCTCCTCCATCTTCTAGTCTGGTTGAGCTTCTTGTTCCTGTCTTTCCAACTTCATTTGGATGGACACTTTCAAGTGTCTTTGTGGCCCATTTCATAATGTTCCTTGATGGCCGAGGTTGATCCGCTAGCGATGTTTCATTCTCTTCAAGGTTCAATCTTCCAATCCTCTCAGTCACATCATCCAGTTGAGTCCCCTGTTTAGGTGAAGTGGTCGGAACTTCTTCTTCATGAGGGGGTGTTGGTGCTTCAAAAGGAAATTCCAGAGATTGATCTTGATCTAATATTGGGATCCCCCCTTCAAGATGTGGGATTTCACTATCAACTTCATAATGTCTTTAAATGGGAAAACTTTTCTAGACGATCAAGTTGTCTATCAATAGCCTCGCATTTTTATTAGTGCCAAGAAAAATGATATCTTTGGAAATAACAAAATTATTGTTTACCTCATCATAAAGACGGTATTCCTTGGAGGTATCTGAATACCCCAAGAAAATGCACTTTCGACTTCTAGCACCAAGTTTGTTTCTTTGCTCCTTTGGTATCAAGGCATAGCATGTGCAACCAAAAACCCTTGGATGCATCACCGAAGGAAGGTGACCAAACCACATTTCATGTGGGATCTTGTCTTTAAGGCATGAGATGGACTTCTATTTCCCAAATATGCTACACATAATATTGCAACACCTCGAAACATCAGTTTCACACTCTTGAAAAACATGATTGAACGTGTCATATTCATTAAGGTTCTATTCATCCTTTTTGCCACACTGTTTTGTTGAGGATTGTAGGGAACTAAAGTTTGATGTGTAATCGCAAGTTTACAAAGATAGTCTTCAAAAGCATTAGAGTTGTATTCTTTACCATTATTAGAACGAAATGTACCAATATGAGCTTGTTGTGCTTGATTCTCTATCCATGCATGAAAGTTCTTGAATGTTTGAAATTCTTCAGACTTTGTCTTCAACAAGTATACCCAACACATTCTGGTATAGTCATCAACAAAGGTCATGAGGTACTTATTACCATTTGCAAAAGGAACTAGCATGGGGTTGCATAAGTCAGAGTGAACCAACTCTAACTTTCTACATGCTTTGAATTTAGACTATTGGAATGGCTGCTTACTATGTTTTCCTAGTATGCAAGCATCACATTTGTTCTTTTGCTTAGGAATGGTGGGAATACCAAATACACCATTCTTTCTTAACAAACAAAGACTATTATAATTCAAATGACCAAATCTAGCATGCCATAACAAACTGGATGACAAATTACCTTCTTCATGCCGAGATAGGTAGACAAAGTTTGAACTCTTGTAGAAGAGCCCCTCAACTTCAACAACTTTCCATCTTCATATCTGGTCATGATGACCTTGTTGTCAGAGAAATTCCTTATCTCTACAATTCCATTGAACATGTGGATGGAATGGCCTTGTTGTCGAATTTGCACTCTGGACAACAAGCTTCTCTGCAACTCTAGAAGATAGAGAACATTCTTTAACACAAAGTCAGCGAATCCAAACAGCTTGAGCCTGATTGAACCAATTCCGTTTGGTTTGAGGCCAGATTTGTGTACAAAGTACACTATACCTTGTTGTCGAATCTACACTAAGGACATCAAGCTTCTTTGCAACTCTGGAAGATAGAGAACATCCTTTAACACAAAGTCAAGCAATCCAAGAAGTTGAGCCTGATTGAACCAATTCACTTTGGTTTGAGGCTAGATCTGTTTGGAAAGTACACTATGCCATCTACAATGTCATTCAATTCTTCAAAACAATCTTTCCTAAAAATCATGTGGGATGTTGCATCAGTATCAAGCAACAAACAATCTGTGTAAGATGCAAGGGAAGTTATTTCATTAATTCCAAGATTACAATGTGCAACAATACAACAAGCAGAATCATGGGCTTTACCAGCCTCTTGGCTCTTGCTTTTGTCTTCTTTGTTCTGGTTATGTCTTCCTCTGATGGATTCCCAAGGATCCCAACACTGATCTGCTTCATGTCCAATCTTCTCACATAGCTTGCACTTCAGATTTGATCTTTTGGTTGAGTTGTTTCTGCCCCCTCCTCCTCTTAACTTTCTTCTTCCTCACCTATTTTGCTGCTTTTGTCCTTGGAAGGGTCTTTGGACTGGTTCTTTACTTTTTGAGCAAAGCGAAGAGATTCTATAGGAGGCTCACTTGTCTTCTTTCCAAAGGATTTCTCTCTGTCTCCAATCTTCTCCACCAGGGTGTCCATGCCGGTAAGGACTGCACCAACTATTGGTGCCAGTGAGTGCATCTTCTTAAACTTGAGCCTGCAACTTTAGAAAATTTTGGAAGACAAGATGGGAGGGTGTAGGTTTAAATTCCCGCTCCGTTATTTACAAATTGAAACACTATCAACTTAATTCTGCAGTAGTATTACATTTAATTATGCAACACTATCAATTTAAACCTACAGCTATCAATTTAATTCTGCAGTCATATTACATTCAATTTTGCAACGCTATCAATTTAGTTCTGCAATGTTCTTACATTTGATTTTACAGCTGGTGCTATTACACTGCTATACATAGAAAATTACATTCACCCTAATCTCCAACTCAAATCTACATTGAAGATGAAATACATGGACAAATTTTAATACAGTAATATGATGTCATTCTTGTGTAGAAATCGTAGTTGTGGAGGAGATTAATCTCAAATTAGGTCGCACCTTGCAGCAGTACAAACTTGGTTTTGAGGAGGCCGCAGCAGTCTTTATGGTTCTCGTGCTTCACAAACTAGATTTTTCAAATTGTAATGTATTATGCAACAATATAAATAGGAAGAAAAATCAATTTATTAGTGTATCAATGATACTATTATCACCATTCACCGAAAATAGGGTTATCTATAAATTGAAACACTATCAACTTAATTCTGCAGTAGTATTACATTTAATTATGCAACACTATCAATTTAAATCTACAGCTATCAATTTAATTCAGCAGTCGTATTACATTCAATTTTGCAATGCTATCAATTTAGTTCTGCATTGTTCTTACATTTGATTTTACAGTTGGTGCTATAGCCTATTACACTGATATACATAGAATATTACATTCACCCTAATCTCCAACTCAAATCTACATTGAAGATGAAATACATGGACAAATTTTAATACAGTAATATGATGTCGTTCTTGTGTAGAAATCATAGTTGTGGAGGAGATTATGATCTCAAATTAGGTTGCACCTTGCAGCAGAACAATTGTGCAGCAGTACAAACTTGGTTTTGAGGAGGTCGCAGCAGTCTTTATGGTTGTCGTGCTTCACAATATAAATAGGAAGCAAAATCAATTTATTAGTGTATCAATGATACTATTTACACTATTCACCGAAAATAGGGTCTTCACCCACTTTGCAGCTACCCCATTCATCATTCTTTCACATGAGATAGGTTGACCAGGCAATCGGCAACAATATCCATCGAACCCACAGCTTGCAGCTCTCGATGGTCTTCACCCATCCTGCAACTACACCTCACACAAAGAGACCAAATCGTAGCTTCCAAAAGCTTTACCACAACTTCAAACCTTGAGAAAAGGAATACTTCATGTCATCACATCCAAAGACTCCAAGTCATTGCAGATGTGAGGAGGGAGTGGCACATGACCCTCCAAGGAAGATTGCATCCTTCGGTTGTTTGATGAGAGGTCGCAACACATACATGGTGGAGGTTGAGTCTCTCCACACCCCTACCCCAAATCACAGCATAAAAACACAGTAGTGTCATGCAGCTCCTCCAATGTGGAAGATGGTTCTTCAATCTAGAGAGAGTTGCAGCTCAGCTCAGCACAATCTCCAGCTTCAATGCTCTTCAACAAACTCCACGCTTCGTTGAGAATGTGCTTAAAAATGTAAAAATTAACCTTCTCTTTAACAAACTAAGAAATTGTAGTTTAAGCAACTCCACAGTTACGAGCAACCAACAATTCACAGTCACCGGAGACGAATTTCAACGAAGCTGAAATAGTCTTTACAATGGACAACACAGTTTCAGTTACCAGAGAGGAATTTCAATGCATCTGAGAGAATATCACTTTATAATGGAGAACACAGCTCTGTGGAGGTATGCTCAGCAGCAGAATGAGCACGCTGGAAGGATTAGGGTTTTCACCGTAGAGAGAGATCATAAAAATGTGCAGAGGATTGAAGGAGTAAAGCCAGAGGTGGAACGTTTAACTCCAGGCAAAGCAGACTAAAGAGTGCGCAGATGGCAGAGGGCAGGGAAAATGAGTGAGCAGTCTGGCTGCCAGGAGGGCACAAGTCTATGCAGGGCGTAGAATGCCAGAATTCCAAAGCCCAGGACTGCAGGAGTTATGGCAGACATCCAGGCTCTGATACCACTATTGAGTGGATAATTCCTGAATGTCTTTTATTAGCTTGCAAAAGCATTTATTTATACATATCATATGGTTGTTAGGATTCACCGACCAACATGCCTCTCGGATTCCTACAAAGACTATTGTCTTCTTATTTTCTGCTTACATTATTTACAAAATACGTTGAACCATAATCCCGACGATTAGATTTCCAACACTAATCATCCTATCAAGAACATGTTCAAATTTTTTTTAGTTTACTAACGATATGTGACCACTTGAACTTTTATGCATATTATTTATTAGTGGTATCATCATATTTATGTAGCAATGTGTCTATTTGAGGATGTTTCTTTATATGTTTCAAAAATAGAAAAAAATGAGTATTTTTGTTTTTTTAGGTCTTCAAACATATTTCGAGATTTTCTGATATATTTCATCGATACCACTGAGAAGTTATATTTTGGACCCTCGTTGATACTTTCCCCAAGACGATATATACATCATTGATATGAACCAGAAAACCAAAGCTGTGAAACCACTTACCTTTGGGTTTCATGCCGATGAATGCCTACTTCAGTGCTTTGTCCCCCAAGATCTTGCGAGGAGATTTGTTCCAAACATAGACCAGCGTGATGCATGCTTCTATCCAAAGGAACATTGACAAGTCTTGATGATGTATCATAGCCTTTGCATCACCCATGATGGATTGATTCTTACAAGCTACAACCTCATTCTTCCATTCTGCAACAGTTGGCTCCCTTTTGATTGCTATGCCCTTGTAAAAACCCTCAAAATCCTTGGAGGTATACTCACCCCCATTGTCCGATATCAAAACTTTGATCTTCCTCGATGGTTGGTTTTTTGCTAGAGCTTTGAACTCTTGAAACCTATTAAAAACCTCATCCTTGGTCTTTATGATGTAGATCCAGGTTTTGTCAGTGAGGTCATCAATGAAGGAAACATAGTACATGCTTGCTAAAATTGGTCCACATACATCTGCATGCGGTAGATCTTGAATCTCCTTAGACCTATGTTCACTGCTTGGGAAAGCAGCCTTGGCATCCTTTGCCAAGCATAGACCTTTTGCATACTCTCTACAACTCAATGTTGAACTCTAGAAAATCTGTGACCATCTTCCTTAGAGTAGGCAACGAACTCTGATGTAGGCACCCCTTTGTTAGCTCCCTCTTGATTTCTACGTCCTTGGAAAAACCCTCAAACTCCCATGAGGTATACTTACCCACATTGTCCAATCTCAAAACTTTGATCTTCCTCCATGTCTAGCTTTCAACTACAGATTTGAACTCTTGAAACCTACTAAAGACCGCATCCTTGGTCTTTAGAAATTAGATCCAAGTTTTGTGAGAGAAGTCATGAATGACGGAAACATAGTACATACTTCCTAAGATTGATGCTATTGAAATTGGTCCACACACATTTTAATGCATTAGGTCTAGAATCTCCTTAGATGTATGTCCACTACATGGGAAAGCATCCTTGACATCCTTGTCAAGCGCAAACACGCTGCATACTCTTTGTTTCTAAATGTTGAACTCTTGAAGACTTGTGATCATCTTCCTTAGAGTAGGCAACGCATATGATGTAGGCACCTTTTCCTCTTATACCACAACTCGCACAACTTGTAAGTGTTGTGAACTAGGGCTCAAACAAGGTCACCCTGTAACCTGAATAAGTTGCCTTACCTAACCCTAATAACTTGTGTTGAATACGGGCTAGACCCCTTCTGTGTTATAAGGACTTGTTGGTTCCTGAAGTTTATTGCAAAGCTCTTTCCTTCATAACCAACATTGAAAGCACACTTTTCTTGACATGGAACACACAACACATCATCAAAGTCTAAAGGGTTACCTAACTAGAACTAGAAGGGAATGGTACCAAATCTTGCTATGAAACTTGCTATCATCAGCAATCTCAACTTGAACTCTTGCGATGTGCTCCTTTAGACTTGAAAATAACTCCTAGGTTGATGTCATATGCCTAGATCCTCCAATGTCTACATACAATATGTTCCTCGGAACTGTGCTAGTATAAAGGCAAGATACCATCGACAAGTCCTTATCGAACTTCGAGAAACGCTTGATCATCTAAGTTTCAACAAAGGCTACTACCTGATTCTGCTACTACTTCCCTTTACCCTTCTTCTTATCCAAACACTATGATGCATAATATGCATGCTTATGTCATATGTCTTATCCATGTTGTGTCCTACACTTCTTTGTTTGACCCAATAGGGCATGGTCATTGTCATCCTCCTACTTCCTAGCTATTCAAGATATAGTTTTGACCAGTGTAGTTAGACTCGGACTCGGCAAATACTCGGTTGGCTTGGGACTCGGCAGACTCGGTGACTCGGATAAGACTCGGATAAGACTCGGCAAAGACTCGACAAATATGAAAAAAATTAAAAATGTAGTAACTTAAAAAATAATAAATAAACATATATATTAAATATTAAAAATTTAATATATAAGCATATAACAATTCAAAAAATTGATAAAAATACATAGCAATGCATTTTAACGAGAAGTGTTTTCCACTTGAAATCACAAACTATAATTATTAATTACAAATTATAAAAACCATAAAATTATTAAAAAAAAGTTAATAAGAAAATTACATTAATTAACAATTATTAAAAATATTAAAAAAATGAAAAAGCAAATTGTAAAAAATACACTATCATCATCCTATCCTAACCACGAGCAATCGCATTCTTCAACCAAACTACTAATGGCAGCGTCATCGCCTTACATTTATAAAATCCAAAGTATAGAAGTTCAATGAAAACAATAAAAAATTGAAAATGCTCAGACCAGTCACATCCTCGGTGCTCAGACAGTGTTAGCGACCTTCCTCAGTGCACACACACTCCCAAAATTCCAAGCACACAGACAATTGATAAATTGATAATAGCTAGGGGGCAAATGAGAACAACTCGGGGGAAGCCAAACTATTCAATGAGATGACAGTGGAGAGCGGTGTTGTTTTAGGGGCTTATTCAACGAACTCGCGAGTTAGTGACAAGTTCATCGAGTAAATGACGAGTTCGGCGAGTGCCGAGTTTACCCTGCGAGTATGTCAAGAGTACTCGTCTTGGTGGTCGCTCGGCAAGACTCGGCAGGACTCGCGAGTATTCAAAGAGTCTGACTACACTGGTTTTGACTTTATTCGATTCTCCCCCTAGATATAGTCATCCCATAGTCTTCCAAAGGATGGAAGATTCTCCTGAGCACAAACACCCTAGACAAATGCTTATCATGGAGATGAGAACCCATTTAGTGCTCGATTCAACAGTTTTTCGTCTTCAACGGTCACCCCATCTACTGCAAGTTGATCATGAATTTGTGAGACCTTCATTAGGTAACTAGAAATTGTCTAATATGGTCATCTCTACAGAACTGAGTTTGATATGCAATATCATCTTCCAATTTATGTTCTTGCTCTGGTTAAGGCTAATCTTGGCATCAAACATATCCTTCATCATCTTCATCTCGGATATGAGGGATCAAATAATCCTTTCCAACATCCATGATTATACATAATAATTGAGTATGACCCATTGTAAAGTTGTATAGCCTGTTGTTGTACAAATATGTAGTGCAACCTCTGCTATATGACCTAGTGTTGCGAAACTTCTTTCTGACAAATACACTATGCTTTCTCTTTCGATCTTTAATGTCCTCTTCTTCTTTAGCATCAGATACCAACTCACTAACCTATTCAATTCCCATAGGTTCGAGCGGGTACTAATAAACAATGGAATTAACTAATGACTGATGACACACAGGATAAAAGCACATCGATAGTAGTGATATTAAGTCATTAGTGGATAAAGAGGACCACTTAAGCAGTATCAAGTGACATGCGAGGCATAAATCAAAATGCATGCAACATGCGTCATTAAAGTTGCATGCATGTGTAAGTTAAGTTGCACGCAACATGCAAAGGTCAAAAAGCAATTAAAGAAGGAAAAGCAAATTCATTGGGCATGCATTGTTATTATTCACTTTTGGAAATCAATTTGAGAGCTCTCTGACCTGCTTGAGTGTTGAGAGCAAATTGCCTTGGCCAAGATTGGGTTCGATGGTGAAATCTATTCATCCTAGCCAATTCAGAGTATAGGTCGTCACCATGCTTCAAGACGGCAATAGATTTATTATTCTTTTAAGAGTTTTGAGGGTATCTGCAGCAACATAAGGAATTTATGGAGGGCACATCACTCTGACAAATCTTGAGGGTGCATTTTTTGGCTCTTCTAAGGACGTATTGCTTGGTTATCATCGATGGCGTCTTGTCTATCCATTCCATTGAGGATGTCTCAACTATCCATACACTGAGGGTGTATTGCTTATCACAGAGGGCACATTATTTGATTAATAACACTGAGAGCACATTGTTTCTAACTGCATCACAAGGGTGCATTGTTTTGATCTTCCTAGAGTAATAGTATCCTGCTAATTCACTGAGGCAAATCATATTTGGCATCGCTACTGTTCCCTGGGATTCATGCTATTCTTCTAGAGGCATTCTTATAGAACAGAGGTTAGATCTGGGCATGTGGTTGTCACATGCACGTGTTGGACATTATCATTGCATCAGCTATCATCTCCAGAACCAGATCTTATGCATGGACTGCATGTTTTCTCTGTAATGCCAAACAACTCGAATAAATTCATTCGGTATGTCTGTTGGATTGTTTCTGAGCTTGATTAAATTATAGATCTGATTATTTCTTTATATCTGGGACATGCAACATTATTATTATTCATGCAAACCTGCTATTTGTTGAATTACATATCTAACCCTTAAACAAATAACAAATACCATAACAAACCCTACACAACATCAGATTCCACCGGCTTGGTATGTTTCACAATCATTGTTCTTGTCTGACAAAATTATGTTTGAACTCTCTATCTTGACCTATCATTATACTTGAGTTGAAACCCTAATCTCTTAATAAGATGTACGGATGAGATTAAATCTAAGTCACTAATGTATTAAACACGCTTTATTAGACTCAACAATAAGATATAAGGCTTCATTTTTTCATTAAGTGAATTACAAAATAAAATTATCTTGAACTACTTCCAACACATTCATACTGAACCTGTGCAGAAGTTCCTGTCCAAGCTATATTATTCAACAATCTTTAGATACTTTTACCGATTCCATTTATATGGATTTTGTCCTTAAAACTTGTGGTTTGATGAACTTTGAAAAATCCTCCATAGTCGAACTAAATATATTATCAACCAATAACAAGAGCCAGTTCTATGAATCAAATCATATTCTCTGGCTGCATAGGGCTCACCCTAAATCCCTCTATGGAACATTCTTAATGAAGAATTCCACCTGCATCATGATCGATCTTGTTGCCTAGCTTGGGAAGGACACATCACTATATAACACTCCCATCAAACTACCTATCGTTATTAATAACAAACCATTTAATTGTTCTTTCTTTAATGATTGCATCATCCTGTTATCCATCTTCAAACATCAAACAAAGAAAGGCCAGGATAAAGAAAGCTTGAAAGCTGAATCCATTAAATCCCAGAGAATTGAAATAGGTACCATTGAACTCTAATTTTCCTTTACATATTAAACAAATAACTTGCACAAGAACATATTCTATAGATTTATATCCCAAGCAAATAATGCATTTGCATTAACAGAAAAGATTAAGACACAAATTAAGAAATCCATAGGGAGCTAAATTGAAGCAAATTGTAATATTTTGCAACAATAACCCACCACTGGACTGAATAAAAGTTAAATAAATGTTCATCCGCACCAAAAAAAGGACAAAAATAAAAATTCACAAAAAGAAAAAAATTGTTCAGAATAAATAGTTAAGGCTCACCTCATATTGTTGCAGCAATTGACGCACAGTTCTGGGAGCAGTAGTATGAATGTCTTTGATGATAAAAGGAACATTTTGTCTCAACAAAACATCCCCAGACTTGATGGGCTCAGTAGGAGAGAATGCCTGAAATTATTCCACATTTGAAAACAAATTTCTTCTAGCTTCTGAAACATTGAATTCATATATCCTACTTTTTTATAATCATTCAAGTGTTTCTCCTATTCAGCAGCCAATGAAAATTAGCTTTACTAATAACTAGTGGCTCGTATAACACAACTAAGTTCATTTTTAGAGCTGTACAAAAAAAAATCTAACTCACAGTTACCTGGCAACGAGCATCATTCAGACCAAAAGTTATTTTTATGTGTCTTTTCAGCCTTAGTAGTAATGAAAGTGCGACAGCAACATGACATTCAGCCTGGAATTGGATCAACACAAAATTCAAAAATCTCATGACATTTCTATGCAAAACAAATTAACATTATAAATTAAAAACAAAAATAAAAAATGAACTATGTCTGCAGATAAATATTCCACGAAACAGGTACAGCTTTCAAGTGCTCAGGTTGCATCCTTTCATTGAGATTCCATATAGAAGTATTGGAAATAAGTGGCCTTCTATAATTTTGAAATGTATGCATAAAAAATTACAATATACAATTACGGATTTTATCAAATAGAGAGGAAACCAAAATCATCATCCAAAAGGCATCGAGAACACAACAAAGTAAAAGATAATCATTAACTTATGAAAGGCCCTTATTTATTTTGGCAATGTGTTTTAATTAATAAACATTTACGAAATAAATTTTACGGCTTCAATTGATTTGGTGGACTAACGTTTACAAAAAATGTCCATCTGAACTTGAATAAACAAAAGAGCAACATTGTTGAGAACTACAGAATGTGTATAAAACAAATAACATGAGTAAAAGATGAAATGAAAACAGTTGTCTCATAGCCATGAATGTGAATGATACACATCATTAAAATATACAAAACCTGACCACTATTTTACCAACGGATGCATCAGATTAATTGATGTTTAACAAAATAATTTAACTCCAATTGATTTGGCAGACTAGCTCTTAAAAAAATGTCTTTGTGAACTTGAATAAAAAAAAGAGCAACATTGCAGAGAGCTACAGAATGTTTGTATGAAAGGAATAACATGAGATTAAAATTTACAAAACCTGTCCATTGTTTTACAAAGGGATGCATAGATTAATGTCTTTCAAAGAGATTTTACTCCATAGATTAACTTTAATGAACTCTAAAAATGAACTCAAGTTATATATGATTCGTAAATACCAAACTTGGCTTATTAAAAATTAATCTATCAGGCACAATAACCCCTTTAGGAATGACTTATATACACTCATGAACCAGCAAGATTTTTTCCGAAATGAGTAGCAAATAATGCCTATTTCATGTTTGTCTACGCTTCAAAAGGAGCTCCATTTCACTTCAGGATTCCCCAAAATTGAATTATTTTAAGAAAATGCTAGTTTTGTCTCATGCTATACAAAACTAATATGCACAAACTAACAAACATGGCAAGAAAAAGCTTCCATGGGCAGTCTCAAGGATACAAACTATGGCTTGCTAACAGAGGTAAGATCTAAGAAAGGCATGGGTCTTGCTGAAGCCCAAAACTAAATAAGCAAACACAAATTTGATGATTTTTAATGATTCCTTCAACTTGCTAGATAATGCACATAACAATAACATAAATTGCAAAGCAGCGAAATGAGAGAAAACCAAACAAATGTCATTAACTTCATTTTGAAAAGTACATTATAAGTAAATACACAAAGAGATGACTCTTCATACTCCCATAATTAAAACTAATTACATACCTAACCTAAACCAGTGTTACACGGGGACTCACCCCCCAGGGTCGGGGGAGTGCCCCCCTCACTCCCTGCACCCCGAGGGCTTGGGGGCTCTTGGGGAAACGTTTCCTAGCGTCCCCAAAATCAGGAAACTCTAGGAAACACACAAGGGGGAAAGTCCCCCTGTTTTGCAGCGCGCTCCGGTGAAGGGGGGCTCCCACACGCCCCCTCTTGAAACTGGGGGGCTCCTAGACGCCCCCTCCTGAAACCTACCATCCAGAATCTCAAAAAATCAATTTTGAATTTGTCACCATTTGAAAGGTAATGTTGATTACATAACATGTAACCGACATGATTGGTACTAAGTCACCTTACCAACCACCAAATCAACCACCGACTCCTCAGATGGATAAGAATCAATGTTCACTGAAAATTTCACCGTTCCTGTAGCACATGTAGAAGTTGATATCAACTTCGAAACGCTGCTTATTTCTACAGGCACCAAACTAAACCAGAATGCAAGAACCGGACCTCTAGGAACTGTTATGGCCCTGTGAAGAGCCTCATCCACCTCTACAAGTTTGCCCCTCCTGTCGCTGGTCCACACCTGCAAATTTCCCTCTTTGTAACTAATCCATAAATACAAACTCTACCTCCCATTCCTTTATGACACCTTGGATTTGAAAGACCGGGCGTGGGTGGGGCCCAACTCTATACTCTTCCTCTGCTTCCAGAGGTTGGAGGACCGACTTAGAGCCCTATGGGGTAAGAAATGGTTGGCTTCGTTTCCACCCATACAAAGGATCTTTGTAGATTCTAATCTCACCAAAAAACAAGCAGGTGGCATTCAAGCAAGCAATAGACCAAGTCATAGTTGCACGGAAAGAAGGAAAGTGGGAAGTTATTCGATACCATAAATCAATCATCTGTGATTCAGCCCATCCAGGATCCTCCCGACCTTGGGCCAAATGACGATCTCATTTAGTTGGTGGACATGTTGAGGAGCACAGGGCCACTATCACCAGACATACACAGTGATGCTATCGGGTCCCATTACTTTCTCCTCACAGAGACACATGTGACTAACATGGTGAAACCACCCCCAACCCAAGGGTACATTGGATATGATCTTGCAGACAGGAGACGCGATCTAACAATGTTAGAGGGTTAGGGGGGATAACATGTCTCATACGAGAGTCCCTCAAGAATTGCATTATTATGATATCAATAGATGAGCATGCTAGATATTTGTGGGTTTGTATCCATCAAAATAGTGTCCTACTGCGAGATAGGAACATTGTAGTTTGCTACATTCCCCCAGCCTCGTCACACTTTGCACTTCTTAGTGAGTCTGAGGGGGGGCCCTTTCTGGATCTTTATGCATACAACTCCCACTATTCTACTCTTGGGGAGGTGTTTCTTCTAGGTGACTTGAACACTCGTAATAGAAGCCTACAAACGTCCCTTCATGATAGAGTTGAGGACACACTTTTCCTCCAGGATCTAGAGTCGAAGTCCATGGGCCTTCATAGATATTCACAGGATAGGCATGAGCCCCTCAGAGGATATGGGATACACCTTTTTCATTTAGGGGAGTCCCATAACTTATTGATTCTGATCAGGCTTCCATGCTTCCCAGGTTCAGGATACTTTACTTACATCCCCCATAGTGGAGGCAGGGGTGCGCAATGTGGTGGTTTATATTCTGGCCAACTAGGATCTTCTCCCACGCATCCAACACTTCTAAGTATTTGACCTTCCCTTAAAGTACGACGCCCTGTTCACTTTCTCCCTCTCTACATCCCCCCCCCCCTCCACGCCCACACACCACCTTCCTTCTTAACAGATACTATGTCATCTACTATACCATCGACCTTAAAGAGATGCCCCCCCCCCCTTTTCCAAGTTTAGATCATTGGCAACAACCACAACCAAATACGAGATACTCTCCACACACCTTAAGGAGGTAGCCCTTGATTCCTACCCTCATTCTATCCATCAACACGCCCATAAACCCACCGTCGACTCTTGCCCCATCAACCGTTGCTTCGATGATGAATGCAAATCCCTTCATAAACAACTTCGTTTCACTCTCACACATGACCCCCCATCCTCCCCTCACCTCCACACAACATACCATCAACTACTTTGCTGTAAAAAATAAACTTTTCTTTCCCAAAAAAGATGTGAACTCTCTATAGCCCTACGCCACTCCATAAAAGTTTTTTTCATTCCCTTTTTCCTCGACGCCCTGTTATCCCAGCTAACCTTGACCCTCAAGCCTTGTTTTCCCACACCACCTTCATTTATGATCTGCGAAAAACCCCCAACATGCATCCCCTCTCCTCCCTCCTCTTGTCAGCTTTTTTCAGAGTGGGATATCAGGAAAGCAGTCAAAGCCATGAGTAACAACAAAGCAGTGGATGAAGAAGGAATATATGAACGTCAAGATCTCTAATATCGACCATTTCCTGAAAACTTTCCACACCATTTTACTTCTTCACGACCACATTTTCAAATATGTAAAGAACATGCTCTCCCACTACAGTGGCTAGAATATTTGAGCTCTTTTGTCTTTCACCATGCATCAACTAGTCACGAATACAAATTCTACATATGTATATTTCTCTCCAATACGGTTAACAAAAGGCAAGTTTCTATTACAACGAAGGACATATAGAACCTTTTCAAAGCTGATCGTCTTACTACATTACAGTTTTAATTGAACATCCCCATGACCTTCAACTTCATGGCTTTTGATTTTTCCCAGTGTAAATGTTTTTTTGTTATGGACATAGCCACAAAGCAAATGTACCAGTACCTCATACTCATCATATATTGTGAGATGCCAATGTCAAAGTATCATATGTCCATCTCAAAGTCTAAAACATCCACAATCCTTGATTGGCCATACTTCCAAGGGTCTGAACTTTGTAAGCTCACTATCTTTTAACAAAATCGAGAAATGATGAATTTTGAATACCAAACAAGAAATTGCGTCCACCATTTCTAGTGTGCAATAACTAGCGTTGTGGTTTCCCTCGCAACTAGTCTTTGTAAGCACTCTAGTCTTTTGTTCTCATAACATTATGGCCACATCCAAACACCAATACATGGCTCCAAGATCTAGATTACATGGGCCATAACCACGTCTAAAATATTGATCCAATATCTACTTGTTAAAAGAAAAATCCACCAAAAGACAAAAATCAAAATTCACAAACACTATATTTCTCTCTTTCAATTGTCTAACCTTTCCTTTCTGCATATTACTACCACACACTTCAATTCACCTAGCAATTCTTCTAAACAATCTGCCACCTAAAAATAGAATTACCTTTCTCCAGACTAAATGTTCATAGTTTGAACCACTTCCCCTTCTACCTTTTTTTCTCCCATCTAATCTAAGGTATCCACCAAGCCATTGGGGTTGGGATTAATGTTTTTCTACCTAATTGAGAATAATAGAGCGACAACCTCAGTAAATGGCATTCCAAGCCACCAATAAGCATATGAAGATGAAGTGACCACTGTCACCTTAGTCAACTTCTCCCAACTGCTACGAAATGTAAATTTTTGTACCTAGGAAAGTGTTCCCCTAGTGACTTTTTCCTAAGTCATAAAAAGAGGAAAGTTAAAGTGACCCTTGCAATTAATAACTTGAGATGAGTTTTAATTTTCACTTTAGAAAAAAAGTGACTTCTTGATAAATTGAAGTGAGGTGAGTGAAATTAATTTTGAGAGAATTAAAAGTGCATTTAATCCCATCCATCCATCTAATTCATTTTGGGCCCTTGGATTAGATGACCATTCAACTTCCTCACTTAGACTCCAAAAAGGCAAGGGAAAGCATTAGAGTCTCATTCTGAATTTTTTCCATGAGAGTTGGAGAGCACAGAAGGAGAAAATTTGTAGGCAAAGAGAGAAGAGCAAAGGGCATGATTCCCAATACCATACAACAGCATTAGACATTTTTCCGTACATCATGCATCCCGAGGCAAATTCTGGGCACAACTTTCAACGCAATTTTTATGGGCACAAAATTCGAGGCAGACCGTACCGTCCGCACAATTCCATACATTCCGTACAATGGGCACAAAAATTGAGGGATCCCATATAGTCTACGGTACAACAGTGGGCACAAAAATCAAGGTTGTCAGTACAGTCAGTTTGGCACGGTTTTCAAGGCAGCAAGTTGGCAGAAATTTTGACTGTAAAATTTCCGAATTCAGTCAATTTGCTGATCACTGTGGTTGAGATAAGTTTATCTCTGTTTTTTGTTGTACTTTAATTTTATTGCAGAAAATAAAATTCTCTCTCTAGAACAGGTTTTCCCCGGAGGTTGGGGTTTTCCCTGTGTCATTTGACCAAAAATCTCTGAGTCTGATTTTTCATGTGTGAATGTGTTTTATTACTGCTCATTTAAAGGTGTAAAAATTCTTCTTGTGTTTCAGTCATAAATTTTTTCTGAGAAATGATGTAATTTGCAGCTTAGAGTAAATTGGGTTGGGCATTAAACAATGATGAAAATGGTGATTGAAACCGGGTTGGGGAATGAAAAAAATTTACATGAAACCCTAAGCCTCCTAGGGAAGAGCCCTATTTCAACCCTGTAACGACACCAAACACCCAAAATATTCTCTTCCGAGGGTGTTAGTGATCAATACCTAGTGGAGTCAAATAAATAGTAAGAAGGATGCACTTTATGCGTAATGTGCAAATATTAGCCAGTAGTGCATTCATCAAAGGTAAGACAATAATATGATAACCAAATGCAAGTATTGCACCACAACTCACTAATCCAAACACGCATATGCAGTAACACCAATTAGTTATTCATGGACGTATTTATGGCAGCTTTCTTTATCTAGATGTCAAATGCAGTCTTAGCTTAAGTATGTATCATACAAGTCAAATGTCTACCATGTTAGAAATGCACATATATATCAGTATTACCAGTCATTGAGGTAGCATTACCATACGAGTTTAACAACAAACCATGGCAGCATTAGTTAGCACCTTACCACAAAAAAGAAAACACCCTTTGTTTTGTGTTAAAACTTGACTTTTATGCATGTGTGTGGCATGTACAGCAGCATATATTCAGTCATTTATTCATAACAACATTATAGTGTTAGTTGTAAGCAGTATCTCCTATTGAATTTGCATGATCATTAACTAAAAGTAATATGAGAATGGCTTAACAACATAAATTTGTGTCCAGTAGGTAACTAGGCATTAATCATTTGAAACAAAATATGAACAGCAGCATAACCACAGTATCAGTCATGTATGAAAAACATTCAATATGTACGTTTAGTTAAACCATTTCCATACTAGAAATACCTAACACAAAATTTGAAGTAGATGTGTATATATGTAACTAATTGCAGACTGTGAATTTAATAAATGCAGCAATACAATGATGTTTCAGTGCTTTACACTAAGTCAAAACATGCACACACAGCACCCTAGAAAAGCGTTACTGCTCCCTTCAAAATATAACCCAAACTTGCTATTCATATGAGCTAACCTTTTCTCTTTATCACGGTGTAGGTGAATGAGCAAGTATAACAGCAAAGGGGAAGGCTGCCACTGTAAGGGCAGCCCTTAAGAAAGTATAAAGGTTGTCACAAAGGGAGAAGAGGGTTTGAAACAAAACCTTGGGAAGGCTGTTGGAAGGAATGGTCTTTACCAGATTGTGAAGAGGGTAAAAAAAGCAGCCCTAGGGCTGTCAGGACCGTTCTAGGCTAAATTTGGGGTTTTGGTGCAGATTTTAGAGATTTTAGGATTTTTGTATTTTTTAGGGTTCCCTATAATTCCGCCTTGGGGTTTTTAGGGCTTTAAAGGCTAGGCCAAATTTTTAGGAAGGAGGCCGATATTTAGGGAGGCCAAAAAAATAAAAATAAAAGTATTTTTTATTTTTATTTTTAGGGTTTTCAACATAAAAATGCAGACCCTAATTTTACCATGGAAATGCAAATTCACACATGCAAATGCAAGAGATTTGAAGGAAAACTAGGTTGCCAGGAAACGTGGGTACAGGGACGGGGACGCCACTTTTTGAAACAGGGTACTTGGGTACGTCGGGGGTACTGTAGACATATATATACATGTGTGTGTGTGTGTGCATATGTGTTTGTTAAAATTTAGAAAAATAAAACACTTCACACTCACATCATACATGCATATTTGATATTTCTAAATTCAATGATTCATATGAACATTCGCATTGAAAATTTGAAACATAAAATAATAAATTTGATAAATCATACGACATAGACTCATAGTAGATATCAACTGGAAGGTTGGAGTTATATTAATATAATTAACAACATAAACTATTATATGTCGATGACAGCACGAGTTCAAACTTCCTTGCCATACTACATCTAAAATTTGCCTAAAGGCATTTTTAGACATGAAAAAGAAAGTTCAAAACAGTAAACATTGAACATGAACAAGATAGTTGATTTGGCTTCCTCAAGCCATGTCATTAGCAGCCTTAGGATCAATGTCATTAGCATCACTAAGGTCCTCTGTCACGTCGTGGCTGGAGAAGTGAGCACAATGCACTAGCAGTGAGAAATGCAGTGTTGCGCTAGTTTAGGTAAGGGCAAGAGCCCACATAACATGTGTTTTAGTGTTTTATTATTTAATTTTTAAAATTTTGAACTTCAAACTTTGCAAATTGACTCATCCCGAACAACAAGCTAAGATAAATTGACCAACGGTTGTACCGGTCGCATACCCAAACATGTGGTATGACGTACCAAAATCCACGCGAGTACCCTATTTTCATACATGAAGTACCTGGTACGTGAGATTGGATTTGGGTACGGCTGGGGACGTACCATTGAAGTACCCAAGTACCCGGTACTGGTTCATATACCCGACCCCCCGGTACAGGTACCCATGCAACACAGAAGGAAAATGTTGAGGACAAGGGTTTCAAGGTTTTACCCTAACCCTAGGGCAACAAGGAAGGTGATTAGACTTCCTCTTGAGAGATCTTTCCAAAGTTTGACAAGCTACGGCCTTCTCCAACAGCCACAACAGCTCGTTAAAGGAAGCCTAGCTAGGAAAAAACTCGAAGACCTAAGGCCCAAGCTTCTAAGGATTCCTTCTAGAGGACATCCTTCACAATACTATGGTGACAAAAGGCTGAAAATGACCTAGCTCAGGTAAAATGCAGCACTAATAGCTACCATTCAACCATAAACAAGCATCATCCATCAACATTTAACAAAGAGAAATCAAGACAAGAGCATAGATACCTCCTTCTGCATGTGTTAAGCTAACAATTCTAGCATCACCTTAGCAAAGAGCAAGAACCAAAGATACTTCAAGAGATTGCCATTAAACCAGAGAAAGTAGTCTCCTCAAGAGGTGCGCATCACTCCAAGAGCCTTTATTGTTAGTTTTTGATAGCTCGGTGGCACTCCTGCATCAGGTGCCTAGGTGCAGGGGTGATTAACTATGGAGTCTCATTTATATTCATAAAGTGACTTTAGTAAATTTGTTTTTTATTAAAGTACCTTTTTGATGTGACTTTATGATTTTAAAGTGAGTTTCACTTTATTATGTTTTTAAAGTGACTTTAAGTCATAAAGTGTACTTTTAAATATTTAGGGTGATGTGACTTTTCAAAAAGTAAAAATTTGTTATAAAGTTCACTTAGGAGATTTAAGTGAATGAGAGATTAGATCCCAGCCATAGATCTCTTGGCCAAGATCTAATCTCGACCGTTGAAGGTGAAAAGTCATGAGAATAACCCTAATGGGTTAAATAAAGTGCATGAGATTTCATTTTTTGGCACACATTCAAGAGAGAATAGCTTGAAGAGGCTCGAGTTCCAAGGAGCAGCTTGGAGAGAAGAGAGAAGCAGAAGATGCATGAAGGGCACGATTTCTAAGGAGTCTAGGGCACGAAAACCCAGGAAGGTACAGCCACCATTAATGCTGGGCCGTACTGCTGAGATAAACGCTGAGACTGGGCACGTTTTCCAAGGGAAAGTACAGCAATAAATGCTGAGATTTATTGCTGAAGTTTGCACAGATTTCGAGGGTGATACTGGGCACGTTTTCCAAGAAAAGGTACAGCAATAAATGCTGAGATTTATTGCTGAAAAGGGCACAGAGTTTGAGGCAGATTCTGGGCACGTTTCTCAGGGAGAAGTACAGTCATAAATGCTGATATTTATTACTGTGGAAGTTTACAGCATGCATGAGCTCAGCTTCAAGGTTGTGGTCAGAGATTGAGATAAGTACTGTTGGTTTTTAAGCTAGATTCGTACATTGTAAATTGTGCGTGAGAAATTTCTGTGGTTGAAAGAGAAATTTCTGAGTCTTTCCCTTCATAATAAAATATCTTCTCTCTCACTGGTTTACCCCAAGGTGTGGGGTTTTTCCAGGGTCTATTTGACCAAAATACTGTGTCTTAAATGTGTATTACAGTCTGCTGTTATTTTAATTTTTCCGCTGCTAAATGTGCTTTATAAACAGTATATCAGCCTACAGGATAGTTCTATTGAATGGTTAATTAATGTGCTTGATTATGGTTTACTGTTGAGGCCTGATATCGAAGGTTTATGAAGTGTTTGACGAAATCTGTAAGTGAACAGAGGTCTGATTTTTTTAACACTTACAAGGGTAAAATAGTAAAATAATGTTTTATCCCACTTGTCTTTAAAATGAAAGTGAGGAGATGTATTAATTCTATATGATCTCACACTCACTTTTTACAAAATATCCATGCCTACATGCCTTAAAACATGTCAATTTGAAATTATAAAATGTCAACTTAAAATTAAAACAAAATAATAATATACTCAGATAAGTGAATCACTCTGAACGAAAGGCTGGAGTGAGCTGGTGGCAGGGCATTATACCCCATTGAACCTTTAGAATGTTGTTAAATCCCTCAACGCCCTCCTGAAAACCTCAAAAAGGCCTGCCGTAGAGGATGGCTTCCTCTGAGGAGATAAGGCCAGGGAGAGCAGTTGCTCGCTGACTGAAGGGCCAGGAGGGTGTCCTAAGTGGCTATGAATGGAAATGAGTGTTTCGTAGCTGAAGCAGAGGCCACTAGAGCTTGTAAATAGGATATGGAGCCATGTGACCTAGTGGTCAACCCTTAAGAGCCACGGACACCAACCTCGAGGTTAAAAATCCCATCAAAGGGCAATCAGTAGTGCCATTAAGCCATAGAACTCCAAAAGGATGGACCAGAGGGCCCAACCATGACCACCATTACTCGATAACATCCTTGCTAGTAAAAAAAAATTGGCCCTCTCTCCTTGGCGTACACCTGAAGGTGCATTGGGTACAGCTGCAGCGTAAAACCTTTCTCCACACTAAATTTTCATAGTTTGAACCACTTTCCCTTCTACCTTTTTTTCTCCCATCTAATCTAAGGTATCCGCCCAAGCCATTGGGGTTGGGATTAATGTTTTTCTACCTAATTGAGAATAATAGAGCGACAAACTCAGTAATGGAGCCATACCCTTCTTCAAGACAAAGAAGATCTCGTGTCATTTCCCTTGAACTCAAGACCTCCCAAAGCCCAAAGGACTAGAGGAGTTTGGAAAAAACATTTTACCCATATGCCTAAGCCAGCCCTACCTATAGGTCATTACCTTGTTGCAAGTAACTGATTGTAACAATATGCCCCATGAATAAAAACTCTCGGTTGGTCGTTTGTTAACAAATTTTGTTTTCTTTCCTAACCACACAATCTTCACTCTAGGAATTTTTATGTTGCCACTAAGAAAGTCAACATGTACCACGTTCCAACATGAATTATGGTGCCTCTTACAAGATTGTTTTTCAACACGGATATTTTTTATCTTTACCTATCCACAACCTACTCTACGGACATCCACTATGTTTGATATGTTCATGCCATGTTTTGTGCCTCGGGATTCATGCTATTGTCATGTTTGTATCTACAAAACAAGATATAATCCAAAACCCCTCATGAATCCCCTATACATGTCTTGTGCCATATACATGTCTCACACAAGTCCATAAGCAAGACCTGCATGCATAACACATGAGGTGCCAAAACAATGCACTGAAATGGATTTTCAGATTTTTATAAGTGTTATAAAGGCACATTTGTGGCAATAAATTATTTACCATTTGAGCAAGAATGCAAAAAATATGTGGAGTTAACCTATCTCTCAAGATTCCTTGCATTAGGTGCAAGGTAAAGAAAAGTTACATTAGCACATCTTTATTTCACTTTTTTTATTATTTTATACACTTACAAACACAAACAAACATTAATACATAAATGCATACATACATACATATATATGCATGCATTAATGCATAAGTCCATACATCCATACTTCAGACATACATACATTCACCCATATATGCATACATACATGCATACAAACATGCAGACATCCATGCATACACAATACTCACATACATACATACGTACATAGACATACATACAAATGCATGCATTCATAGATAAATACAAATATGCATACATACATCCATGCACAGATATACATGCATAGATACATGCATGCTTGCATGCATACATGAACACATACATACATACATACATGCACACACATGCATACATGCCCACATGCATACCCACATGTATATATGCATGTATGCATATTTACATATCCAAAGTATCTTGCTTAGAGGGGTTGGCTAACCCATGTCAAACATTTGAATCCCTGTGTCCTTATATCCCAATATTCATGTGTCATGCAATGTAGGTTTTTATTGGATTTTCTTCAAAAAAACTTCTTGGGTTACATACAATTTTTCTTGGAGTGTGTGCCCCTATTTTTTTCAATTGTTCCAATAAATGTGGCAACACAATGTTTTTGCAAGTGTCGTTTTGACCAATGTTACAAAAACCCCACTGGAACTAGTAAAACCGGCCGGTCCAACAGGTTTTGGGGCCTCACGGGGTCAAACCGAAAAATGACCAGTTCCGTACGGAACCTACCGGTTTTGACTAGTTTTACCGGTTCCAGTTCCGGTTTTGACCAGTTCCCATACATAATTGTACAACAACACTTAAGAGGGTTTTTTTTATTTTAATTTTTTTTAAGTTTTATTGAATGGGGAAGGTTCTAGTGAAATATGTTAGTTTTGTACCTAGGGAAGTGTTCCCTTAGGTAACTTTAGCCTTTAGTCACCTAGTGAAGAGAAATAAAGTGAACCTTGTATTAAATGACTTAAGTGACATTTAATGTGACTTTAATGTCTAAAGTCATTTTTTGATAAATTTAAGTGGGTGAGTCAAATTAACATTTTTATATTAAAATGTGTGCAATTAATTTCAGCCATTGATCTCATTCATTCTCAGCCATTGGATTGAGATCTCTTCACTTACCTAGGGTTATGGACAAAAAGCAAGGAAAAGGTTTTCATATTTATTCTTGTGAGAAGAAGAAAACGAGAGAGAGAGAGATGAAGGAGAGCTAGGGCACGAATTTCGAGACAAAGCTGGAAGTGATTTTCAGTGGGCACGATTTCCAAGACAATAAATTCTTGGCACTATTTTCGAGGTGTAGTACGACCTCATTTATTGCAGGCACTAAAATTGAGACAGAGTACAGATTGCATTTATTGTGCACGGAAATCGAGGAGCTGTACGATTTCATTTATCACAGACCGTACTGTACAGACTCAACACAGTTTTCAAGGGCAAAGTTGGGCACGAATTTCGAGCACGCATTTCGAGGTAGTTGACAACATTTTCTAGGAAGGTTTTTTGAGGTGTACGACAGCATTTAATGTTGTCCGTACTATACGAATTTTCTGCTAGTGTGGGCACGCAAATCGACGTCTGAATATTATTATTCAGCACAAAAATCGAAGCTGAAGTGACTGTTGATCTGGCACAGTTTTCAAAGAAGAAACATTGCACAGAAATGAAGGCATATCTTACACGGAAAACGAGACAGTCTGCTAGTTGTGATAAGTTTGATTTTGACTGATTTTTACAAAAGCTTAATAAAAACTCTCTCTCTCTCTTTGACTGGTTTTCCCCTAGTGGGTTTTTCTAGGGCCATTGGCCAAAAATACTAGTGTTATGTGTGTTGAATGGCGTGTTGGTATTTTATTTACTGTCACTGAAAAAAATTAGTTACAATAGTGTTTTAAGTCAGAAAATTTTTGTTTATTTCCAGCACTTTATTTTTCTGAGAATGTCATAAACAGAGATATAATTTTTATTTAAAATCGGTGGCTGAAAACTATAAAAAATCTATAGGGTATCTGAGCGGGTTGTGGTAGAAAATTAAATTTTAGCAGAGAAACAGTCATTTCCAGAATTCAGAAAAACCTTTGTGACAGTAATACATTTTGCTGAAACTTGTTCTTTGAGAAAAAATGACCTCCATGGGGTTGAGAATTGAGGATAGGTTGGATGGGGCAGCAAACTTTGTCTCATGGAAAGCCTGGATTTTACTTGTGCTGAAGGAGAATGAGTAGTGGGAGGAGGTAGTTAGAAACACTACAGCAAATCCCGTTACTATTCCCGCTTCTACTGATGCAACATTACTTGCAGCCTTTAATAAGAAGGATATTAAAGCCATGAGGATAATCTTAGATGTTGTTAAAGACCATGTTATTCCACATACTTCAACGAAGGCTCATGCACATAAGATGTGGTTTGCTTTGACCAGGTTGTTTGAGAGTACTAATGAAAACAGGGAGATGGTGCTTAAGGAGAAGCTGAAAAACATCAAGATGGTCAAAGGTGAAATGTGTATGACTTATCTTACTAGGATCTCTCAGGGGAGAGATGAGCTTGCAGCTGTTGGTGATGTGATTACTGGTCCTGAGTTAGTGCGGATCGCCCTGAATGGGGTGACTGCACCTTGGGCTGTGTTTGTTTCGGGTTTAGTGGCCAGAGAGAACTTACCAGATTGGGACAAAGTATGTGATGACTTTATTCAAGAGGGGACTCAGAGGGGTTTCTTACAGTGCAGTGGTTCTACTAGTAGGGGAGATGAGGAGGATGTGCCATTGGTAGCAAAGGGAAGAAGAAGAGCAAGAAGGGTCCCAAGAAGGGTGGGGCCAAGCAACAGCAGGATAGGAAGAGGAAGGATATGAGCACTGTAAAGTGCTTTGGACGCAGGACCATTACATTTCAGAGGGATTCCATGAATTCCATGGTATTGCGAGATGTATTGTATGTACCAGGGCTGAAGAAGAACCTAGTGTCAGTTTCCATGATCGAGGATCAGGATCTTGGGGTGTCTTTCCTAGATGGACACGTGCATATGTTTCCCAAGACTGCAGGACCATCTGCTTCAGTTGCCATTGGAGTAAGATGTGGGAAACTGTATAGGCTCTTGTTTAAGCCGCAGCATGCCTTGGCACATGGCAACAACAGTGAGTTGTGTGAGCTTTGGCATAGGAGGATGGCTCACTTGCATCATTCAGCCTTGGGGTTGTTGAGACACATGGTTACAGGTTTACCAGAGTTCAACACAAGGCATAGTGATGTGTGCAAGAGGTGTGCTTTGGGAAACTACACCAAGACTGCTTTTTCGAGCAGTGATAGCAAGTCAACTGGTACTCTTGACTTGATACATTCAGACTTGTGCGGACCTATGTCTTCTGTGTTCCTGAGACGATACAAGTATTATGTGACATTCATTGATGACCATTCTAGGAAGACCTGGATCTACTTTCTGAAGAGCAAGAAGTCTGAGGAAGTCTTGCAGAGGTTCCAAGAGTTCAAAGCTCTTGTGGAGAACCAAACAGGGAGGAAGATATGAGTCTTGCGATCGAATAATGGGGGTGAGTATACCTCCAAGGAGTTTGATGGATTTTGCAGACAGGAGGGTATCAGGAGAGAGTTGACAATTTCGTATACTCCAGAGCAGAATGGAGTAGCAGAGAGGAAGAACAGGTCCATTGTTAGAGCAGCTCGAGCTATGCTACATGACCAGTCACTTCCTTTCTTTCTCTGGGCCGAGGCTTGCAGCACCGTTGTATACCTTCAGAACAGGAGTCCCCATCGGGCAGTGGGGAACATGACACCTGAGGAGTGTTTTTTCATTAAAGAAGCCTAAAGTTGCCCATCTTTGGTAGTCTAACTTACTCTCATGTCCCTTCAGAGAAGAGGACAAAGTTGGAGCCCACTACAGAGAAGGGCATCTTTGTGGGCTATGTTGAGACTTCGAAGGCCTTTTGCATTTACCTTCCCTCTTAGAGGAAAGTGGTGGTGAGAAGGGATGTGAAGTTTGAGGAGGAGCGAGCATTCAGGAAGTTGAGAGAGTCAAAACAGGGAGAGCAACAGGTCCTTGCACCTCAGGTTGTTTCACAGGTTTCATCTGCGTAGCAGTCAGCATCACAATTTTCCGGGGTTACAAGACCGCAGAGTGTTGCCACAAGTTCACCAGGTTCAGTGGTTAGGCTAGCAGGGTCTTCGAGGACAAGTGATGGGTCTACTATTACAGGTACACCTTACAAGGGATCGAGAACAGGATCAGGATCAGGATTACAAGGTACACCTCGTGTTGGCACACTAGCTTCAAGTTCACATGTGACTGGGGTTTCTAGCTCTGGTAGTTCTTCAGATGAGAGCAGGCCAGTGTGGGAAGAACCTTCAAGGAAGAAGAAGCCTAAGTGGCTTCGGGAGACCTTGAAGGATGCCTTAAAGGCTGGGACACACAGGGATGAGCTGAGAGCCATTGAGATGCCTGACAGATTCGGCATGTTGTTGGTGGCTGGTACACAAGATTCTGAGCCTTCTACTTTTGAGGAGGCCTCCCAGCATTCAGTATGGAGAGATGCCATGATGGATGAGTACCATTCCATCATGAAGAATGATGTATGGAAGATTGTTCCGAGACCTGAGGAGAAGTCAGTGGTGACTTCTCATTGGCTTTACAAGCTGAAGCATGCGGCAAATGGGAGTGTGGAGAAGTACAAAGCCAGGTTTGTAGCGCAGAGGTTTTCACAGGTTGAGGGCATTGATTATGATGAGGGGTTGAGGGGAAGATCCATCAGATGGATGTGAAGACTGCATTTCTCAACAGGATCTGTAGAAATTTCTGAGTTTTACTGTTTGCTGGTTTATGTTAACATTTCATGGTTTTCACTTACAGTCGGTTTTGCATTGGCTGTAAGTTACTTAAGAAATTTTGCTGAACAATTAAACACACAGTAAAAATACTAACAGGCTGAAAAACACATTTTCCAATCACACCATAAATGATAGACTCGGAGATTTTTGGCCAATGGCCCTGGAAAAACCCCCACGGGGAAAACCAGTCAGAGAGAGAGAGAGATATTATTATTTCTTCAAGATAAAAAATCAGACAGTCATTTTTACAGTCAAAAAATCCAACTTATCTCAACCCAGAAATTTGACCAGCAGACTATCTTGGTTTCCGTGCTTTTGCTGCCTCAATTTCTGTGCAAACCTCCTTGAAAAAAATGTGCCAGAAATATCCAAAAACAAAATCTGCCCTCGAAAACTGTGCCAGCACTCTCAGAATCCGTACTGTACGAATAGCATTTAATGCTGCTGTACGACCTCGTTTTTTGTGCCAAAAAAACAGAATGCTGCCTCGAAAAAATGTGCCTGTTATTCACCTCGAAAACTATGCAGAAAGGTACAATCCGTACAGACTGTACGGACCTCGATTTCTGTGCTGTACGGCCTGTGTACGTCCTCGAAATTCGTGCAGGGTACGGACTGTAATAAATGCAGTCCCCTTCTCGTTTTCTGTGCCCTGCTTGACCTCGAAATCTGTGCCCTTCAAACCGTACTGTACAGCTGCCTGGAAAATCGTGCCCTTCTCCCTTTCTTCTCTCTCAGCCCACTCTCCTTCTCCTGAAAATGAAAAGTGAAAGTGATTTGCCTCCCTCAACCCTTTTTGACTAAACCCTAAGTGGGTATCTAATCCAACGGTGGAAAAAGATCCAATCCAATGGCTAAGATTCAATGAGAGTAAAAATCACATTTATTTAAATCACTTAAATAAATTTACTCACCCACTTAAATTTATCAAAAAGTGACTTTAAGTTTATAAAGTCTCATTAAGTAGCTTTCAATGTGAGGGTCACCTTTTTCCCTCTTCTAAGTGGCTTAGGCAAAAAGTCACTTAGGGAACATATTCCTAGGTACAAAAAATAACACTCCCTCTTACCGAGGAAGGTGTTCTGCACCACTCCCAACTTGTCTCTGAAGAAGACAAACTTCCCCCTCCCCAAAGACTTCGTCAGAATGTTTGCTACCTGCTCATCAGTGGATATATACTGTAGCTCAACTGCCCCTCTCTGAACATAGTCACGGATGAAATGATACCTGATCTCAATGTGCTTCGACTTGTCATGGAACACTGGACTCTCAGAGAGCTGAATGCAACTCTGATTGTCACAATAGATCACCGTAGGCCTAAGCTGCTGATCAAATATATCTACCAATAACTTGCGAAGCCACAGTGCTTCACAAGTAGCCTGACTGGCTGCCATATACTCAGCCTCAGCAGAACTCAGTGCAACGAACTTCTGTTTCCAACTAAACCACGACACTGCTGCCGAGCCCAAACTGAAACAACAACCGGAAGTGCTCTTCCGATCCCTCACACAACCTGCCCAGTCTGAATCTGTGAACCCAACCAAGCTGACTCCACCCGAACCCCTATAGTCCAGACCATAATCCACTGTACCTGCAAGATATCTCAGTATGTGCTTTGCGGCAGTCCAGTGCACACTCCTAGGCTCAACCATGAACTGACTAAGAGTGTTAACCGCAAAACACAAATCTGGCCTGGTATTGACCAGATACATCAATGACCCAATGAGCTGACGATATAAAGTGGGATCCACCAACTTACCCTCGGAAGCATGAAGTTGCTTCCAGTTGGTGATCATAGGCGTACACATCGGCCTGCAGTCCTCCATCTGAAATCTCTTCAGAATATCAACTTCATACTTCCCCTGTCCAAGGAAAATATGTCCAGGCTCCTGCCAAACCTCCATCCCCAGATAGTAATGCATCAGTCCAATGTCAGTCATCTCGTACTCCGATGCTAGATCTCTCTTGCAACGTGCAATGAGACACTCATCACTTGTGATAAATAAATCATCAACATATAGCAGAAGAATGAGCGGATCTCCTCCAACCACAATGAAGTATAGGTTGGGATCAGCCTCACTCTTCTGGAATCCCATCAATGTCAAGTAAGTATCAATCCTGGAGTACCAAGCTCTAGGAGCTTGCTTCAGTCCGTACAAGGCTTTCCTTACACATGGGAGTACAGCCTCATTTATTGTAGGCACAAAAATCGAGACAGTACAGATTGCATTTATTGTGCACACAAATCGAGGAGTTATACGGTTGCATTTATTGCAAACCGTACTGTATGGACTCAACACAGTTTTCGAGGGCAAAGTTGGGCACGCATTTCGAGGAAGGTACGGGCACACATTTCGAGGTAGCAGACAACATTTTCTAGGCATGTTTTTTGAGGTGTACGGTAGCATTTTATGCTGTTCGTATTGTACGGATTTTCTGCTAGTGTGGGCACGAAAACCGAGGTCTGAATATTTATTATTCAACACAAAAATCGAGGCTGAAGTGACTGCTGATTTGGCACAGCTTTCGAGGAAGAAACATTGCACATAAATCAAGGCATCTCTTGCACGAAAAACGAGACAGTCTGCTGGTTAAGATAAGTTTGATTTTGACTCTAAAAATGAATGTCTGATTTTTCCAGAAGCTTAATAAAAACTCTCTCTCTCTCTGACTAGTTTTCCCCAAGTGGGTTTTTCCAAGGCCATTGGCCAAAAATACTAGTGTTCTGTGTGTTCAATGGCGTGCTGATATTTTATTTACTGTCACTGAAAAATATTAGTTATAGCAGTGTTTTAAGTTTGAAAAATTTTGTTTATTTCCAGCACTTTATTTTTCTGAGAATGTCAGAAACAGAGATATAATTTTTACTTAAAACCGGTGGCTGAAAACTATAAAAAATCTACAAAATATGCTCAGTATGGCACATTGAAATAGCCTTTTTGCAAATTTGTGTATAATGGTTTGGATTCACATGGTTGCACATGAGTATATATATATAGTTTCTCAAAATTTAAGTATTTTTGTAATTTTGGTGGACTGGTTTTGTTATCCAGTTTTTTTCCCGGTTTCAGTCCAGTTCTGATCCGGTTCTGGTTTTCAGGCTCAACTGGTTCGAAGATCGGTTCAGTTTTGTAACCTTGGTTTTGACATCCTTCTGCCTCTTCAGTATGATGAATGACAAGGCAAATAGACTCTACCCAATCTTCAACAATGATTAGTGAGTGAAGCTTTTATAGATTGTGACGACATTGGTATGGTTTTGTATAAAAACACAAATTTGGCATGAATATCCAATTCAGTCACTGATCTAGCTCATCACATCCAAAGCCATAAATTCCAATGTTAAATTCAAGAAATGAAAAATGCAAGGAGACGAAGATATTTGCGAATATTAGGTTTACACACTCAAATCGACAACCTCGTAAACAAGTGCATTGTCTATGACATAGTTGCACGGGTACTGCATCCGGTATTTTGGCAACCCGTACCCAGCGTTTCCCCGCTCCTGGGAGCTTGGGAGTTGGTACGAAACATCCCCTTTTTTATGGGAGCTTCTTTGGGAACTTGGGAGCTTTTCGAGAGATTTTTGGGAACGAACTTGCTTTCGCCACTCCCTTTTTACTGGGAGCTTCAACAAGCTCCCAACCATGAGGAGGCCAAAATCATAAGAAAAGTGTTGAAAATCAATTGAATGATTGAAGTTTATTTTGTCAAGAAATCACCAATAATAAAAATTTCAATTGAATTTATCAATAATGCCATTTTTATATTTTCAAGGTTATATATTAAAATAAAGAGGGCCCACACCTCTTAAATGTTTAGATCCATTCACAATCAAAATATATGTTGCAAGTGTACTTAAGTGAATACAAATGGATCGTTTACGATACTAAGATATTTAACAACTTTAATTCATATCTGAAATGATTATAGCTAGCTTATGTTATTCATACTGATTGATATAGCAATTTAGGATCATAAATCATATCAAACTCAAAATACAAAAAAAATTGAAAGTTTGTTAGTTGAATTTAAAACAATCAAGTTTATTCACATTAGAAGTAAGGAGTAGTTACCATAAAAAAATGCAGAGGTACCCAAAGACTAAGCACTCTTAGGAGCAATAATATAGATGGAGTTGGAACAAGGAATTATAAAAATATTGAATCTTATGATTTATGAAGCTATTGGTGCTTCATACACATATATGATATATGCAACCTGCCTTTACAAACTCATACAATGAGATTTGTATAACATGGACCTAGAGGAGTGAACAAATTTAAAAAGATTCAATTTCATGACAATACTAGAGAATTAAGAGGATAAAATACAATGTTCCCC
>LPNX011210748.1:446462-460280 GCA_001517045.1 Pseudotsuga menziesii | reverse complement strand
ATTTTGGGGACGCTGGGAAACGTTTCCCCAGAAGCCCCTGAGCCCCCGGGGCGCAGGGAGCGAGGGGGGCGCGTCCCCGACCCTGGGGGGCGAGTCCCCGTGGAACACTGATAAAATAGCTTTAGCTATGAAATTAATCAATTATGTTTTTTTAACTTTTTTTTTAAATATATTTTAAAAAATTAATATATATTATCGTCCCTCCCAACCCTATGTTTCCTGCAAATTTGGGCAACGCTTCTAGCCGTATCAAATACTCGTATCCACGTACCCAACGTACCCGCGTTCCAAAAACTTGTGCAGCATAGGTCTATAATAATTTGAACAAAACTATCTAAACCCACTTTCTCAATGACTTAATGAGCAACTCACTCATATTTTTTGTATCCTTGTATTTTCCAAAAGCATCCACCACATCCAAGATAACCAATCCACTCTATAATGACACCATGAAAATGATGAGGAGATGGTGTGTTGGATTCATCCATCCATCAACGAAATTCACAATTTGTGTACAACCACATGGGGAAAGTACATGGAGTGGCGTACTGCAAAACAAATACCACAGTGCCTTGATCTTGCTTTGTTGAACTTCACCTTGTCCAAAATGCTATTCCTCTACCATATTAGATAATTGACACAACGATAGAAGATATTGTATAGTAACAAAGTGAGGGAGAACCAAATGAATGACGTAACTTCTTTCTAAAGGTAACAGTATCGATGAATAAACAAAGAGGTGACTTTTCATATTCCCATAATTAGAATATAATTAAATACTTAAGCTAAACTACAGTATTGTATATCATAGATATGGTATACTTCAAGGATTGCTGAAGAATCTCCTTTTTAGCATCATAAACATGATCCTACACAGTCAAGAATTTGTTGTTTTCATGATCAAGACCAAGGTATTCTTAAACCACAATGTCACACTAACCAATGACAAGAACATACATCATTGCATGTAACATAGTAAATCATATTTGATACATGTACTAATATAACATAGTATTATAATCACGATTCACAAATCATCTATCACCATTGTACATCTCATTATATTTAGAAAATTAAGAAGATATAAATCTAAGCCTTAAATAACAGATCTATGAATAGGTCAAATGAAAAATGAGCATCAATACTCAAGGCAATGCTCCATTAGTCTCAACACCAGCTATTGCACAAAGAAACAAGGAGGAAATACCAACCATGGGAATGTTGCTATCTGAATCAGAATAGTCTGCATTCTCCAAAGTACACAATGGTACACTAACTAACCCGAGTTGTGGCTCATCAGGTCCCTCCTCATCTACCTATACATTTTGACATTCATTTTATTTTTATTTTGTTTTTTTGTCTGTTTTTCTCAAAATGGCAGTTTTTGGTCAAACAAGAGTGTGAAAGCATCTCATTATTTTAAGGGGATGTTCCACGCTGTGTCCCATTGCACCCATTTAAAAGGGAACATGGGAAAACGTCCCAATTGGAGTACCCACATCCTGAGAGCATGGGCAGCACACCCCCAAACCTTGGAATACATCCCCATGTAACACTGGTTAGCAATTATTCTCTAGCACTACTGAGTCCAGTTTCATTCTATCCAAATATTGTTTAATCACTGCAGTTGACCAGATTCAACTGTTGAATTCTTACCCTATGATACATCTGCAATGCTCACACAAAACAATTCCTGTATATAACCATAGCAATCAAAAAATTCAATGCTGGAAACCAGGCACTAAATTAAAAACATATAACACATTCAAATAATAATTAAACTCCTAATATCTTCTTTTACAGGGATATAATATAAAATCAGCACACATTTTGCTATGAAAAATTAGCAATAGCCTCTAATGATGGAACTGATCTGACCTTCAATTTCTGTAGATAGTCAACTGGAATGTGCTTCATGTCAGCTAGAGCTTTAAAGTCTCCATTGGCTTGAAGCTTAACAGTTTCGATATTACCCTCCTCAATTTCCTGCATGTCGGCATCTACAGCTTCAAGACCACACTTAATTATCACTCCAAGTGGACCATCATAGATTAAATTGTTCATGCTAGCTTCGAGGGTTCCAGCCCTAGGTTGCACAGTACGATTAATACTTTGTACTAAATACAGAGGTTCATCTGGTACAGTAAAAGGAAGAGCAGCAAGAACTTCTGTACAATAACTGCAACCAATATGAAAAAGCAACTGTAATTAGTTATGTATGGATGAAATGTCCCTCCTATCTTTTGAGAGATAAAACAAATCATTCAATCATTGCAGAATGTTTTCCCGTGGCATATCCTTACACAAGAAATGGAAGTGATGAATTCTCCAAGCTCCCAGAATCAAACTTATGAATAAATGATGAGAGAAATTTGTTTCTAGAAGCACGGCTCCTTTGAATAAGACTGTAGACACGTGAAATTCCTACTTTCGCTGTAGTGGCTGTGCTCAAATCATGATTACTATTTACATCTCCAGATAATTTACCAAGCACTGTACCAGAAGCCCCTGATTGTATGAATCTAAAAGACAACTCGATACCATCTCCTATTCGACTTTCAAAAAATGAAGGATACCTGCAAAGATGTCTGTATAAATAAAAAACAAGCACAAGAGTGTATAAATAAAAAACAAGCACAGAACGATAAAATATGCACTAAGATGTTACCTACACAGCTACTCACATACTTTTCATTCATTTGCATCAATAGTGAGTGAGATATCTTTGAGTTCATTTCCTGCTCATCCACTTCTGAAGCTATCAAATATGGTACACAAGTCACAGGATGAACAAGACCTTGCCGAAGAACAATCTCCATGATCTGTTTCGGTAAAAGAAATAATAAAATTTATTTTGTGACACAATATTCTAGCTTCTAGACAAACTTTATATTCTATTGCCTACAAACTTCAAAGCAACAAGGATGGCTCAGGCAAAACCCAAATTACAGTGACAACATGAGATAAAAAGCATGTGTACTGAATAGTATGCCATTTTACCTTGAGAGATGACTGCCGGACCTGATCGTTCTTATCCAAGCATTTTTCCAAGATACTCTGCCAATGTAACTGAATTATCCCTCCAGAGATATTGCTATCACCCTCCCCAGCAGACACAGGAACTGCATCATTATGCTTTCTACTCTTATTGTCACTAACAATATCTTCTACCCCCATCTGCTCCTCAACATCAACAAGATAGTCATAAAAGGTCCGCAAGACTTGAACCTGTTACATAAATTAATTAAGATCAACACAAACTATTTATCCATGCAAATCAAAAAGACAAAATCAAGGTATTATACCTTGATGCGTGTATCAGCATCAGAAGATAAGGAAGCCTCCAAAATTTTCCTGACGTCCTCGTCCATCATATATTGAGGTTTTGCAATGCAAAAAAACCCCAAGGCCTGCATGCATTAAGGGAAACGGAAAATATGCTATTCAGATGCACAAACAGGTATCCGTATATTGACTAACGTTGCAACCAAAATCTCAAAGAATGAAGAAAAACAAACTGAGTTATAATAATCACACAATAAGCATAAGGAACAATCAAAGGATATAACCTGTAAGGAGCGAGCCTTGATCACAATGTCATCCCGAGAATAATAATGTTTATACAAAGACATAATTTCTTCAATGCTGGTATCTCCCTTATTCAAACGATCAATAAGTTCTGCTCCATAACGAACAAGCAATCCAAGACAGTAAAGGCATCGGAGGACATGCTGCAAAAAAATTAAGTACAAATTATACAAAATGAGTCTTCATTATTCTACATATCAAAAAATTATCAGAATCCACTATCTGTTTTCTTCTTCTTCCTTCAATAATTTAATCCCTTAAACTACAAGTGCCAATGGTAATAATAAAAATCTAAAAAGAAATATCTGATACAGGTCACTTTAGTATCAGTATTCCTAACTTCAATATCTTCAACAATACTTATTACCAAGGCAGAGTCTACCAGTTAAAACTCAATATCGTCAGGTTTGAGGACTAGATCAAACTCATGAGAAAGGTTGAAGTTGAAAGAAGTAATGGAGTCTACAGGAATAGGCTCGTCATTGTGGGAGTTGAAAAATCTACAAATAGAAACAAACTCATTAGGAACACCAACTTACAGCTCAACAACAGATTTAAAATACCAAAAATGCCAATATCTAAGGATCTATAAACAAGGAGATCTGACTCAAAAGGAAAATCGGAGCTGGGTTTGATTGCAACAGAGTCCAATCCAGGGAGATGATCATTGGAAATGACATTGATATCCAAAGTAATGTCAGACACTATCATAGCATCTAGGAAAGCTTCATTTGAAGGAAGTATATCATCCCATAGAGAACATATGTCCAAACGTTCACTTGGACCAATAAGGTGTAGAGCAGGCTCAAATGCTCCCAATCAATGGATCACCTGGTCAACTGTTTGGATCAAGTCCCAAGAAGGTAAGCATGAATACAAAGGATTATTCTCAATAGAAATTGGACACAAGGGATATGAGGCCACATAAGTAACCCATGGTGGGGTAGAGTCTACTGAAACACTAGGAATAAACAAAGGGTATACTTGGTCTAAAGTAGGGTAATGATAAGTATCAACAAATGCAAGTTTATCAATAGTCACAAGTTTATCATACCATTGAGGAAAATTTTCCTTACATCCATCTAATGTAGCTTCCATTTTGTATACATCCGATAGAACATCTCTAAGCCATGTCGGTCTCTTTTTAGATCAGCCTCACTAGGAATCTCTACTAGTGTTACAAATATCGCCGATATCTCAGCAACATCATGAGATATCGCAATGTGTTCTTCCAACCAATAATATCGGTAAACATCGCGGCGATGTTTTGGCGATTTTTTAAGTCGAAAATATTGCGATGTGCAACAAAAAATCGTGAGTCGATAACGGAACATCGCCTGTCCGCCGACATTGTCATTAAAACTCAGAAAACACGACTTTTTTGTTTTTGTTTTTCAATTTTCTCATCAGAGGAGTTCGAGCTGAGCGCTAGGGTATACGCCGCCGCCGGGTTTGTAGGAATTCAGAGGAGAGGGACGTTGGTTGGAGGAGTCACACAGTGTGAAGTTTGAACTGTGAAGGCCACGCTGTTGTGGAAGAGAACTCTGAGAACTCCAATCCGAAGACGTCCAAGCTTGAAGGAACAAGCCTACAAGGTATGTGCACAATGCACACTGCAGCCCTCCCATTTTGGATTCATTATAATTTATAAATGTATCTGATTTTTAAATTTTTAATAATTAACTCTCTGACAAATATACAAAAAATTCATCTTAAAAAACAAAAACAACTATTTTGGATGATGGATATGCTATGATATCCATGATTCCATACTAATTTTGTAATTACTAATAACACCTTGTCACCCAGAGTCTAGACACATGAAAGTGGTAAACTATGCCTGCAAAACTACAGATGTTATTTGTAATTTTGTATTTTTATTTAATTTTTTAATTTAATAAAAATTAATAAAATCATATAAAAAAATTGTCAGATAATAATTAAATAGTTTTATATTATAATTAAAAATAAAAACAAATTCAACAATATCTTATTGGAGTCTAGACATTAGCAATGTGAAACATTAAAGGTTGATTTAAATTTTATAGAAAAAACTGACTGCTAAGATTTACAATATTACTTAATACAATTAAAAACTTAACACAATAGTTGGAAACACAATTAACAACTTAACATAGTCAAAATGTAAATTAATTTTTATTTTTCTCTGTTTGTCTGATTTGTTTTTTTTTTTGCAATAAAAATATGCTAAAAAAAGTTTTTTTTTTAATTTTGCAGGTTCAAGGTTTATTACAAAGTTACAAACATGCCAAAGATTTTCGATCCATTATGGAAGTATGCAAAGCCTGTTGATCCACATAATCGACAAAAGCTTAGATGCAATTTGTGCAGGAAGGAGATGATGGGGAGGATAAGCAGACTCAAATAACACCTTGCACAACTTACAGGGCATGAGGTGGAAATTTGCAAAAAAAACTCCACTCTTGAAATAGTTCATAGGGCCAAACTTGCAATTGAAGGAATTGGCAAGAGGAAAGATGAAAGGGAAGCTTTGAGGCAAGAACTTGGAATGAGAGCTGCATTAGGATCCGAGACAACCAGACACACTTTAGGGGAGTGGGGAGTGAGACCTTATCCTCATCTTCTGCCATGCCTTCAACAACACATTCTATTTCTAACTTTTTGTCGAAATCTGGTCCTGGTGGACAACCAGGTATAAAGTCAATGTACAAGATAAAAGAGAAAAAAAGCAGATAAACTCGTGGGTCGATGCCTTTTGTGGAGTGATATTCCATTCCTCTTTGGGAGGAACGCATTCTACGTCCCTATGTTTGAAGTTGTTGCTATTGTTGGGTCGGGGTATAAGCCCCCTACTTATGAGGAGTTGAGAGGGCCCTTCCTTGATGTTGAAAAAGTCAATTGCACTTCTAGGTTGGAGGAGCTTCGAGGTTCATAGGAGGCCACAGGATGCACCGTGATGTCAGATGGTTGGAGTGATACGAAAGGTAGGACCCTTCTCAACTTCTTGGTTCATTGTCCCAGAGACATAATGTTTATAAAATCTGCAGATGCATCTGCACAGGTCAAAGATGCAACATTACAATGTCAGTTGTTGGATGAGTTCATCCAAGAGATAGGTCTGCAGCATGTTGTCCAAGTAGTAACGGACAATGCTGCGAATTATGTGGCAGCTGGTAGGATGCTTATGGACAGGCATCCTACTTTGTTTTGGGCACCTTGTGCAGCACAGTGTATTGACTTGATCTTACAGGATATGGGGAAGATCCAGTTTATCAAGGATGTCAGTAATTCAACAAGAAGCATCACCAAATTTATATACAATCATGCTTTTGTGCTTAGCTTGATGAGGAAGTTCACTCATGATAGGGAGTTGCTCCGTCCTGCCATCACTCACTTTACCACTTGTTTCATCTCTCAATCAGTCTCTCCTTACTTCTATGTGGGACTTGCAGACTATGTTTCTTTCAACTGAGTGGCATGCTTTATCAATTAGCACTAAACCAGAGGGACGTGACATATTTAGGCTAGTGTCATACCAAGAGAGCTTCTGGGATGGGGTGAAGGAGGTGTGTACTATATCTGAACCTTTGGTATGGGTTCTACGCTTGGTTGATGGAGACAAGCCCGCAATGGGCTACTTGTATGAGGCCATGGATAGGGCCAAAGAGGCCATTCATGCATACTATGAGGACAAGGGGGATGAGGGGCAAGCGAAACAACAATTGATATGGGAGGTGATTGATCAACGATGGAACAAAACACTTATCGCCCCATTCATGCTGCATGCCTATTCCTCAACCCCGCATTCTCTTACTCTTGTGGCTTCAACTTTAATGTAGAGGTAATGGATGGGTTCTTGGAGTGTGTCCAGAGTATGGTGCCAAGCATGTAGTTCTTCTGATTGTGAGTGCAACTGGAGTGTATTTGAAAAAATACACACCAAGAAGCGCAACAGGTTTGAGAATCTGAAGTTAAATTCTAAATTCATTATAACTTGTAATTTATGTCCCATGGGTAATTTATGTATTCTAAATTCTAATTGGATAAATTTATGGTCGTCATACAGGTTGGATACCTAACACCTGAATGATCTAGTGTATGTCTCCTACAATATCAGGTTGTGGGTGAAGCAACTGGAGAAAAAACCTGAGGTGGATGCCATTGACACCACTGCTGCATGGAGAGTGGAGATTGAGGACCTATTATGGAGGTGTTGTCTGCTGAATGCACACCGTCAACAGAAATCTTTTGGACTGTTGTTTCCCAAGTGGAAAAGGTGTGGCCTTGGGAGCAAGCAAAGAACCAGGTGGTGTTGTTGCCTGATCCCAGCTCCTTCGTTTAGGCTAACTCCTAACGAAGCCAAGGGGGTAGTCCCTAAAAAAAGGTTTGTCTAAGGCTCTTGTTTTTAATGTTTTTTGGATGAAAGATGTGAATTAGCGTTGTTTAGGAGTTTTTCTGAGATACACAATAATCAATTAAGCAATCCAAGTTGTTGTTTGCAAAACACAAGATAAGTTGCATAAGATGACAGAATTCAAAGCATCCACAACATGAATAACTTGGAAATAAAACAACAAATGGTCCAAATCAGATAATGCTAAAGAAATTTAAGACCAGTGCCAAAATGGAGTCAAAATGTGTTAGGGATGTTGAAATACAAGTCTCAAAGATGTTTGTGAGATCGTTTTGCAATGCTCTTGGTAAATTTATTGTGTATTTTTATGATGATCTTGATTATTATGGTGAGGGGAATTTCCAACCAATACTTGAAGGTACTGGAAATCTAGTAAAAAATACTCTAAGTGGCTATGTTAAAGGACATGTTGGACAGGCCAAGTTTACAGTGAGGCGTTCAATAACTAACTAGCCACTACAAACGAGGAGGGCTACCCAGCGCCCCCAGTAAGAATTTGTCCACTTGAGTATTGCGTTCAACGTCGGTTTGTTGGTTATGGGGTGGTAAATTGGAATTAAATGTGTGAATCAACAAGAGATAGTGCTTCTAGCTATCCCGATCGAGTAGAGCATACACACTGTAAAAATAGTAAATTCCAATTTTATGGGAGAATGTGAGTTGCAAATTTTATTAGCAACCAAAGCTCTCGACAAAGAGTGCTCTTGATCCACCTTATGGTGAGATTCAAGAGTTTTATCTAATCTAAAATGAGAATGCAATGCAACAATGCTCTTTGATAGAGAGTGCTCTTGACTCTTCTTATGACAATTTCAAGAGACTTTATGTTCTTTTTATGATTTATCAATAAAAAAAGCGAAATTCGGATCAAATAGCTAGCATGCAAATGGTAAAGTGTAATCTAGCAATCTAAGCTAAACAAAGATAAAAAGAATGACACAAGACACACTTCCCCCAAATAGGGGAAGCAGGAAAAATATGGGAGGCTTGATCCCACTAGCCTTCTTTATTAATGATTTACAATGACTGGGAATTTAACCCTTTGAGAAGAACTTGAGAAAATAAAGGAATAAATAAGCCTTGATGGATTTTACAAAAGGATGTGTTTTTCTTTTGTGCTAGTCTTCTTAGTTTGGCACTTTTTCTTCAATCTCTTTAAGTCTTTGGACTTGTTTTCTTGGTTCGCCTTCTCTTTGATATCTACACAAGAAAGAAAACCACTCATGCACCCATTATTGTTAATAAACAAAAATGAATCTAATTGCAAAAATGAAACTAATCTATGTGCGAAAACAACATTTTTAATGCAAACTTTTAGTCCTTTTTTGAAGTAAAACTAGATGCAAAAATTACATGTGAAAAAGAAAACAGGAAGAGGATAAAGTGGAGCAAAAAAGGAAGCAAAAGAAGGCTGCAAACAGTGAGAAAAAGAGGGAAAAGGGGGAGCGGAAAGTAGTAACAAAGGCTGCAAAAAAGTGAAGAAAGCGGCTGAAAATAATGAAGAAAGTGGCTGAAAATAATGAAGAAAGAGGGCAGCCAACAAAGAGAAAAGTGGCTGCAAAAAAGTGAAGAAACGGGGCAGCGAACTAAGAGAAAAGAGGGCTGCAAAAATTGGGAAAAAGAGGACAACCAACAAGGAGAAAAGTGGCTGCAAAAAAGTTAGGAAAGAGGGCGGAAAAGAGGTGAAACAAGGAGGGAAAAGAAAGCAACAAATGCAAGTTAAAAAAGTGAGGAAGACGAGCAATAGAAGAACAAGAACAAGAACAAGAAGCAAAAGTAGAAAGCAGAAAGAAGAGGCAAAGGTGGCTCTCATAACCAGTGAAAAGTTTTAAATTTTGATTTATGAAGGACTAGAAGAGAGCCCCTTTTAGCCGTGTTTCTTGAGTTGGAAGTAAACGCTTTGTAGACCCTACATGGCGAAAATGTTAGATTAAAAACTCTTGTATGAAGAAATGGTTGAGCTTCAACCCTTCCTCCTTCAGTGATCCTTGAAACACAACACTCAAACAACAGCAAACAAGATCAAGTGCTAGGATGCTTAATCAAATAAATGTCTGAAAAACAATGGTATAACTGACTACTTCCTGTTCAATTTAGATATTCAATTGATCTTGCATAGATAACCAAATTAAAGCGATAAATGGATATTCTACCATGCTAGATTGATAGCCTTCCTAAGCTAGCAATGACCATATTGTTTGTAATGAAAAAAGAGTAAAGTTAAGAGAGATATAACCTCGCAAGATGAAAATCAAGAACACAAAGAATCCACGCATGGACCTCCAAAGTCGCTTTTATTCCATTAAACAAATAAGAGTTACAATTTGGGCAGAGTTCTCTTGCAAATTCTCCATATGCAAATGGGAACAAGAGACCTGCTTTTATACAAAAACAGAGAAGCTAAAGACCTAAATCAGACTCGGCCTTTGAAAAGGCACACTGGGCAAATCTGCTTGATTGAATAAAGTTGGAGTTGATGATTTGAAGTTAACTCAGGCTCCAGGTAGGCATGAGTGGGGAGGTGGTCTCCACCTAGGCAAGGCACCCCCCACTCCCATCATAGGATTCTTCACTAACGAATGAGCTTCTCCCACCTCAGATAGTATCAGCATGAAGGAGAGGGCGCAACCCTGATTGAGGATGAAGACTGGAGCTTGATTCATTGCTTATCTGATCCCTGACTGAGTCATAACTGACCTGCGGAGTAATGAGGGGTGGTGAGGTGGCCTCCATCCCCCTCGGTATTATCACCCGACCAACCACAAACACCCACAAGATGCAATTCTCCCACATGAGGAAGAGAGGCGCAATCCCTGACTGAAAGTAACTTGTAGTGCTTCGATACTAACCCAACCCTGATTTATGATGATTGGAATCATCCCAGACGCTCTGTGCTGAGCTAATTAGCCCTTTATTAAATCAATTTTTGGTCTTTTTTGGAGATATTTTGATTTTCTCCATTTAATAAAATAATGATTATTTTAATTAAATATTCCTTATTTATTGATTTTGAGGAAATATTTAATTCAGAGAAAAATAATCATTCAAAACATAGAATAAGTGTGTTTAGCGGTTAAATGAGTGTTTTGGCTTAGAAAACAAGTCTTTATTTGCCAAAAACACCCCCCGGACCACTTAATTATTACAATTTGAAAATTTCCAATTAAACCATAGTAAAAATGGTTTAATTAATTTGAAAATTTAATTATTTCTCTATAGTAAAAAATTAAAAATTAAAAAATCCAACGAGTCCAGTAAAAAAAAAATCAGACAATTTTTTAAAGCATCCCAGGGCTTAGGAAATGACCATAGAACATACAAATAGTGTCTAGTAGGTTCATATTTCAAAATCGGGCATTCCAGCATTGGAGGAAGCGAAAGAAAAACTCATCGATTATTACTCGGCTAAAGGCAAACAATAATCGACCAGGGAAAAAATTCCCTGGAATACCTTAGTTGAAAATTAAGTCTCACGAGACCGAGCCACTCAAAACCCCTACTAGCACACTTTATTACAATAACCCCATGGGGCATGGTCTTTTCAGTACAAAAATAAAAATGACTAGCCAAAACTGGCTAGGCAAGAAATTCTGAACGTCTGATACACAGGATATGAACATGGATCATGTTCATCAACAGGTGGTGCAATAGAAGGTTCAACTATTGTACAAAATAGTTGGTAAGAGGAGGCATCTCTTGATTGGTTAGAGGATGATACACAGGATATGGAGAGTGAGACATGGGACGATGAGTGGTTAGACTCATTTGAGATTGTTCCACCACCGAAGCCACCAGTTGCACAGCCATCGATTGCACAGCCACCAGTTTTTATTTCACATCCACCAGTTTCACAGCCACAGTCTCAGTCAAAGGGAGCCAGATATATGGGCAGTGGTAGCAGTAGCGGTGGTAGAGGAATTGATGAGGGTCCAATACCTCATCATTCTTATAGTTCTTCTAGAGTACATCCGTTTCCAGGCACTTCTAGAGGACGACATAGTCCACGAGCGCCTGGGCTTTCTAGCTCTAGAGGCAGAGCCATTACTAGAGTGATTACCTTTGCTCGTAAAAGGGGTAGAGGGAATCCATAGTTTACTTTATTTAGTTGATTTCATTGCATATGAGATACATAATACATTGATTGTAATTTTTTGGTGAACCACGAGTCGGGGACTCAAGATCCAAGACACGATTTATTTTTAATGTGATGTATCACTAGATGTCTTATACATCTTATATATCGGTTTTCTTTCCATATTCATGTAGTAATGTGTTTATTTAATGTTCTTGTTGCTTTAGATGTTTAGAAAATTGAAAAAAATGAAATTTGTTGTATTTTTTTTAATTTGTCGATATATTGTCGATGATTGCCGACATTTTCGCCGATAAATCCAATAATTTTTTTTTGGACCCTCGGCAATATTTTCGCCGACACAATATTTGTAACACTGGGTAATACGTTTTTGGTATAATGTCCAATCGACAAGTAAGTTTTAATGTGACATGCGAGAAAAATGAAAGTTGTTTATTTCTTTGTGAAACATGATTTAAAATCCAAATCCTAGAAAAAAAATTCTTGAGACCCAAACCATATGACATCCTAGCCTCCATGTAAGCATCTAAACTACCTTGCACTGTCTAGGGTCCAATACCTTTCTCCAAGATGCAAAACATTCCTCCTATTGAGTGAGGCATTCTCCAAGCAAGCAACCATGTCCATGTGGCCATCATGTAGAACCTCACTGGATTTGTCTAGAGATCTCCAACGTCTTTGGGAAGAATATGAAGCAAGTACCCAATCGAGGTCAAGCAACCTCTAAGGAAGTCATATCCAAGGTGCAAATCCATCACGAAAAAATCCAAGGTCCCCCTATGGTCTAAACACCTGCCTTACCCTACAAAAATATTTGTGGAGGCATCTCCACATAAATGGGTTTCCCAAAAACTACATGTAGCATAACTAGACAAGAATACCCTAGGGGTTTCCCAATCTTAGAAAAAAGATGACCAAACAACATTCTCATTAACAATAGATTCGAAAACTAACATTGCATGATCTACTCTCATAGTGTATTCTTCCAAAACTACTACTAGTCTCATTAAAATCAATCTCAATTCCCCTAAATGAAATAATGAAAGCTGGCCCACAATGTTGCCACTATGGAAATTCCTTTGGAACGTACCCTGCCTTAAGGGTACATTTCATCAATGTTCTCTTAAACTATAAATTTCCTATTTTGCATCAACTTGTGTTAATCTCATTTGACATTTAATCTACTTTATTCATAGTGTACCTTTTAGGACTAAACATATATTTCATTATAAATATATGTTTGTAATTTAATACTAAATGGTGTAATGACAATTTTCTTGGCTCTCTCAATTTTTAATTCAATTTCCTACCCTAGATCACTAACTCCCATTTTATTGAATAAATGTTATCAAACTTGATCAAGAAGTATTCACTCCACAGAGTTTAACTAGGTTTGAGACCAAACCAATATAAATCAAGTTGATTCCACTGACAAACTCCATATGGCTTGAGCAAGTTAGCATCCAACACAGCCAAGTCAAAAAATATCGATGTCTCATTCAAGTCAAACAATAGTGGATGAATTAGACGAGTTAAGCATGAATCTGTGGACCCTAATGCTAGCAACATGGACACTCATTCAACATCCCAATCAACAAGAAAAAAAATCGTTTTCACTTGCATCCACCCAAGGTTCTGACACTTGAAATGTTTCATCAAAAGCTTCCTATTGTGCTTGTTATCACGAATCTTGTAGTTGCCCCGATAGAGAAATCCAATGCAGGATGGCAGAGGGGATGAG
>LPNX011210748.1:409988-445787 GCA_001517045.1 Pseudotsuga menziesii | reverse complement strand
GCTTCCTGCACACTAACTTGGATGAATGATTTGACAGTGGAGAGATCTAAGAGAAATCGGACAAAATACACAGGAAAACTGGCTAGCAAACCAAACATGGGCGTTTTCTCCTAGATTGAAACCAGTGCCTAGAGATGGGCAGAGGAGTCCAAGCTTGACGTTTTTAAGGGAGAGGGTGTTTTCAGTATGCCCGACAAAACCTAGATAGCCAAAATTGCAGATTCTCAGTGCAATTTGGTTCGGTGATTTTTCGTAATGCTAAACAAGGGTTTTTCAATGAAAGCAATGATGGGCAATGAATACAGAAATTAAATGAGAGAAATTACCTATGACACGTACCTGGATTTTGAAGATGACCTCAAAAATGATGAAAAATGTTTCCTTCTTGATTAAATGAACTTTTCTGGAGAGAATCTTGATGTTTTTGAGCTTCAGCCAATCACCCAAGCGCTCTCTTCAATCTGCCCAATCTGAGAAAAATCAGAAGATCAAACAAATGAACAGGAACTACAGAATAAGAAAAGAAAGAGGAGTAAAAATTCATACGAAAGAAGTAATCCCTAGACAAAACACCAAGGAGCCGAGAAAATGTTGAGTTACCCCAAAGATGTGCCCTCTCTATCCTAGCGCAACTCCTTTCCCGCAGATGAAATGGGTAAAGAAAAATAAATGCAAGATATCTTCCGAAACAAGCTCAGTACAGAAGAGTAGGGATGTCAATCATAAGATCATAAACTCATTCACAAGATACACAACAGACGAATCGTTTATTAAATATTTCGGTGCTAGAGCTCATGAATACAATGGGGGGGTCACCTCTCTTAAATAGTTTGAGAGTTTGCCCACATTATAACCAACTTTCATCTAACAGTCGAGATTAAGACATCTTCGACGGTAGAGATAAAAAATACAAAGATCAATACAGGGATAAAGTGACCGAGTCAACCAAGGGAGGGTACTTTGCTCAATGATGCCTATCCTAGGTGAAAGTCACGATACAACATAAAGTGTGACATAGTAATACATGAGAGGGGGTCACTAGGGGCTTAATTCACCCTAGGCCCCTTTACAGCTTCAAATCATATGATATAACATGGAAATACATCATTAGCCAAGTAGAGGGGGTGCCCCTTGGGGGGCCTCCCTCACTGGCTGAGCCAAAATAAAATAATTCGGACATCTGTTGACTGAAAACTGCTAAGGGACTGTCCAAGATGCTGGCACATATCAGCTGCCAAAATTCCAAGCCATTTCCTTAACCGAATTGGCCAAATCGATTTTTTAGTGAAATTCCTAGTTCATTTTTGCTAATACATCCTCTAGAAAACGATAAACCCCCATAACTCTGTCCAGGATGAGCACTAGGGAAAATTGACTACTCTGAATGATCTGGAGTCATAGAAGAATGGTATAAGTGACTACTCATACCCCCTAGAACACTGCTCTGCTCTAGAAGGACCCAACATACTGCTATCTATAATAAAATTTGATCATTTGGCCAAAATTAAATGATAATAATCACTTATTAGGAGAACCGAGGCCAAACTCTCAAAACTGAAACCGCAATATTGGTCTTGGGCATGTTTGGAACAAATATAGACCATGTTGTTTTTTGAGTCACTGCCTTGGGAACCGTGCTTGACTTGGTCAACTGGGTTGACCAAGTCAAAGTACCCAAACTGAAGGTGAGATACTGCATCAATATGATCCTGCAAGCATCCATGGTAGGAAATGCTTCAATGGTGTATATCAAAACCAAGCTTAAATCAATGTTATTCATAATCATGGTGACAATAATAATAATAGTCAGAAAGATATACCTGTGCTTCTGAACAATCTTGGAACCTTCTAGAAGTCTGCTTGATCATGCCATACTTACAAAGTGTAAACAATGTGCTAATGTTGGGTGTGGATGGAGAACAAGCCTAAGGCTAAGGAAAAAGACTTGTAGTTTACTTTGATTATATGATCTTTCAGAATGTATACAATTATAAACGACCAAAGTGACATACACATGATAGATGAAAAATAGGGGATGGCGGTGTCTCACAAGTGGATAAGCCAAACTGAAAATAGCCCATTCAACTTTAACAACATGTGTACAACTCACATCCAATCTAAGAACAAGCTCCGTGAGGATCTTTACTACGACCCTTGTGTTGAGAACACAAGAACTGTAATGCGGAGATCCTAGGGGACACTGAGAATTAGCAATCCCTTGCCCCATCTCACATCAAAACCCACAGGCTCCGTGGGGAATTAATCATTACATTTCAAATAGTGGCCAACAGTCTTTAGATTTAGCATTTGTTTATCCACTGCTTTTCTTTTAGGCCTTTCACAAATTTATTTCATAGCCCTTCTTTGAGTTGTGTCTAAAGACACATTTTGCATTTGTTTGGGGGCTTTGCATTTCGACAAATAGAATTTATAGCACATAATGCATGTAATGATGGTAAACATGTTGCTTCAAGTTTTAGCTGACACTCTCCAGGATAACTCAAAGTCGAGACACATAAAACATGGGATCCATCATGTATAGGGGTCAAAGTGGGGAAAGTGATCTTAACTCTCATAAGTCTTGGTCAAACTAAAGTCATGGGTTAAAAATGAATCATGGATGGGCTGGATAGATGGAGACAAATGAAACATGGAGCCAACCTAGCACTAAGGTTTACTATTTGTACAAGCATGGCATGAGCAACAGTCTTCACATCAAGTCCCTTGATTCGTCATAACACAAGTTCAAGCATTAGTACAATACATATATAAGCATAGGTCACCATAATCATCCTAACATGACAAGCATAGGTGTTTGACATACATCATAAAGCAAAATCAGACCAAAGAAGCATATATCTAAACTCCCCATATATACATGTCTCCAACTGATAGGACCTCTCTACAACTGTGTGTACCACATCTGATCTGCTATATTGCTGGAAGAACTAGGTCAATCACTGAAATCATCTCAATGGACCAATGAATCTCAGTCTTGGAAAAGAAAATCAGTTGAACAAGGCTCTGGAATGGTTGAAGTTGTAATGATCCATGGTAATAACCCATGTGAAAAGTAGCTCAGAATAGAATAAGAAACAAGTCTGTATGTTGCATCATGGTAGCCCAACTACAGAATGTATATGTGATTACAGTGCCTTTCAAGTTCCCCATAGTTTATGAACCTTTAGGTTCACCTTTTGGCGATGAAGATTCTGTGACAGTTGGTGGTCTTCTTCAAGCTCATTTACACCACCTCATTTTTCCATTGATATGGGTATTAATTTGGAGACCCTTGTGAGTATTAGTTATCTTGGGAAGAATTGTGTAGCATTTGGCCTTTCGTAGGAGTACCAATTGGGGTGGTCAAATTAAATTATTGTAGCAGCAATTCGCTCAGACCATATAAATTAGCTTTGATTTTTCGTTCTATAAGAGTGGCCTTTGCATTACCATAATGTATCGCCACTTATGTACTGAGCAATGACATTCACCTACTTTTGGTCGTTTGTTGGACATTAACAAATGTATCTTATATTATATTATCTTATCTTTGCAATAGTTTGTACCAACTACTATTACTAGACTAACTCAAATCAACAATTCCAAAAGTGGGTAGCAGATTTTTGAGAATCATAGCCATTCTAACAATCATCATTACATTGCTCTATCCAAATAATAAGCATGTCATGTTGGTTGAAAGTTCCTAACTCTGTGTAATTTTTCCTATGTGCACCCTTGAACGCAAAAGAAATTAGTGAACTTGCAAATCTGGTGTTGAACTGTTTGTGTTTATAATGGTGTACATCAATATATGTTTTGTATTTAAATTCAGAATGCTCCTTGTGTTTCCTATTCAATCAAGGCAAATGGTGAGTTTGAGACAAGTCATACTTTAAGCACTCACAAAATCCAAACAGAGTCTGAGACCGATAACTTTGTGTGAAATAACATGAAGCTTGGTTGAACAAGGTTATCCTAAATAGACGCTACAAAAGAGTATGTGCCTTGATATTGAAGATGTCAACCATATTGATTTTATTTTTAGTTTTGATAAATTGCAAATATTGCATGTGCACAACTTGCATGCATCAATGGAGTAGTAGAAGAAAAGTGAGACACACCTATTTTGAGAACTCACAAAACATTTCCTAACACCTTCCATTCAATCGAAGGTTACAAATGAATAATCGAACGCAATTGTCAAAAAGAGGGCCTGTTGACCAATCTCCTTGGCCCAATCCATGGCCTCCCAAGCTAACAGAACTGCATCCAAAATGAATCGACCCTACACAAAGCCTGTTTGCTCCAAGGGAACAAGTTTTGGGCAATTCCTTGACCCTTAAGGATAAAGATTTTGGCATAATTTTGCAGGCAACACTCTACAGGGTAATTGCTCACCAACCCCCAACAGTATCTTTTGCAGTGTTCTTTAGAAAAAACTTGATAAGGCCTTGATTGAGAGATTCTGAAAGTCTTCCGAAAAAGAAAACCTCCTGCGCAAGGTTACAAAAATCATATCCTATTGCATCCCACATTAGCTTGTAAAACTCACATGGTAGACCATCGATACTTGAGGACTTCTCATTCGACATTAATGTCGGAGCAAAAAAGATTTCCTCTTTAGTGAATGCTCCATCCAATTTGTCCCTATCACTAAGCGAGACCTTATGAGGAACCACTCTATAACAGGCATCCTTAGCAGTCAAAATCGATTCCAACAATGGGTAAGCAGAGAAAATATTATGAAAACAAGCGCTAAACATAACTCAAACCTCAATTGGGTTCTCCTCAAGAGTCCCATCCACGCAACGTAGACCCACCACCATATCTGCTACCACATTCTTTTTCAGGAAGCCGAAGGAAAACTTGGACCCCTCATCTCCCTCCTAAATCTAATGTATTATAGCACGAATCTGGGCCCCTCTAGAAATATACTCCTACTCCTTACGCACCACCATCTCACACCAAGCCGCACCTTCCTTACGAGCATTCTTATGAAGGTCCTCCTCTAGAAGAATATAAACCTCCCATAACTTCCTTCAGGCCTTCAGAAGTACCCTCCTATGTTTTTGTGCGATCATACGACCCCCACCCCCTCCTGAACTTCAAAAAACGATGAATTGTTGCTTCCCACCACAAAATCTAACCACTATCACCATGAGGCCGAGGGACAAGATTCCAAATACTATGAACCAGAGCACATAAATCTAGAGACGCCAAATGGGAAACATTCAACTTGAACAAAGAAAAGAGTTTGGACTCTGCCACATGCCCTACTGAAATAGATGTCATAATGGGTAGGTGATCTGAACCTATAGCAGCAATCAAAACATCAATTGGGCGCATGGTACTAGAAAAGGAAATATCATTCCTCGAGCCATAATTCGATCCAATCAAGCCTAAACTTTGGCATATCCCTGTCTAAAATTGATCTAAGTAAACTATCCACCGTAATCCCTAGCTTTCTTCCCCCCTATTAGGGTAAAAAAGTTGGAGAGAGGCTTTACACTTAGTCCAAGCATGCTTCTCCGAGCTGTTGATCATTGAAAGAACCCCTCCCCTCTCTCCGTCCCATTCAACAATGTTAAAGTCACAACCAACAATCAATTCAACATTTGGAAGATAGGCCTCCATCCACAGTGAAAGACGAGTATATATGAAGCTAAGGCTTGTTGCATAGACAGAACAAAATCCGAGTAATCTCTCCTGAACCAGGAGAGTGATCCACACACATCGATTACTCGAGTCACTTCCTGAGGCTGTAACAAGGCTTTACAAGGAGGAGGAGATTGCCAACACCACCCCTCCTCTTCCACAATCATGATCTATGGCCTAGAAGGGGCCATTCCAAGTATGGATAGTTACGATGGTTGAGCATTTCAAAACATTCACAAATCATGAAAATTCATCTATTTTTCACTATACAAATCTTTGTTCAACTAGAATGGCATTCAACAATAGTCGCAATACCAAAATGTCTGTACCCGAGTTTCTACCACATCTATGTTTTCTTAGACTTCCATTGGTTCATCTATCAACACAAAACTAGAGATGCTCTTCTTTATGCCAATTTATGTTCAATATGTTGCACATGGTGGTCTATTTGCAACAATTGTGACCTAATTATTCATGCAATGGTGACTTTTGGTGCTTGCATTATCACAATTGACGAGAGTTGGTTTAGTTTATATTCTCAATAGTTCTTATGGACAAGATTGATGGTTTCCCTAGTGTAATATAATGAAGGAATAACATTGTTTATTATTTATTCCACCAATATTATGCGGTTCAATATTTCAGCATGATGTTCTTGTCACTTTGGCATTACCTTACAATATTCATCGCAAGTAGTTTAATGGAAAGAATGCTTGCTCTATTTTAGTCCTACGATTTTTTAATTTATTTATTTCTTTACAACAAGAATGCGATTCTTCAATATGGTTTGAAACACCCTTGTTTTAAGGGTCGTAGTTGCAAACACTTAATTTCACAATTCCTTATCAACAACTTACGAATCGAAGTCAACGGTTTAATGTTGTTAGCTCTTCCCAAATTATTATTGTAGTTTTCTTTAATGTTGGCAGCAGTTGATACTCAAGACACTTCAATGTATGGCAATGGAATTTTGACAATAGGACCAACTCCTAGCTATAATATTAAATCAGGGAAAGGTGCGGCCAAAGACCAATATTAGACAGGTAAATACCAATGTATGGGCAATGATCAATATCAAATAGGCTTTGATACAAAGGGATGGGCATAAGTCAAGATCTAATAGGCTTCAATACCACTATTATGAATACTATGCTTATTAATGTAATATCCCAGATCCAGGATGATCACAAAATCTATGAAATTACCAACATTAATCAATTTTACATTGATTTATAACTTTCACCAGCAGTATGCATTCTCATAGACATTTCGTCAAACATGTTAGAGGCATTCCATAACACATCACAATGGCGAGATAATAATGGCACCTTTATTATGACTAACAAAGAGTAAACAGTACAATAACTATGGCTGGGATAGCCGCTGCCAAGATATATTCAACAAGAACCTGAAAGTGATGCCAACTCCAATTATGAAGCTTCGATGAAGACCCTGAATGGATCCTCCCTTTTTGTCCAGCTAGGGTGGATCCGTCACACCACCGAAACTAGACCAAAATGGATGGATGGGGTTTGCCAACCCCAAATGAAAACTCTAGGCTAACCCCTAAAAAGTCTCAAAAACAAATCTCCAAATATTCAAGCATGCCTTTTCCCTTTGCCTCCGCCTCCTTTTATCCTTGAAAAGTCTCCAATACCATGGATAAATACCATGGGCCAATGAAAACCATGTTCTATTATCTACTTTTTGCCCATACCATAGAAAAATACTATAGAACAGCATAAACCATGCACCGGGCAATTATTACTTCCCCTTAGCCAATAATTATTTTCTCCTTATTTGTCACCATTAATAATTTTCTAAATTCTTCTTAGGTGACCTTGGTCTATTTTCCTTAGGCCAAAATTGGGGACATAACAGTCCTCCCTTCCCAAATATGCTTGTCCTCAAGCAATGAAGAAACCATACCATCACATCATCAATCTTCCACCATCAACCATGCACTTAATGTGAAGACTAAGTACCAATGATACTAGGATCCCAAATGATCCTTAGAAATGCAAGGTGCAATATATATTCTCCTATGCAATGCATTAGAGGCACATGGAAGTCATCATGACACCTTGTAAGAAAAACATAAGTCCATCCAAAAGCATGTAGGAAACCATAACGAGCTGCTGCAAAGATGAACCCCTAAAGAAGAGAAGAGGTGTGCTTCCTCAAGCCAACCAACCAAAATGTGTTCCCAATGAGCTTCCCATAATCAACAATGCTTGGGTCCCACTGCTTGCTCACTCTCCTAGTGTGAAATGTCATCAAGGACAAGTCCCGCAAGTATGGGATGCCAGGGTCCCAACACTTGCGCACCCCATCAATACATAGTGTGAATACATACAAATTAGAAAGTGGGATGCCCAAGTCCAAATGCTTGAGCATCTCTACCATGCACAAGGTCTCCCAAAACAGTACATCAAAGTAGGAGGGGTACAATATCCTCCCAATTATTTCAACCAAGTGTGGAATGTCAGGATCTCATAACTGGCGCATTCCATCAATACATAGAGTGGTACAATATAATACATCATGGGGAGGGGTGCCAGGATCCCAAGTTCTACTATGCATTCTCCCATACATCATAAGCGCTAATATAGATACATCATAATGAAACATAGTGAAATGATACAGAGATATGCCACTCCCAATGTGGCTGAAGTGATCATCCATCAAAGAGCACTCAAGAAGTTTGCACCTCCAATCAAGAAAATCATCATGTGTCAAAAGCACACAATCATGAAGATACCAATCAAATCTAATCCAATAACATAGGTGAGGATCCCATGTCTCATAATGCTGCAAGAAAGAATAATATGTATCAAGATGTCTCATCATGTGTTCTCTTATCCACACAATGGATGAAGAACCTCCATCAATCAAAGAAGGAGCCTCCAAGTGGCTCAAGGAAGTGCATCCATGAGTAGAAGTGATACAAAACAATGGATGTAAATGCTGCTCAAAAGGAATTGGTGCACATGATCCATGAGTAGAAGTGAAGTTTGGGTGAAGGGATTCTTTCTGTTAGTGCCAGATGAGGAGTATGAGACTCCTACCCTTCATGATGATCAAAACTGAAAGAAGTAACAGTGTAGGATGAAGTGTAATGGACCAACTCATCCTCTAAGTCAAGAAATTGGAGACCTCTCCTCAAGGCTGGTTCCATGTGTGTAGGATCATGTGCCTCTTCCACGAGTGCGAGACTTGCACCATGAGACAACTCGTGTTCTTCTTCATCCATGGCAAGTGTTTGCCATTCAGCTTGCTCATCTTTCAACCCTTCAAACATTTGTAAATCAGTTCGAATCTCATGGTTCACCACACCATGAGGAGTCTCTCTGCTATCATCCATACAAAAATCAGAAACATAGGAAGGAGACCGTGAACTTTGCAACTCCTCAAGAAGTTGCTCATTTTGGATCTTAGATTCTTGAAGTGCTTCTTGAGCATCCTTCAGACAATCTTGGGTGGAATTCAATTCATGTTTGAGCTTGCAAATTTCCTCATTATCTCTTATGGAGGCTTCATGTAATATTTCAGCAAGCTCAATCAAATGACTTCTATCAAAAAGCAAACACATGATATTACCTTTAGTTGTTGATGTTGCCTTCTGGATCTTCTCTATGACTCCATTGGAAGTTTGTGCCCCCAGGGAATCATCTCTCCAAGCCAATTGGGACACAAGTGCGCTAGTGACTTGGAGAATGGCTAGAGCCTCTTGAATCTTCTTGTCATTCATCTTAAGTGACCCTTTAAAATGGGAAAGCTTATGAAAAGAAGCCTTCTCTTCCTCTAATACACTATCAACCTCGTGAAGCTCATGTGGTGATGGTGAGATTGATCCTAGGTCCTCTTCCTCTACTGCAAAATCTTCATCTTTTTCAGACTCGTGGGAACTTGTACTTGCAGTAGTCTCATCAAGTGGAATCTTTATGTCACCAACATATAGGAATGGACATTCAACAGTAAATGTCTCTCCATGGCACCCATCAGTAGGTACCTCTCCATTATAGCATCCATCAGTAGATGCTATTTGATCCATGTTCTCAGTGAGAGATGCCTCTGGTTGACTCTTAATAGAACAAGTGATGGCTTCATTATGCTGATAACCATCATTAGTAAGGATTGTGATCTTATCCTTCCCAGCACTGGTGGCGGTCTCCTCATTTCGCTCCTCCAAACATATATGATTTTCTCTCCAAGGTCTCTTGCAAGAAGGGCATAGACCTTTCTTCACTAACTCCACATCTTCATTCTTGGGCTTATACCCAAACAAAGCATTCACAAAAAATTCAAAAGGAACTTCTGAGTATGACTTCATCGTAACAATATATGCTTGATACTGTTGGGGCAAGGTCTCGCATGTTTCCCTCCACCATGCTATTTCCTTCAAAGGATCTTTCCTTGGTGGTGTGGTCCCTCTGTCTACATATTCATTGTACAAGGGGTCACAAGAGTGACCATCATCATCTCTGAATGTAAACTGGGTAGAGATACTATAAGAGGGTTCCTCATCCACATAATTGCCATCATACAGCTCAAAATCATTTTCCTCTATGGCATAGAAAGAATACTCCTCCTCATACTGCTCATACTCTGAATCTGAATAAGACATGGCTCTTACAGCTGGCAAGACTTATGAAAACTACTTGTTTTCCAATCTGCTTTACTCGCTGAGTTTCAAATCTGATGTAATGTGACTGAGATTTGGGCTTGACTGTGACAATTTGACAAACATTCCAGCCCATACACTAAAAGATTGACACTAAATATAATTATTTCCAACAGAGAATGCAGAGGATGTCTGATATTAAATAATTTTCTGACCTGTTACAACAGCCAAGCTTGAAAATATTGCACTGTAAGGTGACCTTTGATTTGACTGCCTGGGAACTCCTACACTTGTCAACGATGAATAGGCTATCCAATAAGGGAAGGGGAGATACCCCCAACTTTGTGAGCTCCCTTTCTACTGTAGCGACACCCCCTTAGTCTGTAGCTTTAATAGAGAAGACTGTCCATTTCTAATGATGAAAAGTCATCATGTTTGACTAGTTTTACAGCTGGTATATACTGGAATGACGCATGGAAGTATTCCTCCAATTTTCTGGGGTATATCTTCTTCAATATATGTCATGTGCTCAGCTTGGAAGTATTCCTCCCAATCATCTATATTCAGATCTGATACACAGTGCTTGTATATTCTTGTAGCTGCCCAAAATGACAAGATACAATAAGGATAGGATGCACAGTCTCAAGAATAACTTTGATTCCAGCTCGCTGTAGATGATCTTCTGTTGGAGACAACAAAAAATAAATTGGAGAGTAGCCTCACGAATTTTCCAAGTGAGGAATTGACCCTACTCCAAGTCTCATAACTCAACGATGTCCTTCCCTAATGACAAAGAACCATGAAATGTTTGGTGATGATGGTCAAGGCTGTGCGTCACTCCAAAAGCGAAGTGATTCTCCCGAAAAATTCAGTATGCCCACTCTCCAATAAGCTAATGCATCCCATGAAAGTGTTGATGCCAAATCTTCACTGTTGTAGACAACCACTTTGACCAAGCAGATCGATCCTGCTGCAAGACGTCTGCCCCAGTGGAATCGACCTCCCAAACTGCCAACGATCTCTGCTAAAGGGATCGCCTAATTTCCTTGATGATTTTCGGTGCTACTGTAGAAGTTTCGGCCCCCCTCTCTGTCAGCGTTCTTTGCTTAAATTCAGCCCTTGCATGGGTAATATCTACATCCTCTCAGAACACAAAATCGCCCTTTTAATGTGATGCTCAGCCACCCTCTTGAACGGATAATTTGCCCTCCAACAGAGACGCGACTTGGGATGGATTTGACTTCTAGGGATGAACTCGACCCACTGTAAATGCCTCTCCCAAGTCTGGATCTATCCCTTTTTTTTACAGCGATCTCTCCTCCAACGAAGTTGATCGGAATTTGGAATTGATCCTTTCTTTAAGGTGAATGCAGTTTCAAAAATAAATTTGACCCTCTCTTGCTCAATTCGGTTCTCCTATGAGCCCGTCGATCTTCTTCACGCGATTTCGGGTTCTCTCCCTTCAATAAGTGCGGCCCCACGATGAACTCGACCTCTCCAGGAATTTGGCCCTAGCAAACACGGTCTTCCACAAGGAATTGGCCAAGCAAGAAGACAATGGACTAAAAATGTCAAATGAAGCTCGGTTGGAAACCCTGGCTATGGGTGCATTTCCCATCAGCATGGTAAGATCACCAGCTCTGATTTTTGAAATTAAATGCACACGTGAAATGGAAACCCTCAATAGCTTCCCATTCAGGCTGGCAGGAAAACCAGCTCTGATACCACTGTAATATCCCAGATCCGAGATGATCACAAAATCTATGAAATTACCAACATTAATCAATTTTACATTGATTTATAACTTTCACCAGCAGTATGCATTCTCATAGACATTTCGTCAAACATGTTAGAGGCATTCCATAACACATCACAATGGCGAGATAATAATGGCACCTTTATTATGACTAACAAAGAGTAAACAGTACAATAATTATGGCTGGGATAGCCACTGCCAAGATATATTCAACAAGAACCTGAAAGTGATGCCAACTCCAATTATGAAGCTCCAATGAAGACCCTGAATGGATCCTCCCTTTTTGTCCAGCTAGGGTGGATCCGTCACACCATCGAAACTAGACCAGAATGGATGGATGGGGTTTGCCAACCCCAAACGAAAACTCTAGGCTAACCCCTAGACGGTCTCAAAAACAAATCTCCAAATATTCAAGCATGCCTTTTCCCTTTGCCTCCACCTCCTTTTATCCTTGAAAAGTCTCCAATACCATGGATAAATACCATGGGCCAATGAAAACCATGTTCTATTATCTACTTTTTTCCCATACCATAGAAAAATACTATAGAACAGCAGAAACCATGCACTGGGCAATTATTACTTCCCCTTAGCCCATAATTATTTTCTCCTTATTTGTCACCATTAATAATTTTCTAAATTCTTCTTAGGTGACCTTGGTCTATTTTCCTTAGGCCAAAATTGGGGACATGACAGTTAACTACTAAAAAAATAATTCAAATAGGAGAGGGGAAGGAAATCCATATAGGAGTGATGATTTACAAGACCACTCGTGAGAGTATAAATATCATTCACTAGTAATGACAATGCAAGGAAAAGTGCTCTGGTGATTAATTATATTTTTTGAAGTAGCTTCCTCATTTGATGATGAGACTAACACGCACAGTGTTACCAGTATCAAGGAACCATTAGTACCATTCAATTCGATCACCTTCGACAAAGCAACAACTAGTGGATATCTATTGAGTCAAAGACATCCAATACTTATACTTCATTCCAGCCACTATTGTGTGTGTTAGTGCACATCTCCAAGCATGAGCACAAGCTTTAGCATTACAATTACAATTTCACCCACATTACAATTTCATGATTAATTGTTATTGTTTACTATTATTATTCTTGAAATTATTATGTAATGTATTAGTATATAATGTATATTATGTACATTACAAAGGATGTTTAGAATTTCTCTTCTATCCCTTTTCAATTAAAGGACAAAATTATAGTTTCCCTACAACTCATAAACAAAGAAAACTAAACAACAACATTTCGCACATGTGTTGGTACCGATTCCAATAATTGTAAACCTTCCATCCTAGTCAATGTAAGTCTATTAGATGGATAGATTGAGGCATCGAGAACAAGAGTAGAGGAAGCACAAAAAGGGGGAGATAGCATTGCTCCCAATGGGCCAATGACACTAGCAATAGTGTAGAATGCACTACCTCTAGGATGCCTGCAAAACAATACGTTTGGGTATAGCACAGAGGATTATAATAAATCGTGTCTGCATATTATAATACATCACAAGTGTCTATAGGACTGTATTTTCATTGGAAAATCCAATTTTATTGCAACTAATTCATTTAGATTTATCTACTTGATTGGTTATTTATGAATTAAAACTCATACTTATCTTGTATCACATACTTGTGGTTTTGAATGTCAATTCTTCAAGCCACATGTTTAGTAACTAGTACATTGTATGAGTACCTGATGCATAGATAGGTATCTTACTTTCTTATTGGATACAAACCTCTTTATTTATATTTTGGGACCAAAAAATCTGTGCTTTACAAATGCAAGCATGAATAAGCTCTAAACTACTTAATCAATAAACAACTGGTGCTTAGAAATCTAGAAAACAATTTACTGTGATTTTGAATCATAGAATGAGCATATTTTCACAAAAACAAACAAGGCGAAAGTTCTTTTAAATTATTAACAATTTAATTAGAAAGTGCGCAAACTAAAATATTGCACATATGTTTTGCTTATTTTGAAAAGTAGAGAGAACTTACAAATTGATCAGAACTCTGAAACTGAACCGTGCGCCCAGAATCTAGATACTTGAGGAATTTTGTAAGGAGGAACTCAAATGAAGTCACCCCTTTCGTAGCAACTCTACAGAGGGAGCACAAACATCTGGAAAAGACATAAATTAGAAAAGCAGCGATAAATGTAGATTTCAACACAAAATATAAACAACAACAAAATATGAATTCTCATAAAGAAAATTTGACCTTTTAAACCCAAGTACAAGGCATCAAAAGATGAACTCATGATCTAGGCAAACAGTGAAATAGTTTTCTTAACAACCAAAGCAAAATTATCAATATAACTAAAAGTATTGCATGCACATACTATATCTATCTATATGTCAGTGTATTTGTTGATACTGCCTGTCAGGAACAATGTTGCAAAACTCTTTGACTCCAAGCAAGTTCCCAAGATTTTCCAAGCATTTTAAGTGAGTTTCTCCAAAATTTTCATGTCCAAGTTTATGTTTGCTAAGATTTTGTCAATCTTCTCTTGAGTTTTCCAATTCCTTGAGTTGATGGAACATGACGATTTTTGGTCTATATGACAAGCAAAAGAGGCCCTTCATCTTGAATTGTGTTCTCATCACAAGTGTACACATTCACATTATATGTTGTATATAAGTTATCAGTTTAGTGACGACTTCAACAAAAATTGGTATACTCCTAAATGCTCATATTAAATGTATTTTACCTAGCATAATAATCTTATAATAAGGGTTAAATAGTTTGACTAAAGTCATAATTAAGTCACTCCGACTCGCATGCCCTTTTACTTACATACATAGTAACAACACTTGCAACCATGAAAGAAAAAAGGAGATTGCAAAAATGTACCTCTTCATTCTATTATCTTAAGACTTATTTATATAATTACAAACTTGTTGAAGAGTGATTAAATTTGGCCATGTGTCCTAAGGTACATATTTACGTGAGTGGTGTACTGTGACCAATCCCAAACAATTTATGTACAATGAGATGAAAAATTAAAATGAAAAAAAGTTTAACTTTCTAGCATACAACACATCCCTTCCAAAAAGATGAAATATAAGATGGGAAGTCTCGAATGGTAAAGCTAAGTGGGTAAAGCAACTCTAAATAGTATGGTCCTTTTTACATTCCTACAAGATGAGAATTTATGCATGGTTGTTGACTTTCAAAGGAAAAATTTTATGGAGCAGTTGTTTGGGACTTGGTTCACAAATGCTTGATGCTCTCACTATGGTGGGGTTCTAAACTTTCACCAGATTTTCCAGCATGCAATGTACTCTAGCCTTTTTCTAAGACACTTGGCATCAAATCCATTACAGCACGATGTTCAATGTCGTTGATTTACTACTTTTATGAGTCATATCCCACAGGATTTTGATCTAGCAGTAGGCAATAATGTGATCAAACTCCTATTAACGTAGCGAGTTGAGCTCAAAACCCCCTAAATGGGATGTAAATGAGGCCATAGGAAAGTCCTTGATGATATTGACTCCATAGATATACCCCATATAATAAGGCAACTTAACCAAAGAGATTCTATAAGATGTTTTTGTTGGTGAATATAGCTCAGATAGTTGCTTTTGCATAGGCTAGGTGTCAAGCATGCAAAATTTGTCCATCACCTCTCTAGGTACTTGCTCAATTTATTGATTAAGTGACTTTTATATTTCTTTCTTAATTCTAACTCAGGGAAAGCACATTAATTAATTTAATGTTGGCTAATAAGTGTCCCTGACTGTATGTTATTGTCTTCTGATCTTCAAATCTTCTTCTTGTTGTGTATGAAGCAATGTTACAAATATCGTGTCGGCGAATATATCGCCGAGGGTCCAAAAAGAAATTATCGGATTTATCGACGAAAATGTCGGCAAACATCGGCAATATATCGGCGACTTAAAAAAATACAAAAATATTCATTTTTTTTCAATTTTCTAAACATCTAACCGATATATTGCATCTAAACCGATCTATTGCATCTAAACATTTTGACTCTTGAAGGCTTGACGTAATATATTAAATTATTAATTTTTAAATAAAGTTTTAAATTTAAAAATTTAAAAAGAAATGTCAAATGTACATTTTAAAAATTGAAACAACAAACTGTAAAACTTAAATGTTTTAAAATTTAATGTATAGTATTATATATTATATATTATATAATATCTAGTATATAGTATATAGTATATGGTATATACTATATAGTATATAGCATAGTTACATATATCGTGTCCGCGAATATATCGCCGAGGGTCCAGAATGTAACTTATCGGCAGCAATGGCAAAAATATCGGAAAATATAGGCAAATGTCGCAAAGCATCAAAAAAATACAAAAATAACATTTTTTTCAATTTTTTTAACATCTAAAGCAACAATAACATCAAATAAACACATTGCTACATAAATATGAAAATACAACTAATATATAAGATGCATAAGATGTCAAATGGTGGATCATGATCACATATCGACTATGAAGTTATAAACTGAAAATATTGAAATATGTTCTTGATGGAATCATAGAAAATCACATCACATGATCAAAATAAATGTCTCTCAAGAAATTAATCATCATGACCCATGAGGCATCTAGATACTACATAGTACAATAATAAATAGTAGGAATCATCGATCCCCTCTACCCCTTTTATAGGCAAGGAGCACCACTCTTCCTCTGGAAGCAGTAGGGGGTCCTGTAGGTGCTTTGGATGAGTTAGGCGTCAAATTGGAAGCTCCAACTACTTAAGCTATGGTGGAAGGTCTAACTACTCTACAATTTTGATGAAACTTCCCATGTTTAATGAGTGAAGGGTACATTTTTATTAAGGTCATGATAAAAGATTTCAATAGTCAATGCCACCAACATCAAGGTACAAGGATGGGTTGATGTGCCAGATTAAATGCCGATCCCATACCCTCATACTTGATCAAATCCAATGGAGTTGTTGAAATCTTAAAATCCTGAAAACTATCAAGTGTCTTGAATTCTAAATGGGATCTAAAATTCTACATTTTGCATAGGAAGTTCGATGAGGTGGAACCACTCTCAAACATCCTAAAACAATTAATGGCAATGTTAAAAATTTAAGTAAAATGATAGAAAATGAAAGTAAAGGAGAATTTAGTTTTAATCACACTGCCAAAAACTTAACCCATGAATTTGTTTTTCAAATTTCATGCAAATTTTTATAGCAGGGCAATATTTTCCAAAATATCCCGATATATTCCCAATATATCGCAATATATTCAAAATGTCGAAAATATTGCAATTTCTTAGCGGCGATATATCGCCGATATATGTAACTATGGTATTTAGTATATACCATATAATATATATTATACAGTATTTTATATATAGTATATACTATATACTATATAGTATACAGTATATACTATATAGTATATACTATACACTAACAGTGGCCAGGCTACAGGCTTTAAGCCTTACCCTAAGGGCCTAAACGACAGTCCGTTGACGGTTAAACTTTACCCACGGGCCACAGTTTGTGGGCGTTTACCCACAGGTCACAATCCACCGTAAATTCAATTTTTAAATTGTAAATTGAAAAATATAGTAACATCGACAGTCCACAGTCCACATAGTAAATGCTAGAGATCTGCTTCTCCTTCTTCCACGCACCTGAAATCTCCTTCTCCTTCCTCCACCACACAGAGCTACTTCTCAGTTCTCCTGCACACTGTAACGATGAACGTAGACTCCGGAGTCCAAACACTACACGCGTGGATTGGAAAAAGGTTAAAAACACCCCAAAAGTCAATTTTTAAACCCTCGATAGACCCACGATATTACCTATCGACTCGCGATTTTCACTTTAAAATAGCGATTTTATCTTGAAAAATCACGATTTTTACTTAGGAAAAATCGCGGATACTTTGCCCGATTTTTGCCGATAATATCGCCACTAAAAACGTATCGTGATATATCACCGATATTTGTAACACTGGTATGAAGGACTCCTCCTTGGTTGACTTATTGACTTGCACATTCTTGGGCTTCGTGACCAAACCCACTGCATGTGTAGCATCTCAATGTGTGGCATGTGGCAGCAACACGTCCAACTTGATTACATGTCCAGCATCTAACTGAGTCATTCGGCCTTCCACCACTTCTTCTTCCATAGAATATACAATCCATAGCTTTATGACCAAAGTTAGAACAAAAATAACAATAACCATTGAATCCACTTTCATACCTGGGACTTTGAGTTGTTTCTTTTTTCATGTTTCTTTGAGGAATAGACCTAACTCCTTGTTGCAATTTTCAGCTTCCAAACTCCTTTTTGTCATGTGCAGGTGCATGGGGAATAACTTTGAACATTGATGGACCTGCTTTTAGAGTCTTCGAAGACCAAGTGTCATATTCGTATTTTTCTTTGTCCTTCTTGTAACCAAGACCAGTTTTTTCGAGTGGAGATCTCTGGCAATCCAAGATCTTAGCTAGGACAACTAAACTGTCCTTGAACTTGACAAAAGCTTCATTCTTCTCACCTTTCTTCCTGAGACCAACTACCTCCATTTCCAACTTCTGGATTGTCTCCTCCTTTTTTTCCAACTAAATCTTTCGGATTTCTTCTATCCTCTTGGCTTCCTCCAGCTGAGTCTTCAGATCATGATTGACCTCTCTAGTTTCTTCAAGCTCTTTAGCATGCTCTTCTGGTTCTTCTTTTTGATTGATCAATTAAGTCTTTGTTGGTAAACTTCAACATCCCTATCTTTCATTTGATCCCGCAACTCTTTGTCCTTGTTTTAGAGCTTCACAAGCAACATTTTCATTGTCATGGTCTTCTGTTGATATTCATTCAAGGAGTCCAAGGTTTTTTTTTTGAACTTCGTGAAGTTACTCTGGTTCAAATTTACTGTGTTCAGAAACCAATTGGCTCTGAGATCTATATTCAGCAATGTGAGATGTATCTCATGTGCAACCTTTGATAGCCCTTCATCATCATCTACAAGATCCTTCTCAATTTCATCACACAAGCTATCATTATAATCACAAGAGTCCATACCTTTATTGGATTCCTCTTCTTGCTTCTCTTCTTCTTGATTGATCTCTTCTATGGGCTTGTCTTCTGATTCTTGATCTGTCCTTTCAGGTTCTGGTCTCGCCTTTTGATACTTGCTTTCCAACTTGAACCATAAGTCTTTGGCTGAAGTGTACTCCCCTACACTTTCTTTCACTGAACTAGGAAGTCCATCCATGAGCAACTTCGAGGTTGTAGTATTATCCTTCTTTGCTTCCTTCTGTGCAGCTGATTTTCCCTTCTTGTTTGATGGAGTGGGTGGATTGATCACAATCTCCCAAACACCAAACTTCTTCAGGTATGCCTTCATCTTGCTCCTCCAACTGAAATAATCTGTCATATCAAGTACAGGTACATCATTGCTTGATGACTCTTCTTTTGCTTCTATTGTGTCTTCACAGATCTTCTTCAAGCTTGCTAGGCTTGTGACGAAGACATGCTCTGATACCAATTGTTAGACACAATGGACACACAGAGAGAGGGTGAATCAGTGTGTGAGCAATTTATAATCTTTTTACCTTCTTTTTGTCAACCAAAGTATATCAATCAATATGTCATCAAATGCATTAGTTAAATCAACCAAGAGTCATAAGCACATTCATCACATCAAAGAGACATAAGAATATTTGTAATTTGATCTTTATTTATTGTACATGGAAGACAACAATCTTCTTGATTACAATCAGCACCAACTGATAAAAAGAGCACCAATTCTCATAACGGAACCCGGCCTGATTTTCTTATCTCCAACTAAGAAGGGTCTGAGGAGTCCAATCCTCAAGTGCAAGATTCTTCTTGCAAGCAATCATATGGCTCTACTGCACAACCAACCTCTGCTTTGCACGTCAATCTCTTCTCATCACTCTGTTGATCAACACTGTTCATCAATCTCTGGTCAATCTACTCATCGATCGTTGGTCAATCTGCTCATGTACACATCATTGTACACCTCATCATACACAATTACTGAACAAGTAATTTTGCTCTGCTTTCACTGAACATAAGGCATGCATCGTCATGCCTCATCATTGTAAGTATGCATCATCGTCATAGGGTATGCATCCTCATCATCAAATATACATCATCATCTCAGTGTGCACCGTTTACGCATCATCATTATCAAGTATACATCATAGTGCATAGAAGAGCATCATCACACTACGAAATGCATGTACATCATATTGTATAAGAGTGCATCGACATCATAGAGTGTATATCATTATCACATGCGTTATCATTATAAAGTGTATCATATCATAGCATAAAGGTATGCAACATCATCATCATAGCCTCCATAATGACTTCAAATATATATACCAATATAAAGGCTCACATACTAAGATCAAATATGAACTCTATCCATGAGAGACATGTGCCATCACAAGAGAAACCCAAAAGAATGAACCATACCTTTCTGAAGATCACAAGACGAAGAAATAGTAGACAAACCAAAATAAACTCGATATCCTGTCATGACATAGCCACCGTAACAATCTTTCCAATGAGCCAAGAATTTTGTAATTATGATTCCGTATGAGAAAGTTATGCCAATTTTAGTTAAGATGCCCAAAAATTTCTTTGTTAAAAACGAATTGCTTCTCTGTTGCTGCGAAAAAAAAAACCTCTGACCAATCTCCACAAATTCACTTCTCAACCTACAAAATTGGTTGTTTTTGGATGTGTTTATATACACATTAAAGTGAACATATCTCATGCTAGCCGACTTGTCTTCAAAGCTAAAAATTTTTATTAATATGAATTTTATTTCTGACTTTAAACTTCTTACCACCTCAATGGTCAACCTTATGTATTTTTATTATTTTTCTTTTAAAACATCTTTCAAGGTCAACCACATCATTTAAAATTCATGGGAGTGTGTCCTCCACATCTTCATAGGGTTGCATCAAGCCACTTGGGCTTTTAATGGCATGCCATGTGCAAGGTGTCATCATGGGATTCAAGCTTGTCACTAAATGGGCCATCATCAATCCAATATGTGTTTGGGTACCTTAACCACATCAAGTGCAAGCAATATGCACCAAGGTATTCACAAGGATCCATGACTTCATTAAGACACCAAAGACCACATCATCATGCCATCTAACCATGTAAAGTGCACGTAGTGGGCTCCATGACCTTTGCAAGGGTATGAAGGTCTTCATCAAGGGTTCCATGGGCTTCTTCATCATACCAAGGGTTCCATATCCTGTCAAGGACAATACAAGGTCATCATCATCATATAAGAGCTCCATGGCCCTAATAAAGGTTGCAAGGTCATCAAACCACTAAATGTAGGTCCAAGGCTTCATCAGGGCTTCTTCAACAAGCAAGAGGCTTCATAGGCTTCTTCAACCACCTCAATCACACTAGGAGACCCTCAAGGGTCAAGATCCATCATGACATCATCTGTGGGGTAGATGGGTCCTCACATGGGGTACTATGATACCATCTGAGCATGAATGACCACATAATGGGTCATTAATGCTTCTCCAATCCATCTAGGGATTCACCATCATCCACAAAGGATTCAACACCATCTCCAAGGTCTTTAGCACCATCAACAAGATCTTCAACATCTTCAACAAGGTGGTGGCTCCAAGATCCATCCTTGTGTGTACAAGGACCTTGTTAACTGGGTACAAGGTGCTTCAAGGCACAAACCCACTCTGTAAGGGATCCAGGCTCAAAACCACTCTGTAAGGGATCCAGGCTCAAACCCTACATGTGGGGATCCAGGATCTGTAAGGGGTCCAAGGCACTACTTGTGGGACTTGGTGGCATCAATGACAACCTGTGGGGCCATTACAAAATAAGCCTACAGGTTAGTCCCTTCTAGACAAATATATGCAATCATATAAACAAGGACCCAAGGCTTACCAAAAATGTCGTTCTTGCCTGGATAAGTCACCTAAACAATTTGAGGTCCCTAGCAACAGCGCCAAAATCTTACCACTTGAAATGGCAATCCAAGCCATCGACAAGCATACGTGGAGAAAGTGACAACTGTCACCTTAGGTCACTTCTCTGACCTTCTTCGGATGTCGAAACCACCTAAGGGAGAGCCCTATGTAACTCTACAAAACACACTAAGACACAAATATATCTTGCAAACGTGTGAAGTTAGCAACCATTTCCTAATGGAGTCAAGAAGATGATATTAATAGCGTGAGTACAATCATCCAAGGGTAAGGTAATAGCAGTTCAAATGTACAAGAGAAACATGTAGCTATTGGCAAAAGTACATGCATTCCATAATTATCTAACCGTTCAAAGTGCACATGTACAACAATATTAATATATCAGCGATATAGGTAAATATGCCATTCCTTAAGGCATTCATAATCACACATCGTTAACCCCAAAGCTTTCTTGTAAGCAGCATTAAACATTTGAATGAGATCTGAAGTAAAGTATCAACAAGAGTATGCTAATGTATCAGTGTTGAATCAACATTTATGACAGCAATTGTCATACAACATTCGAGTACATGGGCATTTATTTAATCCCACTTCGTACTTGCAATATTAAATACTAGTTAACAATAATCTAAAAGTTTCATGTAGGTTTACCAGTAGTATAAATCCGTGTTCATGTTTAGTCGCATACGGTGTGTGCAAAGATAAAAGATACAAAATAGTCCACTTTCAGTTGTTGTCCAAACTAGCAGTTTATACCAGCCTATACTAACCCCATTAATTATGGTTGTTTCTTTGTGTATAGGGGTTGAAGGAAGGAAAAAGGAAGGGTTTCCACTGTAAGGACAGCCCTAAAGGTGAAAAGGAAGGCTTAGACAAGCTCTACTACAGACCTAATCGACACGCCATAGGATAAGAGGAAGGGAAATGGAGGAGGAAGGAGTGAGAATAGGTTGAGGAGGCAACATAGATTATAGGAGAGAGAGTTGTTGCAGTTGGTTTAGGGTTGCAGCAGGCTAGGAGAGGGTCGGCCCAAGAGCAAGGAGGCGAGAGATGGAAGGCCAGCGAGGTGGAGAAAGGAAGGGAAGGGGCTACTGGGAGTAGGGCGAGATTGCTAGCAGCCAGGAAAGAAGTAACTGAGGGTGATAAAAGATTGCTGCAGCAGCAGGTTGAAGATGGAGGCAGGAAAGCCGAGAGTAAAAACTACGGCACCAAGGGTGGTAAAGGGTCAAGGGAGGTAGAATGAGCCCTTGGGGAGTGTGTGGTAGGGTGCTAGGGATAGTCTTTAGGACTGTTTGGAGCATGCAAGATAAAGGGAGGAAAAAGGAAACTAGTGCTAACCCTAACCTACCTCTAAAATTAACTTAAATCTAACCCTAGACTAGGTGTTCAAAAAAAGGATGTGAAGACAAGAGGACACTAACCCTAGCAAAACCTTACCTGACCTAGGGCATCTAGGGAGAATGGCTTGCCTGGTGAGAAGGAGAACCTAGATTAGATGAAAAACTTAAAGACCTAGGCTTTTTGCCCTAGAAGACTCCTAAAGAGGACGTGCTTCTACTCTAAGGTGATGAAAGTTGATGAAGAGCTTAGCCAAGAAAAGATGCAACCTAATGGCTACCATTCTATCCACAAGCAAACATCACTCACCAGCTTTTAACAAAGAGACATTAAGACAAGACATACATACCTCCTTATGCACGTGTTTCACCAACAAATCAAAGTTTCACCTTTGAGAAAGAGCAAAAAAAAAACCAGGATACTTCTAGAAATTGCTATTGTTAGATTTTCATAAGATTATAGTAATATATCTTATTTGTATTTATCAATAGGATCACTAAAAGATAGACAAAGCACAGAACAATAACACAAGTATTTTATCCTGGGAAACCCAAATGGGAGAAAACCCAACAACCTTCGTCCAGAGATGATAATTCTGAGAACAGTGTACAATGAATAAGAAAGAGAAAATATGGAAATGCTTTCCAAAGATAGAAACCCTGAAAAACTGTCTTCTTCTATAGTATATACAAACTTCTCTCTCTCCCAGAAAACTGCGAACTTCACTTGTGATGTTGTGAGGAATAATGAGGTGGGGCACCTCTTATTTATACATATTTTCCACTAATATTTTGACTAGGGCCGACTTCTCTTGGGGGAGCAATGTATTTTATATTTTATAATTTATTTTATCTTTTATTTTGCTTGCTTTTCTCCCCAAGGTCTACATTGTACTTCTACGATTTGCATGATTGATTACAATAAGTTCATCTCTCGTAGGAGGTACAATACAAGAACAATAAGAATAGCTTATGAAGTTGTACAAACTCCAACACTCCCTCTCAACAAGGAAGGTATTTTTCGGTCTTCTTCAGCATCGCAATCATCTGGGTTTCATTTGTACATCTATACTGTCTCTATCATCAATAAACGTACTGAAGGTTGTCTTTCTGAATTTGTTCTATCCAGATGTCTGAGAGAAAATCTCTTGCTACCTATCCGTCTCTATTGCTGATGGAATACTTCCATGCCTAGCTAGAGATCTTGGATGAGCAAGTGTGTACGACCATCTACTACCTATTCGTCTCATCTCTCGATGAGGTACTCCCATACCTGGCTGAGAACCTGAACAAGTAAATGGGCACGACCATCTATTGCATGTTCGTCTTGTTATCCACTTATTTGTACCATAGTTGGATTAGCTGAGGAGCCGCTAGTTGACAAACATGATAAATGTTTGATTCCAATGTATCAGATGATCCGCCTTTGTATTTAGCCTGTTTTGGCTAGTCAGTTTTTTGTTTGAAAAATTATGACCATGGCCCCTTGGGGTTTGTAATAATATGTGTCTGTAGGGTGTTTTGAGTGGTTTGGTCTCCTAAGACGTAGAATTTCAACTAAGGTATTCCAAGGAGTCTTTTGTCCTTGACAATTATGCTTTGCCTATAGCCGAGTATAATTGACGAGGTTTTTTCCCTCTTCCTCCAAAGCTGGAATGCCCGATTCTGAATTCTGGGCCTTGGGCGATTATTAGAGCCCAACTGAGTATATATAAACCTACTAGACATTGTTAGAATAGATCATGGTCATGTCCTAAGTCACTAGGACCCTAAAAAAAAATTCCAATAAAATTTTAACGGACACATCAAAATTTTAAGTTTTTAATTTTTTAATTTTTTCTTAAGTTTTTAATTAAATTTTTCAATAATTTAAATGGAAAAATTCAATTCGTAATAAGTTAGTCATTCGGAACCCAAATTCAATGTTTGAAAACTCTAACCTTAAGCCAAAGATCATTCTTAATCAGCCAGCCAGCCAGATCCAAGTTTTAGATCATCAGTCAGCCACATAACTCATATTTTCTCAAAAAAGTCAGTTTTGAGGAAAATATTGATTAATTAATAAAAATGATAATTTTGGAGAAAATCCAAATCTCTACAAATTAATCTAAATTCAGCGAAATAAAAGGCTAAATGACATGGCACAGAGCATTTATAATGATTCCACTCAATATCGGTCAGTTTCAGATCAAGTATCGGAGTGTAGCAGTTGAACTATGAGTCAAAAATTTGCCCTCTTTGGTCAAATCCATTTTTGGTTGAAGTGTGGGTTATCTATTGGTTGGGTGATCATTACGAGGGAGGATGAGCCACCTCACCCCCCCTCATTACTCTAGCACTCAGTTACAACTCAGTTGCAGCTCAGTTCAACTCCAAATGATCATTCCGAGCTCATTCAATTACTCCGGTGTTACTCTTAGTTTGGTTTTAGGGTTTTAACATTCTTTCTTTGTATAAATAGAGGCTCTTTGAGCTCTATTAGGGTGGAACTTTTGTGGCAGAGTTACTCTGTAGAAATTGTATCAGGCTTTGCTTTGAATTTTAATAAAGAATTTCGACTTTGGAGGTCCATGGGCTCTTGCATGTGGTATACATTTCATGGTTGAGGTGACATGGCTTCTAACCCTTTGCTTTTAAATACTTTGAATGAGATCAATTTTGTTTTGTTAAAGCTCAAGAGGGCCACTGTTGGCACGGCAGGGTAATCATTTGATGTTCCAAGTTGATTATTTATGCAAAGTAAAGTAAAATCTTGATGAACATCAGTAGTAAGTAATACGTAGTGTTCATCCTGATTTATTTTTCTTAGCATACTCTCCTTTTTAATCTACATAATTATTTTATTTTGATCAATTGTCTGTGGTCTGTTATAATTTCTATCTGTGAATGCATAATTAACTACGTCTGGAATCATTATTATCTTTTAATCTCTTGCTAGCAACGTGGATTGCTTTTGATTTATGTGTCATACTCATAATAAATAAACACCTATAATCACAATAACTCCTAAACAACACCGATCCGCATCCGTAATCAATTAAAACACTTTAAGCACATTGAGCCTTAGAAAACTCTTTGTTCGAGACTACCCCCCTTGGCTTCATTAAGAGTTAGCCTAAACAGAGAAGCTAGGAGTAGGTGACAGTACTTGGCTCTGTGCTTGCCCCAAAGGTCACACCTCTCCCACTTGCCTAAGTGAGGAGACAGCTTTTGGAAGATTTCTGTTGCTGGTGTGCAATCGGCGAACAACTTGTCTCATATGCTGATGGGTTAATCCCATACCTAGCTGAGAACATGAACGAGTAAATGTACCTGTGCAATCACATGGCCATCTGCTACCTGTCCGACTCATCTGCCAAGGGGATTTTTCCCATACCTAGTTGAGCACCTAGACAAGCATAAGCACCTATGTGAACCCAACCATCTGCTACCTGTCTGTCTCATGTACTGATGGAATTTCTCCCATACCTGGCTAAGAACTTGGACGAGCAGAGGTACCTGGGCAAAAGTATAGTTAATGTCTCTTAGTCATCTCTCCCTCTCAATGAGGGATGCGTTCTCTTCTACTCCAAGTCTTCCGCAAAAGTATTCAAACTTCACCTTGGGAAGAGGTTTGGTGAGAACATTTGCAGTCTAGTCATCTGTCGCAATATACTATAGCTCAAACGCACCTTTTTGCACCATATCATGTATGAAGTAATATCGAATCTCTATGTGCGATGACTTGTCGTGAAATGCAAGATTTGTTGACATCTGCACAACTCTGGTTATCACAGTGAATCACGGTTGGATCTGGAATCTAGCCAAACAATCCTGCAAGAAGTTTACGAATCCAAACTGCTTCTCGGGTTGCTAAACTAGCATCCATGTACTCAGCCTCTTAATTACTGAGAGCTACTTCGTTTTGCTTCCTACTGCACCAAGAAATTGCTGCAGAACCTAGACTGAAACAACATCTTGAAGTGCTCTTCCTATCTGTAGTGCATCCGGCCCAATCTGAGTGTGTAAACCCTTGCAATTTCAAGTCATATTCTAAATCATATCGTAGACCATATCCCACAATGCCATGTAAGTATCTATGCACATGTTTTGCAGAAATCCAGTGAATCTACCTCGGTTCGCACATGAACTGCCTTAGGGCATTCACAACAAAACAAATATCTGGTCTAGTGTTTGCCAGATACATCAAGGACCCAATCAATTGACGATACATGGTGGGATCGATCAAATTTGAATCTCAAGCAAAATCTCTCAGCTTCTTCAAATTTGCATCGATCGGAGTAGCTATGGACTTGCAGTCCAACATTTCGAATCTTTTCAGTATATCTATGGTGTAATTTCCTTGACCTAGGAAAATATCCTTCTCCCTCTGCCATACTTCTAATCCCAAGAAGTTATGCATCAATCCAAGATCCTTCATTTCGAACTCAGAGGCGAGATTCTTCTTACACCATACGATAAGTTTCTCATTTCCAGTGAGAAACAGGTCATCAAAATATAGTACCAAAATCTGTGGCTCATCATTCACAACCTTGTAGTAAAGGTTGGGGTCTGCATCACTATTGGTGAATCCCAGACTCACCAGGAATCCGTCTATTCGTCCATACCAAGCACGAGGTGCTTGCTTGAGTCCATATAAATCATTTTTCAGCTTGCATACGTGAGACTCCTTTCCATGGACAAGAAACCCTTCAGGTTGTTCAATATATACTTCTTCCTCAATAATACCATTGAGAAAGGTTGTCTTGGCATCCATCTGATGCAACTTCCATCTCATAGTTGAAGCAATAGCAATGATCGATCTGATGGAAGTGTATCGAGCCACGAGAACAAATGTCTCATCATAATCAACTCCCTCTTTCTGAAAAAACCCTCTGGCTACAAATCTAGCCTTATTATTTTCAATACTACCATCTGCTCCATGTTTAATTTTGTATAGCCATCCGGAAGTTGCAACTGACTTTCCCTCACGTCTTGATAAAATCTCCCACACATCATTCTTCATGATGGATTGATATTCTTCCACCATGGCATCCTTCCAAACTTGGTGTTTGGATGCATCTTCATGCGTGGCGAGCTCTGAGTCAATGATATGACTCATCAATGCAACATAACTGGAGAACCTCTGAGGTCTTATGCTTTCTCAAAAAGTGCCATATGGAGATTCATGCTCCTCTATATCATGTAAGGTTTTTTTTCCCATCTAGGTCTTTTCCGACTTACTATCATATCTTCGGGAATATTAACTATCGCGGCTGGATTAATGGGATTGATGGGTTCATCTTTTCATACTAACTCATTCTAAACTGGAGAGGGAGATGATCTCATCTCCGATTCCTCATCATCGATCTCCATGTCTAATCCTTTGCCTTTCCTGAAAGCCATTTCTTCTTCACTTGTACAGTTCCGGTTCCAAAAAAATGTTTCTTTTAACCTGTTATAGACATAAGTGACAGTGGGGATGTAGTGCATTAGCAGCAACAACACTGTATGAACTTATTTAATAAGATTATCATCCAGCAGAATAAAATGCTTTCTTTGAGCTTGAGAGAACACCTAAGAAGAGGATAATAGTAACTATTCATGACAGCAGCAAAGGGGTCTCATTCAGTGCTCACATTCGTGTTTAGCAATTAAGGAGGGCGCACTCGAAAGGAAGATATGTAGGCACAATAGTGATTAAATCCTGCATATCATTAGGATCCTTTCCACCCAACACATGCTCCTTTTTAACAAAGGAGAGTTGTGCCATAGTGTTACGTTGCATCTAAACCCAGCGCACCTTCAGATGTGCCCTAGGGAGAGAGAGCCATTTTTTTTATCAGGAGGGGTGTTATCGAGCAATGGTGGTCATGGTTGGGCCCTTTGGTCCTTCTTTTAGGAGTACTATGGCTTAATGGCACTGTTGACTGCCCTTTGTTGGAGTTTTTAACCACGGGGTTGGTGTCCAAGGCTCCTAGGAGACCTTGATGGTGTAAGGAAAGGTATGTACTAGACCATGAGGAGAATAAAGAACAACCCTAAGGCTGCTTGAGGTGGGATGCGTTCTTTGTGGAGTCGCCAGATAAGCCTGCAAATTAGTCATTTCTAGAAAAATATATGCAATCATATAAACAAGGACTCAAGACTTACCAACAATGTCGTTCTTGCCTGAATAAGTAACCTCAACAAATTTGAGATTTCTCGGCAACAGCGCCAAAATGATACTGGTTGAAATAGCAGTCCAAGCCACCAGCAAACATATGCAAAGAAAGTGACAACTGTCACCTTAGTCGCTTCACCTATGTTCTTTGGAAGTCGAAAACTCCTAGGGGAGAGCCCTATGTAACTCTGCAAAAAACACTTAGATACCAAGTATATCTCATATGTGTGCAAGGTTAGTGACCAATGCCTAATGGAGTTGTTGTCACATATATAGTAGTTGGGCTACTGTTATTCCTGAGCAGTATTGAGCATATCTTTGAGCCAGTCCTTTACTTTGAGATCAATAGATGATGAGCCACCGGTTGATGATCTCCCACTTTCAGCAGATCTAGAGCATCCAGATCGACCAGTGTTATGCATGGTTGAGCCGCATGACCCCAGATTCGGTGACTAAGTTAGCCATTTTTCATGACCCAGAGCAAAGGTTATTATAGTGCCCATGTTGTATAGCAGCAACAGTTGTTTAAGTGCCCTTCAGATTGTTCAGATCTTGTGTAGATGTATGACCCAGGAGATATTATGGATTTGTGCATATGGATCTTGATGTTGCTTTGTTGTTTATTTTAGCAGTGACACTTAGTTGATAGTGGTGGTATGTTGGCGATGCTTTATTGGTCTGGTTGGAATCTAAAGTATAAAGGATCTAGTTGCTACATTCAAGATGTTCCTTTGTATACTCATTGGTCATGCCCTACTTATAGTATGGATTTAACCATTTCCCTTAGGGATACAACTTGCTAATCTTAGCACCATCTTCATTGTCTCCACTCATTTGTTGCCTTCCTTTCTTATTGTTTAACCCTGACTTATAACTTGACTAGTGACATCTAGAATTTCCCCCACCTTCACCTCTATGTTTGAATAGCTCTTCATGCTTAAATTGTGTCTCGGTGTTGGTTTATGTGATTCTTATCACAAGGATGGTCTACCTCTACGTCTTGAACACCAGTAGTCTTACGAACGAGTGTCTTTAGACACTAAGGCATTAAAGCTTAAAGTTATTATAAATGGATGCCTTGTCAGCTAAACAAAAGTGTCTTTAAACACTAATGCTAATAAAGTACAAATGTTATAAAATAGTCAGTGGCCAAAGGATGAGCACTCATCCATTGTATGATGTAAAGCTCATTTACCCCACAAGTGCAACAGGGTGAAGCAAACCCGTCAGGGCTATGGATGCTCATTGGCAACGAGGCTAAATCTATAAATGAGTATACACTAGAGGTTCTTGTTTAAAGCAGTTGATCATTTTGATTTAGATTATATATATATACACATATTGTGCTTATAAACATTCTTGACATTCTTGACATGGTCAACCAAGTGTGACCAAAAGCCAGAAGCAGGGTATGGGATGACTTTCAAGGCGATGGTTGTGGATGATGGTTATTTGTGGTCTATCTAGTCTATCTATGTCAATTAGACGTATTCATGCTTGAGATGGTGGTTTACCATGATGGCTTGTATTATTTTCATGATTATCAACATTTACATGCTTTATTATTATTATTGCTTTGACGTGGATGTGGCCTTTGGCGTACCTTTTTTATGGACATATGATGTATGAGTATGCATTCCTAGTTGAATTGGACATTCTAAGTCCATTGGTGCAATCGATTTTCAGTTTTGGGCAGTTGCAGCTTAGATATGGGTCTTTTTAGCTTTTTCAAGCAATATTGCAGAAGATGGTGAGTTCTCCTAGGGCACCAAAGGGAAACATGGGGTGCATCTAGACGATTGTACCATATTGCTATGGTGCCAGACCCACCAGTGCAGTCAATTGGCTTCAGTTTTTGGCCCTCGATGAGATATTGGAAGTTTTATGTTCTCGAGGCAACATTTTGATGATAAAAAATGGTTAATGAGGAAATCGATTTGGGAAAATGAAATAAGGAAATGGCATGGAATTGGTCTGAGGCACAGTGTTTGGGACACCTTTATCATCTGGCATCGGTTTCACTCTACATGGGGTCCACACGTCCTTGACTTTTACATTTTGAGGGCGTTTTGATGTATTTTGGAGAGGGGAGTCCTAGTGATTTTGATCACTTCAAGATATTATTGACCATCACACATTCTTATTGTGTCAGGGGACCATGCTAGTAAAGGATATTATAACCTCCTAGCCCCACCATGTGCTATCTTATGATTGTTTGTCATTTTTACATGGTGCACCCCCTCCTTGGGCATTTTTAGTGATGTGTCCCCCTCTATTATTGAGTTGATCCATGTATGATGTTTGTGTGTTAATGCATGATGTGGTTGGAAGAGAAGCTTGTACAGTTTCCCGCATATAACGCCAATCGCATATGAAGCAGATGGACCCTCTCCTTTGGGAAAAATGTAAACTTTCCCATCTAGGACATATACCACAAGGCAGTTGTCCGCAGTTGTGGAAACTGAAACAAGATTCTTCTTCATCCTAGGGATGTACAAGACATCCCTTGCAATGTCCTCTTCCAATTAGGCCTTGAGGCCCAAAACCGCTAACCTATGTGATTCCTATGGGTTCGAGCGGTTACTGACAGCTAGGGAATCAGCTGAGGACTGATGCCATCCATAGAAGATCTAGGGCATCATCATTTGGTCAAGAAGGGCCAAAGGCCACCTTCATGCATGCCATCCAAGCATTATTCAATGATGCATGCACTCTTTAAGTCTCCATCCGCATGCATGCAAGTCAATGGCAAATTAGAAGATAAAGTGACCTAATTAGGTAAAAGATTAGGTTTTGTGCAGTTGAACTTTATAAATAGAGGATAAAGCGAGAGGAGACTTCACTTTTGATTATGATTATTTTGGGAGCTCTTGGATAGCAGCACAGCAATTGGGGTTGGAGACGGAGTCTTCAGCTAACAGGATTTCGGCAGTGAAACATCTGCCCTAGTCTTATTCAGGGTAAGCCATACTGGTTCACCACTTGTTCTGCATTCATTCATCAGTTATCTAGCATATGGTATAGATCGTTGCAGGGACACGTGTGCAGCCGTAAAGGGGGGGTTTTCAGCCGGAAAGCCCTAATCAGCTGTGGGGCCTTCCGATCTCAGTTTCCTTCCGAAACTCAGGCACCATTCTCATCATCAGCATCATACTCCAGTACCCGGTGATTATCAGATCCATCCGTGCTCATCCAGAACAGTTATCAGCAGCTTCAAGATTCCAGGGGCGTGAGCAGCTGTCTCTCAGAAGCAAGTCGCTATCCTGCCTAGAGGACTCAGAAATCACTCTTGTATTAGGCATTCTCTCCGGCACGAAAAGGCTATTAGCCCCGCAAATCCGCGGCTCCATCGGACACCTCTTTCCCTGAGGGCGTCATCCTTTTCTGATTGGGCATCTTGCTGCTGGGAGTTCGCCGTAAGCAGAGGAGATCAGTTCATCTCCTATCCAGCTCTCAGTGCTTGCATACTTTCTCTGGAGCAGTCCAGCCGGCTTATCAATGGTAAGTGTTCATTCTATCTCACAAACCCTAACCCTAATTTTTCCTATAAAATAGGGATTTTTGCATGGCAGTTTGCATGCCCAGTTGTATTAGCCTTTTTGCTTAGAAATAGAAAATATCGAGATTTGGGATATTACAGTGGTATCAGAGTTGTTTTCTTGGCCCGCTGTGAGCTTAAGAGATGAAAAGTAGATGAATACAGAAGGAGATCCTTTTGTAACCTATAGCAAGAGGAAGAGTAGATACACAGAAGAATTTGAAGATATCCAACTAGAAGATACCAATTCAGACATGGAACAAACAGGTATACATTCAGATAGGGGAAAAGGAACCGGAGAAGAGGAGGATCGGATGGAGTTTTGCAGCTTGGTCTCTGCATTGCAAGACTTAGACAAAGGACAAAAAGAAGTCCTCAATGCAATCAACAGACTATCAACGAAACCGGATACAGGTATCAACAGTACACCTCCCTCACCGGTAGATTGGGGATCTTCAAGCAGCAGTGGAAAGATGGTGTACACTAACATCCAGAACACTCCGCACATATACAGCAGACCTACTATCAGGACTACCATGCCTCACTTCTTGGCAGATACAGTAGGGGGCCCGGTCATGCAGGTAGAACCTAGCGAGCCTTTTGGGGCTTATTTACAGGAGTACAGAGACTTAGGGGATGAGTTTCATGCTGCCATGTCTTTCTCAGATTTCTGCAACATGAAGAGTAGGAACAGGCCCAGGAATTTCAACAAGGGTTTCAATCACAACTATGAGCTGCAGAAGACCTTGGGCAGGTTAACCATCCCAAACTTTGATGGGACTCGCGGAGGATCAACGAGAACATGGGTCCAAAAGTTGGATACCTATTTCCAACTCAACCCCATGACAGAGACAGACGCCATTAAGTTGGCTACACTTCACCTGGACAGAGAAGCTCACGAATGGTGGTACCACGGATTGGTGACATTGGGTCACAACACCATACATTCGTACGGTGAGTTCACTCAGAAACTCATAGAGAGGTTTGACAGGAAAGATCCAGAGATCCATTTCAAGGAGTTGGCTCAACTCAAGCAGACTGGTAGTGCAGAAGCTTTCATTTCAGAATTTCAGAGGCTAGCCGTTATGGTAACAGATGTGTCAGAGAGCAGATTGACTATGTTATTCACTGAGGCCCTCATAGAACCACTACAGGGATGGGTGAAAGCCTACAAACCCCTCACTCTGCAGGATGCTATTAGCAGGGCAAGGAATCTTCAGGATTCAGTGCCCAAAAACAAATTTCCTCTAAAAACCAATTTTCCTGTTAGGGACAAGGACAGGAAACCTTTCCAGCAGGATGTGCCCAAGAAAACTTGGTTAGATGAGGACACTAGGAAAGACTTGAGAAGGAAGAAGCTATGCTTCACCTGTCAAGAAAAATGGGTACCAGGACACAGGTGTGCAGGGAAGGCGAAGGCCCACTACATTGAGGTGTATTCAGACAGTGATGAGGACGACGATGAGCAAGAGGCCACAGAAGAGGATTCACACCAGGGTGATACACCAGAGGGAGTCATTGCTACATTATCTGGAGTACCAAGATTCCATACTCTCCGAGTCAGGGGAGTAGTACAAGGTCACAGAGTAGGACTATTGATTGATGGGGGAGCCACCCACAATTTCATTGACTCCGCTTGGGTAGCGAAGAGAGGTATTCAGACCGAGAAGTTCGAGGGATTCACTGTAGCAGTAGTCGGGAACTCCAGCATGGAGTGCAACTACTGGATCCCAAAACTGAATGTTGCCTTAGCTAACTATTAGATGATAGACTCTTTCTATGTAGTGGATGTAGCAGATACTCATGTGGTCTTGGGTGTTCGGTGACTTTATTCTATAGGGAAATACACTACAGACTACAGGGCAATGGAAATGGAGTTCCAGGGGCCAGATGGCAAAAGGGTAGTTTTGAGGGGCATGAACACTTATCCCCCAAAACCGGTCTCATCACAGAGAATGGAAGCAGTGCTCCAACAGGATGATATAGAATGGGCTGCAGAATGTTTGGTCACCTTCAGGAAACCCCCAGAGACCAGCACACAACACCCAAGTGACATTCAAGCCTTGCTACAGAAACACGAAAAAGTTTTTCGGGACCTTCCATCAGGTAGACCACCAGACCGAGGTTTTGAACACATCATCGAGCTAGAGGAGGGAACACAAGCAGTCATCACCACTCCTTACCGGCATCCCAAAAGGTACAAGGATGAGATTGAGAAAACCATCAAAGAATTACTGGAGCTTGGATATATTCGGCCTAGTTCTAGCCCCTTTGCATCCTCAGTAGTACTGGTCAAGAAGAAGGATGGTACACTGCGAATGTGCATGGATTATCGAGCACTTAACAAAAAGACCATTAAGAACAGGTATCCAATTCCCAGAATTGACGAACTCATAGATGAGCTTCGGGGAGCTCAATACTTCTCCAAGATCGATCTTCGCTCGGGGTACCATCAGATCAGGGTAAGGGACCAGGACATCTCCAAAACAGCTTTCTGCTGTCATTATGGTCACTATGAGTTTTTGGTCATGCCCTTCGGACTTACCAATGCTCTGGCCACTTTCCAATCATGCATGAACCACACCTTCCGAGCACAGCTACGTAAATTTTTGATTGTATTCTTTGATGACATCCTGATTTACAGCAAAACCTGGGAAGAACATCTGAAACACCTAGACGAAACATTGAGTATTTTAGAAGAGCATTCGCTATATGCAAAAATTTCCAAGTGTGAGTTTGGCATGAAGGAAATGTTGTACTTG
>LPNX011210748.1:344059-409845 GCA_001517045.1 Pseudotsuga menziesii | reverse complement strand
TGGCCATCTTGCATGCTCTCACAAAATTCAGACAGTACCTAGTGGGCAGTAAGTTCAAAATCAAAACCGATCATAACAGCCTCAAGTATTTCCTGGAGCAGAAGGAAATGAATGAGCGACAACAGAAATGGGTCAGCAAGGTACAAGCCTATGATTTCGAGATCGAGTATGTGAAAGGTAAGACTAATGTAGTAGCGGATGCATTATCCAGGCGTCCAGCCCCATTATCTCTCAGTAGTATATCCACGGATTGAAGGGCACTTCTCTTAGTGGAATACTCCAAAAATAAATTCGCTTGCGAATTATTGGACGGGCAAATTCAGGATGACAGGTACAGGATTGTGGATGACATCATCTATTACAAAGACAGAATATACCTCGTCCCAGAATCCACATTGAGGAAAAAGATCATTCAGGCAGCCCACGATTCTCCTTTATCAGGGCATCAAGGTTTCTTAAAGACCTACAGGCAGATCAGAGAGAGGTTCTCATGGAAGGGCCTCAAAAGGGAGATTATGCAGCATGTCCAGGAATGTAGCATCTGTCAACAGAACAAGATTGAGAACACCCATCCAACAGGGTTACTCCAGCCACTACCGATTCCAGAACAGAAGTGGGAAAGCATCTCCATGGACTTTATTACAGGCTTGCCCAAGGTCCAAGGGTGAGATTGTTTATATGTAGTAGTTGACAGACTGACCAAGTTTGCACATTTCTTCTCGATATCATCAGACTACTCGGCAGCTCAAGTAGCTGAGTTATTCTTCAGGGAGGTCTTCAAGTTACACAGGTTACCTAAGACCATTGTCAGTGATCGGGATCGCAGATTCACGGGTGCCTTCTGGCAGGAACTATTCAGATTGGTGGGGACCGACCTGTTGGCTACTAGTACGAGTTATCACGCCCAGAGTGACAGGCAAACAGAAATAGTCAACAAGTGGCTCGAAGGATATCTAAGGAACTATGTACCAGGGTAGCAGCGAACCTGGATCAAATGGCTACACCTAGGGGAGTATTGCTACAACACCACTTATCACATGTCTATTAGGATGACCCCTTTTAAGGCATTATATGGTTATGAGGCCTTGGACTATGCAGATTTGGCATTTGGAGACAGTAGGGCTCCTAAGGCTAAGGATTGGATACAGGACAGTCAGGACATCCTGAAAGTATTGAAAGAGAATTTACAAATAGCCCAGAATCAACAGAAGCTGTATGTCGACAAACACAGGATTGAGCGGAGCTTTGAGGTAGGGGATTTCGTTTACTTAAGGCTCCAGCCTTACAGATAGTCTTCACTTAAACAGAAAAGAGCAGAAAAGTTAAAACCCCGCTTCTATGGACCCTACAAAATAATTCGGAAGGTGGGAGAGGTGGCATATGAACTAGAACTTCCCCAGGAAAGCAAAATTCACAATGTGTTCCATGTATCTAGTCTGAAGAAGACCCTTGGGCAACACATTGCTCCATCCACCGAATTGCCCCCTTTAGATGATGAAGGATTGCTAATACTAATTCCCGAACGAATCATACAGACTAGAGAGAGGAAGCTCAAGAACAGAGTAATCAGGGAATACTTAGTTCAATGGAAAGAACTACCGCCAGAGGATGCCATCTGGGAAGGCGAACAGGTATTGTAGCATCCCAGTTTAAAGTTGCTTGAGGACAAGCAATCTCGAGCAGGGAGGACTGTAATGTCCTCTTCCAATTAGGCCTTGAGACCCAAAACCGCTAACCTATGTGATTCCTGTGGGTTCGAGCGGTTACTGACAACTAGGGAATCAACTGAGGACTGATACCATCCATAGAAGATCTAGGGCATCATCATTTGGTCAAGAAGGGCCACCTTCGTGCATGCCATCCAAGCATTATTCAATGATGCATGCACTCTTTAAGTCTCCATCCGCATGCATGCAAGTCAACGGCAAATTAGAAGATAAAGTGACCTAATTAGGTCAAAGATTAGGTTTTGCGCAGTTAAACTTTATAAATAGAGGATAAAGCGAGAGGAGACTTCACTTTTGATTACGATTATTTTGTGAGCTCTTGGATAGCAGCACAGCAATTGGGGTTGGAGACGGAGTCTTCAACTAACAGGATTTCGGCAGTGAAACATCTGCCCTAGTCTTATTCAGGGTAAGCCATACTGGTTCACCACTTGTTCTTCATTCATTCATCAGTTATCTAGCATATGGTATAGATCGTTGCAGGGACACGTGTGCAGCCGTAAAGGGGGGGTTTTCAGCCGAAAAGCCCTAATCAGCTGTGGGGCCTTCCGATCTCAGTTTCCTTCCGAAACTCAGGCACCATTCTCATCATCAGCATCATACTCCGGTACCCGGTGATTATCAGATCCATCCGTGCTCATCCGGAACAGTTACCAGCAGCTTCGGGATTCCAGGGGCGTGAGCAGCTGTCTCTCAGAAGCAAGTCGCTATCGTGCCTAGAGGACTCAGAAATCACTCTTGTATCAGGCATTCTCTCCGGCACGGAAAGGCTATCAGCCCCGCAAATCCGCAGCTCCATTGGACACCTCCTTCCCTGAGGGCGTCATCCTTTTCTGATTGGGCGTCTTGCTGCTGGGAGTTCACTGTAAGCAGAGGAGATAAGTTCATCTCCGATCCAGCTCTCAATGCTTGCATACTTTCTCCGTAGCAGTCCAGCCGGCTTATCAGTGGTAAGTGTTCATTCTATCTCACAAACCCTAACCCTAATTTTTCCTATAAAATAGGGATTTTTGCATGGCAGTTTGCATGCCCAGTTGTATCAGCCTTTTTGCTTAGAAATAGAAAATATCAGGATTTGGGATATTAGATCCCTCAGTAACATGGGCTACATGGACTCCCTGTCAAAGCGAACTGTCCCACGCCCAACTGCTCTCGCTATTGTATCATCACCCAATATAACCTCCAACTCCAAGTCTGTCTCTGACATCCCTGTGAACATGTCTCGAACACATGTCATATGCCTCAAAGATCCACTATCAATGTACCATGTGGAGGAAATAGTGGAAGCACTCAATGAATGCCCAACGATCATAGAATGCTCTGTCGCGTCCTCAATATCCCTAGTGGTGATGGATGATACTCTCTCTCCACAGCCACCAGCAAAGAGAGAAAACTCTCTCTCGAATCTAGCAATGTAATCATCAATCTCTGTTGAAGCTGATGATTGTTGTTTCTTCTTCTTCTTGTTTGGGCATTGTCCAGCATATTGCCCAAACTTCTGACCAGCAAAGCATTTCACTTTGCTCATGTCCTTCTCACCATCATGCTACTAGGTTCTACCCTTGGAACCCTTCTTGGACTTCTTCTTCTTTCCGTTCGTTGTTAATGCCACATTTTACTCATCCTCCTTGCTGTGAGTTGTACTGCCCTATACATATTCTTGAAAATTCATGGTTAGAGGAGTTTTTAACATAAATAGTAAAAATGCATGAACATGTAAACTTAGATTCAAAATAGTACTACTTAATAAAATTTGAACTGTAATAGTAAAAAACAAAAACATAATTTTCATCTCTTTCAACTTAACGCTCCATTAGTCACTACGTTAACGTTGGTCCTCAAGAATCATCAAATGCCATGTGCAGTAACAACATGATAAAATAATGTACAGTAAATATCAGCAGTAAAGAATCATAACCAATATTTGAATCAGCCTTATACTCAAATTTCAGATTTGATATTGTCATCAAAGGAACAAGTCAACTAGGCAAACAATTTACATACCTTGAGAGAGAGCAGGTTAAAGCAGACAGAAACAAACCTCAGACTCTTAGTCAATAGGTAGAGTAGCTTCAATCAAATGCACAGGCTTGAGCATTTCAGCCGTACCCAGTACAGTCACGCTAAGGACGCATAGTCACTCAGCACAAGAGACACTCAGTCATACTAGGCAGAGACACCCAGACATGGTGAGTATGGATGCAGTCACATATTGCAAAGACACACAGTCGTGCTTTCACAGTTGTTAAATACTAAGTCATACTTGGTATTATCAAGTGAGTATGATGATGAGAACATACACTTGTTAACCTTTCAGAATTCAGAAGTCATTCAGCCTTTGTCTAGGAACTTTCTATTTTTTTTTGTTAACACATGTTCATACCCCCTTGGGGAAATTGTAAAAAATGTCCTAGCATTTAATTTTTATAAAAGGCTCGGCTTCCCGGACTTAAGCATCAAGCCGACTAGCCTAGAGTCTTTTTTTCCCTTGGTTATTATTGGTTGTTGAACAAACGACTAATAATTTCTAAGTTTTTCAGTCACACCTCCAAAGTTGGGGTAGTCGTCTTGATGTTTCGGCCTTAAGAGGCTATTAGAGCCTTCATGTCAGTGTTTTTCAACATGCTAGGCATTGATTTTGAGTCATATGGACATATGCTAGGCCCCCCTAGAGTTTCGCCAGTTTCCGAGAAAATAAAAATTTTCCCCAAAATTAGGCCATTTTTAATGGTTTAATTAGAAAATTTTAAAATGTAATAAAAGTTAGATACAGAGTTCGTTTCTGATGTGGGGACACTCATTTTCACACCCCTAGCGTCCACTTTACCCCAAGGACCACTTTCCACATCAGTGGGGTAGCCGGATCACCCCGTGGAGCATTATTCAGCTAAAAATGCATCAAAAGAGCAATTTAATGCTAACTTACACCATTTTGGCACTCTGGATAGTTTGAAAAAAGTCAATTTAAAAAAAAACATTAAAAAAAAGGTGACATGGCATGGGTCCCATGAAACATACAAACCTTTCAAACTTAAGATTGTAATAAAGCATGGTTATAAATTTTGGTTTGAAGTGAGTAGAGCTCACGTGAAAGAAGGGTGACGTAACCTTTGGAGGCTAGCGAATGGGGAGAGGGGGGTGGACCCCCCCCCCCTCACTTTGGAGCTTAATTTTTAAATAAAATAAAATAAAAACTTTGGTTTATTTCCTATGTTAGCTAGCGCATGCTTGGGTGACATCACCCACTCCCTCACGTCATAATTGTTTCCGTACAATCGGACGAGGTGGGTGAAGCACGCATGAAGGTGAAGGAAGCCAATAGATTTGGAGCTAGCAGATCATGGAGATTAGGTGACTCACCCCCTTTCACCAACCTTCATGCAAACTCATGCGTGAGGTAAGGAAGTCGAGTTTTAGGTTGGTGGATTTTGGTGAGCAGCTTGGTGTGTTGGCAAGGGTTATGAGTTAACTGAGAGAGGTGTCAATCACCTCTGCAGTTCAACTCACTTCCTCTTCAGTTTAACTCGGTTAAGCTCAGTGTGACTTCGACTGTATCTTCAGTGTTGGTAGCCCCCCAGGGGCTTGGCTCTAGCTATAAATAAAGCCTCTGCCTCTCTCACAAAAAGAGTTTGGTTTGGAGCAAGAGAGTGCAAGCTGTTGTAACCTATATGCTATTGTTATTTTTTTGTGGGATAAAAGAAAGCTTTGGAGGCTAGTGGTGGTGTGCTTTGTTGTGTGGATTCAGATTGCCATGCATTATTGAGGTAAAAAGCTGTGTTGTTCCAATTTTTCTTCAATATTTGTGGCTTAGATCTCGCCTATGATGGTTTCTTCGAACTAGTAGTAATAGGAGTTCAAAGTAAGAATACTTTAATTCCTATATTATCATTGTATGCTTAGAGGTCCAACATTGCATGCTAAATAAGTTTATTTTCATGCATTTTTTAAACCTCTTTTTATATGTGATTTCAAGATCTCATGGTATTGTTTGAGTTTTAATTCAGCTACAGGTTTCCCAACGTCAAAATGGTGTGGATCTAATTTGGTGCTCCCCTTTTCAAGGCAAATACGAAAGGCAGAGTCGCTCGGTACCTCACTACGAAGTGTTTCAAAGCGAAACCCCCAGCAACAAAAAATACTCTTTTCTCTTTTTGAATAGATCTGGCATAAAGTAATCGCTTTTTGCATGGCATTTTAAAGGAAATATATAGCTTGCATGCAATAGTTGTTTCCTTGGTTCCTTTTTGCTCTTTTTTCTTACTTTTTTTAACTGGGATTTTTGTGGGTATTTTTTGTGTTGTCCAAAAACACTTCTAAAGTGTTTTTGGGCACTTTTTACTAACATTAGCTTGCTAGTTTTTAGAAGTTCCATTAAAAAAGAGAAGGAAACTCTACCCGAAAACACATTTTTTAGACATCGGGAGCTTCCAAGAGGTTCCCCTCTCAACCGAGCTCCTTTTTTTGTATTTTGTAAGCCTTTGGATCCCAGATAACAAGGACCAAATTGCATTTCCTCTAAAGCATTGTAACCGAGTAATAAAATGAAATTTCAAGTAGGATCTTCGAGTCCACTCCTCATCCCCCGACAGGGGATCCTGCGTTTTGTGATTTTTGCACTTTTTCGTTTTTTTCTACTTTTGTCTTGTATTGCAGCATTGTATACTTTGAATTCGCATTATATACTTTCAATATTCACAAATTCAAAGTAATCATACTACTTAGCCCGCGATTTCCTGATTGACAAAAAAGGGAAAGGAGATGCGTGATAGGACTAATTAGATAATCTGTGATTGTTTCTGGCATTTTTCTGTTATCTAAAATCAACCCCTCCTCGCTTTCTCGATTGAGGTCCATTTGGACCAAAAGAGATTCCTGCAGGTTTTAATTTTTAACAAAACAAGTTTAAAATCCTTAAAAAATTACCGAGACTCCTTCCCCGTATGCTCTACACAACTGCAGCTTATCTGATCAATTCGATGTATCAAAAAGGGATACAAGTTACTAGATTTAATAGGAAAATCCACACAAGTGATTTTCTCAAGAACTCGGAAGGTTGCAAAGGGTAACTACTACAGAGTCAGGGGGCTACTCCAAGCAGGTTCATCCTCGCCCCGTTGGACACTTGGTATTACCGATTTAGCACTTAATTCGAAGGGACTTGACTTGTTGGGCCAAACCCACAATTAACCCACGCCCTGAATTACTCATTAATAAATTTAAAACTGACCAATGAGACAACTGCAATACTTACACGACACAACAACACTCCACTTTTACAAAGCACTCCATATTCATCGGCACTAGTCTGTTTTACTTTCAATGTTTAAATCAATTCTTGCAAAATGTCGTGAATGGTGCTTACATTGTCATATGTTGTTGATGTGATCTCTTTCTTGCAATAGTCTGTTGTGTTATTTTATCCATTTCATATTAACTCCTAGATTTAGTCTTTTCTTCTGTAGACTAAAAACCATAGATTTTCTTTAATAGGGTCTATCCCCCTTGGCTTCGTAAGGAGTTGGCCTAAACGGAGGAGTCAAGAACAAGGTGACAGCCTTGACTCGAGCCTTGCCCCCAAGAACACACCGAGTGGCTTGAAGATTTTTGCCATGTCCCCCCAGGTGTGTAAAAGGCGGCAACATTTTCTGGGATCGTTGCCGGGTAGACATCTTTTTATTCCCGAGTACGACTTAACTTTTTGTTTGTAAAAAGATAAAAATTTTGATAGATCTTGTCTTTAAAATTTTAAATTAAAACTCGATCCATTTGGCGACTCCACTGTTTAATATCCCTCCAAGGTATTCTACCCGAAGGAACTCTAAAGGAACTCCGAAGGAGTATCTGATCTCATCCCTGAGCCTGGAAGGACTTATAGAAGGAGATTAAATAGATAGACTTCTCATAGAATCCTGAAGATTTAGGGTCCCAATCCCTCTCAGATATCCATCATTTATTTGTAGAGAGTCATATCCATCAATTGTTGATGAAATTGTCATTGATGCCAACATGGACTTGCAGTGGCCCCACAGGATGTCATTGATGCCACCAAGTCCCACTTACAGTGCCTTGGATCACTTACAGAGTGGGTTTGTGCCTTGAAGCACCTTGTACCCAGTTGACAAGGTCCCTGTACCCACAAGGATGGATCTGGAAGCCATCACCTTGTTGAAGATGTTGAAGAAGCCCATGAAGACTTGGAATCCCTGATAAAGACCATGCTGCCCTTGCAAAGGTCATGGAGTCCACTACTTGCACTTGACATAGTTAGATGGCATGATGATGTGGTCATGAGGTCTTGGAGATGGACCTAGTGTATAATTAAGATTTGGCATCCATATACATAATGGCATGATGGCACTTCGATGATAACATGGCAAGAAGGACATGACCATGAAGATCATGGCACTTGGACACATTTGGAAACTTGTTGATGATGCATGGTCCCTCTTGTGCGTTAGATGAAGCGTTTGATGATGACAACCATGTTAAAGAAGCCCACCTTGAAGATGATGACAATCTTGTTGAAGAAGCCCTCTTGTTCTTGTTGACTAACGTGGATCTTATGTTTTGAAGCTCACAAACTTTAAAGAAAGCATGCTCTTGCACATGACGTGTATGGAAGCCCTAGTGGCTTAATGGAAAGTTGAAACCCTTTGATGGTAAGATGGAAGACACACCCATGAATTCTTGATGATATGGATGACTTTGAAGGATGGTTTAAAATAAAATAATAAGGTTGACCGTTGAGGTGAAATAATAAAAATACATAAGAAGTGGTAAGATATTTAAACGTCAAAATACAATTTAAATTAAATATTTACAATAAAAATTATTACCATTACTTGCCCTAGAAATTGGCCCTCGGATTGTGGATATGGGAACACCTCAATGTGTATTTAAACACATACTCTCACATCAAATTTTTTAAGGAACTAGCGCAAGAAGTGAATTCGCTGGCTGAGACTAGTGTACTGAGGAAATCGCAGGTGAAGGAGCTCTGAGCAGAATGCGCACAAGCCAGTGGTCACATTGAGCCTCCATGGGAATAGATAGGAGGACGCCACAAATGGAACAGTTGAGTGTTTGTTAAATTTCTATACGATTTGACGGCTAAAAGTTTGGAGGTTATGCAAGAAGCAAGGTCGTTGATTTCCAGTGCAGTGAGTCGGAAGGTATATTGACTGCTCTAGCCAGAGCTAAGGTGACTGAATAATCTACTGGACGAGAGAGCTTGAAAATAGAGAATTTACAAATGCCCGTGTCTTTTGTTATTCATCGCAAGACTTCTCCATTCACTGGTCGAATCTGGTCGTTCTCAGCATGAAGAGGGTGTTCAACACATTCTAGTCACTGGCGGGGCAGGATACATTGGATCGCATGCTTCTCTATGGCAATGGTCACATGGTGACAATAGTGGACAATCTGTCTCAGGGAAATTTAGGAGTTGTTCGTGTATTGCAGCAGTTATTTCCACATCCTAATCAACTGCAGTTCATTTATGTCGACTTGGGTGAAAAAAAAAAATGTTGATGAAATATTTAAAAACAATGCATTTGATGTGGTCATGCATTTTGCTGTTTTTGCTTACGAGAGAGTACTCTTGATCCATTAAGGTACTATCACATCAAATACCTTGACTGTTTTGGAAGCAATGGTTGCCAATAACGTGAAGAGACTTATTTTATTCCAGCACCCGTGCAACATATGGAGAACCTGAGACAATGCCAATAACTGAAGATACTCCTCAAGTGCCTATCAATCACTATGGTATCCAACTGATATTTGTGGCATGAAGTTGTCAAATAGGTCATTGATCTGGTGCCTTGACTTGTGAGGATTGTTTGAAGAATGTGATCAGCTTGAGGGTTAAAAACAGTTTGGCAAATGCACAGTCCTCATCCGCAGTGGCAGCCTGATACTCAGTTAGCCATTTGAAGTTTGATCAAGACAGACTGGTGGCAGCAGACAAGTGCAGGACAAACAATTTTCAAGGTGCTTTTGATGAGTATACAACCCGAATTGCAGCATTTGTGCCATATACACAGTCCAAGTCTTGACTGTGTTTGAGGTCATCTACAAGCACACATACAGTAATAAAGGTATGTTGTTGATATGCCCTAGTTGCACATCCAGTAATAAAGGTATGTTAGTGATGATTATTATACCCTAGTTCCAGTTGCATATGTGTGATATGCATATCCAGCCAAGTATATTTACAGTAACAGAGATGTTCTCTAAGGTATTCTTGATTGGTTTCAATGGCTATGAGATAAGATGGAGAGGGATAGAATGGTAAAAGAGTTGTGGAGAAAGAAGTGAATGGCAAAACTATTTCAGGTCTGTCTGCAATTTGAAGAAGTGAATCCTGTAGCAGTACACTTGGAACTAACCTTGATCAAGTGTGGGGCCAAACACAAATTCACCTGGATCTATAATCTCCCAGTATGAGATTGCAAACTCAGCATTATACATCTTCTTATAAATCTGGGTGCTTATGTTGTGATTATCTATTACCTGGAAACTTCTATTTCTGGCTGCCATGCTTGACTGTATCTTCCAGGTTTGATGTCATAGATCCAAGGTTTGCATTTTGTTTTCTAAAGAAGATTTTGTGGAGACCCAACTATGTTATTGTTCATAATACATATACTGTTGTTCTGAATATTGCATAGTCACTGTGGGTTAAGAGAGGCCTGCAAAGAACTTGCCTTAATTCACAGAGGTCTGAAAAGTATATTGACAGAGGTCTGAAATCATAAAGTTGATATGTGTAGTGTATTAACAGAGGAGTGAGATTGGGAGGACTAATGACCTTAACAAGTAGATGAGTTTGGGGGCAGAGCTGTGGTAAGATGAATTTATGAGGGCTAATGACTAATGAAGTTTGTCAATGACATATCTATCCCTGTGTTTCATTGATAGTTGAGCATGGTTGATGAGTAGTTTTTGGCATCAGCAAAGTTACATGAGTTAGAGCAGATTCTTGTGAGCACATACTTGAACATCAGGTTTGACAGGTTGATGATAAGGACAAGTTGTTGACAATGAGCAGCAGAACTGATTGATGACTAGCAGCAGTTGATTGAGTTGGAAAGTGGATTGAGGTGTTGACGAGCAGACCTATGACCTGCAGCGTTGATGAGCAGAGATTGACCAGAGGTTCATGAGCAGCTATATTGAAGAGTAGATTGATGAGCAGACCTATGACCAGCAGTAGAAATGATGAGCAGTGTTGATGAACAGAGAAGATTGAAAAGTGTGTTGCAGCAGTGTTGATGAGAGTGATGATTAGATGATCAGCAGTATTGACCAGCAGCAGAACAGATTGAAGAAACAGATGTAAAAGCAAGCTTGTTTTGCTTTTGAAGTTAGGATACTTCAAACACTTCTTAGCAAGGTCTAAGAAAACCAGGCAGGGTCCTGGATGCAAAGTAGGTGCTCTATATATCAGTAGGTGCTAATTTTACCTAACGGTTGTAGCCGGACCAAAACTAATATAAAAAGATTACAAATTTATATGGTGTTGTGTTCTTTTGTGTTATGGTTCTTGATGATTCAAATGTTTATGATATGGTTATGAGATTGGTAGAATGATGAATTGGTAGTTAATTGTGACAAGCCAAGAAAATTTTTAAAATTGGCTTCACACTGATTCACCCCCCCCACCCCCTCAGTGTCTAACATCAATCTCGAGAAATGACGGATTTCTTCAAACCCCTTGACTTTTCTCAAAAAAGCAGGTGCTCCCCATGTCATTCCGAATGATGCTATCAAGAAGCTCCCCACATTTCAAGGAAACAATGCCATGACCACCAAGTCTCACTTTCAAAAGTTTCAAAAGCTCCTAGTTAGTTATTGCAATGATGTTGCCCACAACCATGACGACATCAAAATGAATCTCTTTGCTTTATCCTTAGAAGATGATGTTGTAGAATGGTACCTCGGCTTAGCTGATAATTCATACAAAACTCTTAGTGAATTCCGGGATGGTTTTAGGGAGAAATGGGGAGAGAAAAAGGAACCAAGACATCAGCGTGCTTGTTGATGTAATTGTAACTTTGGAATGTATTCATCCGTATTTCTTATGTATTGTAACCCGGTGTTTATTCCGGGATGTATTGTAATGTATTTGAGTCATGTCATACCCCAATGTTTATTCCGGGAAGTTTCTATAATGAGAAAGTCATGTCAAGTCATTGTGGGTAACCCTCCTATTGGTTAAGGGTTAAAGTCCCCACAGTTGTGGGGCCCTTGGGTTATTAGACTATCCTAGTGAAGTCGACCCTAGGTGAGTCATTGTAAGTTGGGGCAATAGTCCCCACCATTGTGTTACCCTCCTATTGGTTAGAGGAGGCAAAGTCCCCACAAGTGGTGGGGCACTAGGGTTATTAGACACTCCTAGAGATATTGGCTCTAGTAAGTAATTGTTAAGTAAGGTCGACATGTTGGAGTGCACTTCAAGTGAACGAAAGAATATAAATAGAGAGTGGGCCTCTCTATTTATCTCACTTGCAACACACACACTCACTCATTGGGGCGCATGAGTGAGAGAGGAGAAGCTCTCTCAGTGAGAGAGAGAGAGACTGCTGCTATCAGGAGATCATCTTACTATTTTTCGGTTTTACCTTTGGTGCTGATTCTATCTCTAAGAAAGTTGCGGGGTTTTCTCCTCTATGGTTTCCCCGAGGAAAATTCTTTGTCTCTTGTCTCTTGTGTTGTGCTTATGTTTTATTGTTGTGCTTGTTATTCTCTCAGTTAAAAAATCATAAGATCATAATGCTAGCTTATATGATGAAAATCTAACATCGTATCAGAGCTAACCTGAGAAGAAGACATTGTGCAGCTACAGAAGCTAGGGCTTCTTATTTTTTGGGTCTCTCTCCACAATCCAGCAGCAAAAGTATGCTAGGCTGACTCTCCATTGAAGGGCGCATCTTTCTGTCGAAACAGAATTCGATTCCGAGCATTTTCAGTTTTCGATGCGGAAATTAGGGCTTTTCTACAAAAGGGGAATTTTTGAGTGAGCCCAGCATAGGATTGTTCTCCTCATCAAAATCAAAGTTTAGAGACCTGGATCAAGAAATTTGGTTGGGTAAAACTTCGGGAAAGTCAAACCCTAGTTTGACCCCGAGCTAGAAAAACCCTAAATACTAAAACTGCTACATTTTGGTACATTCGCTATATCCCGATATTGGTAAAGGTTCAGGAGCTGAAAATTGCAAGGACCGAAGATAAAATCCTGATGACGACTATGTCCAAAAATCCGCCTCAAATTCGCTATATTTTGGGTGCTATGATCCCTCTAAGTTAGGGTTCCAACCTCTTCCAGAATTCATCCCTAAACAAGAAACCTGGGGAGAATTGCTATAGCTTGAGCTACATAGGTCGAAATGGAATTACTAAAGCTATTCCAAAAAGGGAACAGACTGTACTTTCTGTGGTCCAAAGTTCAGACTCAAAAGATTAACCAATGACACGTGGCAATCCGTACAACTACGTTGTTCTGAACATTCCTGTAACAGGTCACCTTGGGAAAAGGATCATAAATCCCAATTGGTGAAACCAATTATGATGAAACCTGTGGTGTTGGATTACTGACATGCGAGGTTATCTCAGTGAGAAATTTCAAACACAGAGGAGCAGCAATTTTGGAGATATCACAGAAACAGTAATAGGAATTTCTGCAGAAGAAATTGGAAAACTAGGGCTTCCTATCCCGAGAGCTTCCCTCCACTGTTTTCAGAAAAGGAGTACATTGGACAGCTCCATTTGAAGAGATCTATCTGTATGTCCAATCAGATCTGAAAGATTCCAAGTTTTTAAAATTAGAGTTTCTATGACAAACCCTAGATCAGCTAGCTCCAGAACCAGGACGGACACCTCAAATCAGTAAGATCTAATCCTTTGCTATTTTCATTTGAGGTTCTCATTTCAAAGTGATCTATCACATCAGCTTGATGACAAGCTTGGGGAAGTTGACAACTTCCAAGCCTAGAAGTGTATGATCTCTCTGAAGAAAATGGACTGGACACCTACATGAGTATAGAGGTTCCAGTTCCAGAGGGAGATGAGCCTAGAAGCCTTACACAAGAAGAACTTGGTCAAGGACAAGAATATCATTGCTTATTCAGTCACGAATCAACTTGTAATACAAGTGTCTTCCTTAAAGACACCAAAGATTTTTTATTCCTTGACCAAGCTATTTGAAGGGAAGAACAGAAATCGGAATATGACCTTAAGAAACCAGTTGAAGAATGTGAAAATCCAGAATGCAGAGACCATGCCGTCATACTGTACAAGGGTCTCTCAAATCAAAGAACAACTTGTAGCGATAAAAGAAGAAGTGAAGAATGCAGAAGTGGTGATAGCCACCTTGATTGACCTCCAAGGATCATGGGATTCATTCATGCGAGGAATGTGTGCCAAAAGGAAGTGATTACTTTCAGCAGACTCCGAGAAAAAAAAGAAGCTCGACTCGTAAGAAGAGAAGAGAAGATGGGAGTAACTAAAGATCAAGCTCTCACCATCCAAAGAAGATCCCTCAATCGATGAGGAATATGAAGATCTCAACTCTTGAAGAACTTCTTATCCACCTTAGCATTTGGATAAGAAACGATGCTATCATGTATGAAGAAGACGATGAAGTTGAAGGCTCAAGAAGAAGACTACCCATGAAACAAATAAAGATAAGTATTCAATTGTCATTTCATGATATTGTTTTGTTATGCATTTGTTTATATTCAGTTAATGTATTATGCATGATAGGATGGTTGCATTAATGACAGCATACTACTAATATGCATGTGATGGGTAAGTAGCTCATGGTGCTATACAACTCTCCATTGCTACTTATCTAGAATGAAACCTATTTGCTGACATATTGGATTAGTGCACAATCTCAATGTTGTCCTGGTAGAGATGGAAGGCATCTAGAAAGTTTCAGTGAGATATGGATGAACGTTGTATTGGCTAAAGTAGTTGCATGATCATATATTTATGCATAAGAATTTGCCAGTATGAATATTCCTTATGAAATGTTTCTAACTATACAAATGCATTTGACTTGTAGGAAATATCGCATACATAATCACCTACAAGCAAAGAAGAATGAGACTTGTTCCGAAGAACAAGTGACGACATTTCAAAATGAAAAATAATATGACAAATGAAGCAACATCATTGATGCAGAACCTTCCAAGAACAAAGGGAAGATCAGTTCAAGAAGAATGATGTCTAGGATGCAGTATCAATACATGAAGGGAAGTTCGTAGCTCCATCATGCAGTAGATGCAAAACATCGTGGGATACAAAGCAAGATTCGTAGCATGAGGCTTCTCACGAAAAGAAGGCATAGACTACGAAGAGACATTTGCAGCCACTGGAAGTGAAGTCACATGACATGCATAATCATGTGTGCAAATGAAAGAAGGCCTTGTATGAGTTCAGAAGACACCCATGGGATAACACATACATGATGAGCTTGATGAATATCTTAACCTTTGCTACAAGGTTGATAAAGGATGACAAAGATGGATGTGAGAAGAACTTTTGAAAAAGTTCAAAATAGAGGATCTTGGTATCCAATGATCCTAGACGGATACTACTTGTCACTCCAGTACAGAATGTTTCAGTACATAGAGTACGGAAGACAAAGGGAGTATGATGCTCCGCTTCAGAGGGAGTGGCTGTAGAAGATCCTGAGGTTCGACATGGTACGATAGGATGGATAGACTACTGATGACTCTAGGCTTTACTAAGAGTAAAGCAGATTCCAACCTTTGCTTCAAGGTTGAAGACAGAAGACTAGTGATGCTCCTGTTATGTGTCGATGCACTATTGTTCTAGGAATGGAGGTGTGGCAGAGTATAGATGGAATCTTCCTTAGACAAGGGAAGTATGCAGTAGAGATCCTGAAGAGGTTTGGGATGATGGACTGCAAGGCTATGGCCACACCTATGGCATCGAATCTGAAGCTATTGAGTGATGCTTCATCAGAGACGGTTGATGCTACGATGTATCGTCAGATGATTAGGTCATTAATGTACCTGACGAACACGAGACCAGACATTTGCTTTGCTGTGAACACCTTGAGCCATTCTTGACAGATCCGAGAAATGTTCACTTGATTGCTGCAAAGCATATTCTGAGGTACCTGAAGGGTACAGTTGATTATGGGCTCAAGTACGATGCAAATCAAAAGATTAACCTGGAGGGTTATGTTGATTCAGATTGGGTAGGCAGTGCCATTGATAGGAAGAGCATTTCAGGGTGTTGCTTCAGTATGGGATCAGGTGTGATCTCTTGGTTTAGCAGGAAGCAATCCTATGTGGCACTAAGTACAGCTGAAGCAGAGTATGTCGCAGCTTGTTCAGCTAGTTGTGAGGCAGTATGGTTGCAGAAGCTACTTTATGATTTATTTGATCTCCAGATGGATGCTACTAGTATACATTGTGACAAGCAGAGTTGCGTGAAGTTGTCAGAGAATCCAATGTTGCATGACAAATCGAAGCATATCGAGATCAAGTATCACTATATCAGAGATATGGTGCAGAGGGGAGCAGTAAAGCTCCAGTATGTTGCGATGGAGGAACAGATAGCTGATGTATTGACAAAGCCATTGGCTAGGGTGAAGTTCGAGTACTTCAGGGAGAAGCTTGGTGTTCTCCAGATAAAGGTCTCCTCCAAGGGAAAGTGACGAGTCCCATAGCCATTCTGACATAGTGAGAGGATTGGTTCCTTCCATGGTCAGATGTAAGGGCTGAGCCATTCTGTCATGGTGAGAGGATTGGTTCCTTCCATGGTCAGATGTAAGGGCTGAGCCATTCTGTCATGGTGAGAGGATTGGTTCCTTCCATGTCAGATATGAGTGCTGGCCATTCTGTCGAGTAGGACGGATGTAAGGGCAATTGCCCTTCTAGGAATGGAGGCACCTGGTCAGTTACCAGGAAAACTCAGTCTAGGACTGAGAAGCCATTCTGATGTGATAAAGGGATGTGTTCCCACTTAATCAAATGTAAGGGCTGAACTATTCTGTCATGGCTAAAGGATTTAGTTCTTCCCATGTCAGATTTGAGTGTTGGTCATTCCGACGAGCAGGTCGAATGTAAGGGCAACTGCCATTCTCTAGGAGAATGGAGGCACCTGGTCAGTTACTAGGTAGCTCAGTCAAGGACTGGGGGCCATTCTGATATGATTGTTGGGATGTGTTCCCTCATGATCAAATATGAGTGCAGAGCCCTTCCATCAGTAATGGGATGTGTTCCCTCACTGGGTGGATGTAAGTGCAGAGCTCTTCCATCAGTAATGGGATGTGTTCCCTCACTGGGTGGATGTAAGTGCAGAGCCCTTCCATCAGTAATGGGATGTGTTCCCTCATTGAGTGGATATAAGTGTTGGGCCTTTCTGATATGATTATAGGATTGGTTCCTACATGATCAGATGTGAATGTTGGGCGTGCCTTTCTGACAAGTAGGTCAGATATAAGTGTTGGACGGACCATTCTGACGAGCAGGTCAGATATGCTGAAGAAGACCTACATGGAGGCTAGGCCTACAACCAACATGAAAAAGGGTTGGCTCTGTAGAACTTCCTGTGACGAGAAGAATCATGAGATAGCACTCGTGATGATCCAGATCCAGTGAAGATGATCCAGCAGTGATGATGATCCAAATCGAGTGATGATCCAAATCCAGTGATGATGATCCAGATCCAGTGATGATCTAGATTCAGTGATGATGATCCAGATCCAGTGATGATCCCGATCCAGTGATGATGATCCAGATCCAGTGATGATCTAGATTCAGTGATGATGATCCAGATCGAGTGATGATCTAGATTCAGTGATGATGATCCAGATCGAGTGATGATCCAGATCCAGATGAAGATGACATGAAGATGAAGATGACTTGAAGACGAAGATGACAAGAAATCAATGATGATCCAGATGATATAGAGAAGAAGACTTGTGCTGATAAATTATGTCGAGAGAATACCTTCCTAGTTAAGAGGGAGTGTTGATGTAATTGTAACTTCGGAATGTATTCATCCGTATTTATTATGTATTGTAACCCAATGTTTATTCCGGGATGTATTGTAATGTATTTGAGTCATGTCACACCCCGATGTTTATTCCGGGAAGTTTCTATAATGAGGAAGTCATGTCAAGTCATTGTGGGTAACCCTCCTATTGGTTAAGGGTTAAAGTCCCCACAGTTGTGGAGCCCTTGGGTTATTAGACTATCCTAGTGAAGTCGACCCTAGGTGAGTCATTGTAAGTTGGGACAATAGTCCCCACCATTGTGTTACCCTCCTATTGGTCAGAGGAGGTAAAGTCCCCACAAGTGGTGGGGCACTAGGGTTATTAGACACTCCTAGAGATATCGGCTCTAGTAAGTAATTGTTAAGTAAGGCCGACATGTTGGAGTGCACTTCAAGTGAACAAAATAATATAAATAGAGAGTGAGCCTCTCTATTTATCTCACTTGCAACACACACATTCACTCATTGGGGCGCATGAGTGAGAGAGGAGAAGCTCTCTCAGTGAGAAAGAGAGAGACTGTTGTTGTCAGGAGATCATCTTACTATTTTCCAGTTTTACCTTTGGTGCTGATTCTATCTCTGAGGAAGTTGCGGGGTTTTCTCCTTTATGGTTTCCCCGAGAAAAATTCTGTCTCTTGTCTCTTGTGTTGTGCTTATGTTTTATTGCTATGCTTGTTATTCTCTCAGTTAAAAGATCCTAAGATCATAATGCTAGCTTCTATGATGAAAATCTAACATTGTTGCCCTTCATAACATAAAAAAGATGGAAAATGAAACCATGGATGAATTTAATAAAAAATTTGGGCGCACTGTTTCTGATCTTCATAAAGACATGAAGCCAAATGATGCTGCTATCCTCATCTATTATATTGAAGCATTCATTGGAGATTTGAGGTATCAGCAAAGAGATAAAGAATCTGCTAATCTAAAGACTGCCGAAGAATTGGTCGAGAATATTGAAAAAGATATGCAATCATCGGGTAAGTCCAACATACCAGGGTACACTAGAGGAAACTCTTCCTATAACAAAGAATCTAAGGGAAAGGTTGTTGAATCAAAGGATAAGGAAGCATCTAAAGATCCTATGAAGGAAATGGCCGAAATAATGAAAACCATGGTGACTAATCAAAACCAACAGATGGCTAATCATGCTGCTCAACTAAATCATATTCAAAATAGGTTGGTTATGATGGAAAGAAATCATGTTTCTCATGCACAAAGGAACTTTCAACCAAATCCTAATCAGATGTATCAAAAGAAAACTCAAGAACCTAGGATTCCAAACCAATTGGATTCTGTCAGCCTAGTAAAGGATGCAATTCCATTTTGCAGGCCTTGTTCTTAGTTTCACCTAGAAAGTACGGCCAAGTACAGTCAAGTCTTCTCTGAAATTCTATGCAATTAATGTTGTTGTTCAACTCCTAAATTTTTGTGCCAGTCAACGCCTTGAAAAATGTGCCTGTGCCAATCAACGCCTTGAAAAATGTGCCCTCTCCTTGGGAGTCGTGCCCCTGCCTAACCTTCTCAAATTCTACGCAAGGGTTTCACTCTCTTAGTTTTTCTCTTCTCTTGCTCTTCCTCTCTCCAAAAACTCTCTGTTTGGAAAATGAACAATGAACTAAGTTTGCCTTTCTCTAGCCTTTCTGTTTAAGTAACTTCCATCTCCAAATCAACGGCTTAGATTAAAAGCCAACTAAATGAGCTCTAGGGCTCATCTCACTTTCTCATTAAAAATTACTTTTTAAATATTAAATGAGAATTTAATACACATCCACATTTTTAATTCTCATAAAGTCACTTTAAAATCATTAATGACTCAAACTCACATTAAAAGTCACTTTATCAAATAATGCCATTCTCACTTTTAAATATGCTAGGAACCACATTTAAAGTGTCCTTGTCCACCCCAAGGCATGAATGGGAAAACAGTTCTTTGGTAAAATTTCAACAACCTTCACTGGTCGTTTGTCTCTTGTTTCTTGTTGGATCTCGATCGAAATTGTAACTAAGTGGAAGGATTATAGACATACAAGGCGACCGATAGAATTTTCAAGTACGATCTACAAGGTTAGTATTGTTTTTCACTATTTTCATCCAATTTTCAAGCAAAACCCTTTCTTTCAAACCCTAGTTTTGTAGATTTGATAGATCCGGTGAGTTTTTTATGACGCCCATCAAAAACCTGCTTGGAGATAATTGTATAAACCCTAGACCTCAAATTTTATAAAAATCTGAATCCATTTTCCCTCAGATCTAGCACTAATCATTCTAGGTGGGCGCCTTCCTTGGGTGGCTGGCCACTTTTTCAGATCTATCAGTTGGGTATGCTTGAACCCACTTTATTTTCACAAATCTATGCTTCAAGCTATTAGATCTAGCCATCTATTACCCCGATCTACTCTTTTGCGTTCACCATGTCCACTTTTGCATAAACCCATTAGGGTTTTCTTTCTAGATCCACATTAGTAGTACTCTTTTGCATAAACTCTTTGTATATCCACTTTTGCATAAACTCTTTGTAGTACTCCTCCAATCAAGTTGGGTCATTTTCCCTATTTGCTAAGCCTCCCCAACATTGCCCTAACTTTTATACCACATCTATTCTTTAGATATAGACTGCCTCACTCATTATCTCTCTTCTTTATTCATTACACAACCCTAGGAGTGTCTTTGAGTAGGTGCGCTAACCCTCATACGCTAGTAGGGTCTCCCCCTTGATCATTCTCTGGATTGATCTAAATCAACAAGAGCCCGTCCGGTGTGACTACCCTTTACCCGTAGTGGATGAGGCCCTTGCGATGTCACTGTTTAACTACCTTACCTCTACCATCCCATATAGGATACGTTTAGTGGGTAGCTACACATTGTGTGATAACAGGAGTCAATCAAAAAGTGGAGTAGATGTATTATGAGCATGAATATGAATTGTGCAAGTTCATCCATGGATAAGCCAATTGCGTATGTAATTAATATCGATGTGCAAATAGTATGATATTAACAAAGTACAAGTAATTTATCACTACCAAACAATCAAAAATGCACATGTACAGCAGTATGAGTAGAGGTGAGTTCAATGATAAATCAAGTTCTTGAAGTTTCTTGGTTTTTTTCTCTTTCTCAAAGGTGAAGCTATGATTTGTTTGTGAAACACATGCATGAGGAGGTATCTATGTCTTGTCTTGATGTCTCTTTGTTAAAAGTTGATGAGTGATGTGTGTTTGTAGATAGAATGGTAGTCATTACGTTGCATCTTGTCTTGGCAAAGTCTTCATCAACTTTAATCACCTTAGAGTAGAAGCACGTCCTCTTTAGGAGTCTTCTAGAGCTAAAAACCTAGGTCACTCGGTTTGTCATCTAACCTAGGTTCTCCTTCTCACTAGGTAAGCCATCCTCCCTAGATGCCCTAGGTTAGGTAGGGTTTTTCTAGGGTTTGTTTCCTTTTATTTTCACATCCTTTTCTTTTCCAATACTTAGTCTAGGTTAGTCCTAGGGTTATCTTAGGTTGGATTTTAGGTTAGTTTAGACCTAAGTTAAGGCTAAATCTAGGCTCCCTTTCCCTCCCTAAACCTCACCTACCCAAAACAACCCTAAATTCTACCTCCCTTACTCTATTTGCTTCCTCTTTTCCCTTCGACAGCCTCCCTAGCACTCCCTCACACTTTCACTGCCCTAGTTCCTCCCATCGACTGCCCTCCAAAATAGGCTTAACAGGCCTGCAGCAGTATCGGCCTACCTCCTCTACCTTCAGGTCTGCTTTTGCAGCAACCCTCATCGCCGCTCTTCCTCCTTTCCACAATCACTGCCTTTCTTTCCTTTCATCCTAACCCTCTTCCCTAACCTGTGGGACTGCTCCTTTAGGGTTCGCTTGCATTCCTCTACACTAAGCCTCTTCCAACAACCATAGGGCTGTCCCAAACCTTTCCTTGGTCTGCTCCGCATCCCATTGCCTCCCCCACGGCCGTTCCCATTTAGGTCTAGTGCAACCTTTTCTCCTTTACCCTAGTGGCAGCCCTCACTTGTTAAAGGTCCGCTACTCTTCCCTTTTACTATTTCCTTTTAACTTTGTACACAAGGAAACATCCATTGGTGAAAAGGTTAATTACTGCTGGTAAAATCGCAATGAAAGCTAGACTTTAAACAACAATATTCATTGTATATAAACTTTGCTTGGAAAACAATTATGGCTTGAAGCTAGTGATACTGCTGCTAAACTTCATTACAGACATGATCTTAACTTATAAGTGTCCTGAAAAGGACCAAGGGAAACATATTTCTGAATAACACATATTGCCAACATACTACTGTTGTTCCTTTGATATGCGCAGCTGACGGATGAACTCATACCGGGGATCCATTTGTACTTTGTATATTTGTGAATGGTTCAAGAAACATAAAGAAATTGATTTATCATTGAACTCACCTCTACTCATACTGCTGTACATGTGCATTTCTAATATCTACATATCATACTATTTGCACATCGGTATTAATTAAATACACCATTGGCTGATCCTTGGATGAACTTGCACAATTCATATTCATGCTCATAGTACATCTACTCCACTTTTTTATTGACTCCATTAGGCACTGGACACTAACCTTGCACACATATGAGATGTACCTGGTATCTGAGTGTCTTTTGCAGAGTTACATGGGGCTCTGCCCTAGGAGATTTTGACTTCAGAAGAAATTAAGAAAAGTGACTAAGGTGACAATGGTCACTTTCTCCGCATATGATTTTCAGTGGCTTGGACTTCTATTTCAACCGGTAACACCACAGCCTTCAAGGATCCCTTGGGGGCATTGGGGCTAGGAGATGAGACATCTTGCTTTGGAGGACATGCTAGGGTGATACTTGTTTGATGGAGCTCTTTGGTGTTGGCTAGGGTTTTTCTTGGTTTTCCCTACCTAGGTCCTAGAGTTTTGGAGAACTAAAGGATTGTGCTGGCCTTGGGATGAGGCTATGATATGTAAATGAACTTCATCTTTATACATGGATATGAAGCTTTTAACTGTCCAAAATTGAATTACTGAAAATTTGATTTTCAACTATCTTTATCTTCATGGTTTGGTAATTTGCAACACTAATATGTCTTTCTGACTTGATGTAAGATAAGGCTAAAATTGTTAAGTGATTTAACATTAATCTTGATGAAGTTAGGGAAGATTAATGATGCAATTACAGCTATCATAAAGTGAATTTCACATCTCTATTATCCATTATAAGATTGCCCTAGAGGGATGAAACTAGTTGGCACAAAATGGTATATGTTCTCTTAGGCTGCCTTCCTGATTGGGGTTGTTAAAAGGTGAAATATTGTCCACTGATGCTGCTGTTTTATTTTATTTCATAACAGCCCCAAGGGTAAAAATTCACACAGTTAAGATCTTAGAAACCTCTCAGAAAGAGGTAAAATTTCTGAAGTTGCATTGTTTTCCCGAGTTCAGAAAAATTCTACACTTCAGAATTTTACATTTCACACTCTAGCATTAAGAGAAACAGAAACAGGATAAACATTTCTTCGAGGCAAGCATTTGCAGCTATTCTCTGATTGAGGATTTTGGAGGAGCAAGTATTGAACCCAAATTATATTAATGTACTTTTAATATTATTCGAATTTTGTGTTGGTAGACATTAACGTTAGTGGTTAATAGATATGTGAACAATATCACACTTAGATGTTAAGATTACTGGTTAAGCAATTCAACAACCATACCCGACCCAAGGTGATGTAAAATTATAATAATGTGGTAAGGAATCACAACTTCGAGAGTGGTATATGTAATGTGGACTTCCATTCATTGGCATGACATACTCTTCTAGTTAACGGAAAAGCCAGATAAAACAAGTCTCAAATTTACCTGCAAAAAATGGTTTTCTAACCAATATTCTCACACCATAGATGTCAAAATGGTATGCACTCCTATTATGAGAGATTGAAAAGGTAATAACAATATTTTAAAGACATTAACGTATACATGCACTAATAGTTACTGATATCTTGCTATCATGGTAAATTAAATTACGAAATTTACTCCAAATGCGTTAACACTTCGAAAGAGAGAAAGAGCATGTGGTAAGGAAATAAAATCACAGTAATGAAGACAAACACTGACTTTATACATGCATGTACAACTGATAGGAAAGGATAGCGAACAATTAGTTGTCGCAAATCTCGCTCCAGTTCTTCAACAAAATTTGGAGGTGGCCTTCGGAGTAGAGGAAGGACTGCATCAATAACAAATGCAATGCTTTGAAGCAGCTGGGAAACTGCACGATTATCTACCTGTATAATCAGAAAATAACGCCAAGATGATTGCGACTGACAAAACAAATTTGGGAACTGCAAACTCTCAGAAGTGAAGTTTAGTGTAACAAAATACAAAAAGACATTGCAATGCCTTCCCCTCAAGTGTCCTCTCATTAAAAGCCATACTTTCAAAAAATAATATGTTCACGTCTTCAGAATGCATTTCATAATCTTTACTGACATCTCATAAATGTCAAAAAAAAATTGAAATATTTTATCAGCCTACAGGATGAGTAAACCTCAAAATGTTTACCTGAGTTTTAAGATAAGGCTGAAGAGTGATCACAAATCGTGATGGATCAGATGCTGGTGTGCACAAGGTTGGATCCACGGTGCAAAATGCATGCAAAGCCAACACATATGGAAGTGCACGAATTTCAGATTCTGAGTTATTTGTTTCTTCCACCTGGCAAAAAAAATGCCATCAACTAGTCCAGCAATGGAAGAATTTTAACTTTTATGTAGTCAAACAATTCCTAAAATTGGCAAAGATTAGTAAATTAACTCTACAAGTACATTATGATCAATTGAGATACCTTCAGAATACTTTCCAGCAAACACTTGCACATTAATTCACAGCGATTCCGGACTGCTGCTTGTGATACCGCACTTGTTCCAGTGTTCCTAGGACAGAAATCCAAAGCCAAAGTACGTTTTATGATAGTAACCAATGGTTGATGGTTGTTCAGCATAGCCAGCACATTAACTAGTTGCTGTGTTCGTTCTGCTATTTCTAGTGGCACAATACTTCCATCACCACAAAACTCAGCTTGTGCATTTGAAGGTTCTTCGAACCATAACTCATAGAATGTCTTGCACACGAGATCCTGCAGACATAACCCTAAATGTATCAGTGGTCTCTATGGTGTACCAACAAAGGGCCTTGAAAAACAAAATCCTACTTGACCTTTTCTTCTTTTCATCTGGAATGGACCTAAAGCCCTATCAATAACAACCTCTCAAAAACCTTATCAACAGGTTCCTAGACAACTTCACAAGCCCATAAAGGGAGGAAAAATGCATAGACCAAAGTAAACAATAATTGTAAAACAAAGCATAGATATCAACTTCTGTAATGAGCAGTCCTGTTGACCTACCTATGATCATTTTTTGGACATTAATAAACTTATTTTCTTAAAGCTACTATCTATACATCAAGCAGCTATGAGCCTATGATGCATTAGGGTTGGTGAGAATTAGTAGGCAAAGACTGAACAATGTACCACATTTGTATATTACAATCTGTTTTCTTAACATAGGAATTACAAATAGAAATATTATAATATACAACCATGGTAGATTATCTACTTGTCATGTGCAGACCCCCTTGGGGAAATTGTAAAAAATGTCCTGGCATTTAATTTTTTACAAAACGCTCGGCTTCCCAGACTTGAGCATCAAGTCGACTAGCCCAGAGTGTTTTTTCCCTTGGTTATTATTGGTTGTTGAACAAATGACTAATAATTTCTGAGTTTTTCACTGACACCTCCAAAGTTGGGGTAGTCGTCTTGGTGTTTCGGCCTTAGGAAGTTATTAGAGACTTCGTGTCAATGTTTTTCAACATGCTAGACATTCGAATTGAGTCATATGAACATGTACTAGGTCCCCTTAGAATTTTGTTTGATTCCGAGAAAAATAATTTTTTCCGTTTTTAAGCCATTTTTAATGGTTTAAATAGAAAAATTCAAAATGTAATAGAAGTGTGATCCGAAGTCCGTTTTCGGCATGGTTGGGCTCATTTTCAAGCCCAGAGCAGCATCTTAATCCCAAGGGCCACTTTCACTATGTATTAGGTAGTTGGAGCACCCCATAGAGCATTATTTGGATAAAAATGCATCAAGATGACATTTTAATGCTAAATTTGGACAAATTGACACAAAAGGACAAATTTTAAAATGTCAAAATTGATTTGTTTAAGAGGTGGGTGACATGGCATGATCTCACCATAAGGCATGCATTACTTTTTAAGTGTAAAGGCACTTAAGACTATGGATAAAAAATGAAGCTACGAATTGTTATTAAAGGAGGGTAACGCTAGCATGTGAAAAGTTCGCGCTAGCATTTGAGTAGCATTTGAGGACCCACGCTTATGTGGAAGGGTGTGAGTAGGATTGGGTGGACCCCTCCACTTTAAGAAATATTTTTTTTTAAACAATGGTATTACTTCATAATATGGTTACGCATTGTAGTATGTGGATATTGACGTCAATAAAAGGGAGAGTTAGGGCTTGTTCTTAGGTGGTTGTGAATGGGTGAGGGTGGACCCCTCCCGATTCGTTAATAAAACTTTGTTATTTCATACTTTGGATTCAACCTTTCATTAACTCAATCCTTCACGCCAAGCTGTTGTACGGTTCGCATGAGGAAAAGGATGACTTGCACAGTTGGTGAAGATTGGTGGTGTGTTGGCAAGTTTGGAGAGGTTGATAGAGATTGGTGGGTGAAAGGTGTCAATCACCTCTTCAGTCCCCACCTCACTTCAGCTCAATGAGACTCCTCTTCAACTCAATTAACTCCGGGTTGATCTTCAGTTCATGAATCCCCTCTAGGGTTGGGTTTTGTGTATAAATAGAGGTCCTTCTTCCTCATTCTGGACGTAATCAAGGGACCTCTGCTCATATGAGTTGTAATTGTTTATCTTTTGACTGGAATAAAGTCGAGTCTTTGGAGGACAATTTGCCAATGTAACACTCTTCCATGGTGAATGTTGTTTTGTAACCGAGGTGATATGTATTTAGCTGTGTTTGTGGCTCATGCAATAATGACTATCTAGCTTAGAAGTTTATATTCCAATCCATACAATAGGCATTTGAATCTCAATTTGCTTATTATCTGTAATCATTTAAGGTTCAAGTGTTATACTTTGTAGTCAGTAATACTTGTATGCTTTTGGTTTTATGTGATTTCCATACTAGATCTAATCTTTGCATGAAGATTTCTTGTGTAGTTTTGCAGATTACCGAAGGTGGAGTAAGATTGGAGCTCAGTTGCATCTTGTCTTCTTCGCCACTTCACTTTGGATCTGTTATCCACTAATTTTGCACTTATTTGGATTAGCTGAGGAGCCGCCATTTGACAAACATGATAAATGTTTGTGTTCCAGTGTATTAGATGATCCGCCATTTGTGCCTAGCCAGTTTTGGCTAGTCAGTTTTTGTTTTAAGTAATTATGACCATGGCCCCGCGGGGTTTGTAATAAAATGTGCTAGTAGGGTGTTTTTTAGTGGTTCAGTCTCCTAAGACGTAGAATTTCAACTAAGGTATTCCAAGGAGTTTTTTGCCCTTGTCAATTATGCTTTGTCTATAGCCGAGTATAATCAACGAGGTTTTCTCCCACTTCCTTCAAAGCTGGAATGCCCGATTTTGAATTCTGGGCCTTGGGGGGTTATTAGAGCCCAACTAATTATGTATAAACCTACCAGACATTATTAGAATATACTATGGTCATGTCCTAAGTCACTAGAACCCTCAGAACAAATTCCGAAAAAATTTTACCGAACGTGTTGGATTTTTAAATTTTTTAATTTTTTAATTTTTCCTAAGTTTTTAATTAATTTTTTCCATAGTTTAAATGGAAAAATTTAAATTTGTAATATGTCAGTCATTTGAAACCCGAATTCAGTGATTGAAGGCTCTAACCTTAAGCCAAAAATCATCAGTGATCAACCAGCCGGCTATCCCCAAGTTTCAGAAGTTCATTCAGCCTCATAATTAATAATTTCTCAAAAAAGTCATTTACGGAGAAATTATTAATTAAAATATTAAAAATGAATATTTTGGAGATAATCAAAAACTCTCCAAAATAAACCAAATTGAATAAAATAAAAGGCTAAATGACATGGCACTGAGCATTTATGATGATTCCAATCAATATCAGTCAGTTTCAGATCAAGTATCGGAGTGTAGCTGTTGAACTATCCGTCAGAAATTTGCCTTCTTTGGTCAAATTCGTTTTTGGTTGAAGTGTGGGTTATCTATTGGTTGGGTGATCATTACGAGGGCGGATGAACCACCTCACCCCCCCTCATTACTCCATCACTCAGTTACAACTCAGTTACAGCTCAGTTCAACTCCAAATCATCATGCCAAGCTCATTCAATTACTTTGGTGTTACTCTTAGTCCGGATTTAGGGATTTGAGCCTTTATTTCTTTCCTTTTTGTATAAGTAGAGGCTCTTTTGAGCTCTACAACATGGGACTTTGTAATAGAGTTACTCTGAGAAAATTGTATCAAGCATTTGCTTTGAATTTGTTAATAAAGATTCAACTTTGGAGGTCTATGAGCTCTTGCATGCGGTAGCTTTCTAATGGTTGAGGCTTCACAGGTTGAAGAAGGGTGTGAACTCCGCTGCTTCTATCCCAGGCTTCAACCAACCGATTTTTGTTTAACACTTTGTGATTGCAAGACCTACAGGGATCGTCTTCTTTTAATGCAAAAAGAAAGCTGGGAGTCTCTCTTTCTATCTTGTGTTCCATCCACAAGAAGTCTTTTCTTTGGTTACCGGTTACTTTAAGAATCCCTAGTCTCCTTTTTTTTCATCTTTTGGCTTCCCTTCTATTCCCTTGTTTGGCTTGCTCTTTCTCTTTCATCTTCGCTGCCCTCTTTTCCCCTTTCTTCACTTAGTTTGCAGCCCTCTCTTTGTTAGTTTGCAGCCATCTTTCATTCCTTTTGCAGCCCTCTTTTTGTCTTTTCGACAACCCTCTTTTGCCCTTTTTCTCTCCCATTTCTTAGCCCTTTCTCCTCTCTCTTCCCTCCATTTTCACCGTAGAAGTTTACCCCTTTTTTAAGAGTTAGTTTGTAGTTTTGTTTCTTTTAATTTTTTGATTAACATATAACGTTTCAAGTGTTTAAAGCTCTTACTTTCAGGAAAAATCAAGAAAATCCCAAAGGCTAAAGGCAAGCAAAGAGCAAAAAAGACAAAAATACTTCCCTCTTCTTTCTTTCCCTTTCTCACCTTGCTCTTTCAGGAAGAGGCAAAAGCAAAATCAAAGAAAGCATTGTAAAAGAGTTAATAAAAAGCAAGTGGGATAAAGGCTCCCACATTCCTCTTCCCCCATTTGGGGGAAGCTCGTATCGTCCCTTTATTTTTCATGTTTGCATAATAATTTGTTAGAGTAAAATAGGAAAAAGCAGTTTCATTATTGAAAGGTTTGTTTTCATAAAGTTAGAAAAGAAAAGTTTCTTGTTTCCTTACCTAGCTTAGGTTTAGTTTTGTTTGCTTTTATTTGATATAATATTGCAAAAATTAAAAAAGAACCAAAATCTCTTGAATCTCACCGTAAGGTAGATCAAGAGTGCTCTTTGTCGAAGGGTTTGCTTAATGTTTAATTTTTCTTTTATTTCATGTACTTTGTTTTTTTTGTAATTTAATAATTAATTTCTAAGTCTTTTGAACTTGTCGGAATACAAGTCAAGAGCACTCTCTATCGGAAAGCATATTGGTTTTTGCATCATCCTTGCACTTAGGCATATAGAATACATAAGACTCTTGAACTCTTAACATAAGACAAAGTCAAGAGCGCTCTCTATCGGAGGGTTTTAATTAATTCTTTTAATAAAATTTTGCAACTCACATCCCCCTTTTAATTTACTTCAATGATATCTCTCACCTAGTACGCTCTGTCGACTGTCATAGTTGGGCTCGTACTCAGAACGGTTAAACGAATTTGCTAAGCTCGCAAAAACAACATAATAAAATTTTACCCATAACCTACACACTGGCGTTGTAGAAAGCATTCAAGTCTATTCTCAGTAAGGGCACCGGAACTCCCCGTTGTCTTAGAGTCGCGGCTAGCTAGTCAATCCTCCAAGACACCAGCCCAAGATACTGGACGGGCCGACATGTCTAGAACAGAATGACTTCGAACACTTTCCCGGTTGGTCTCTGATACCTTTTCTCAAGCCATAATAAACAAGACCATTAAAAATCTTTAAAACGTACCAAGAGCACTCGCATAACAACATTCACCAGCATTATTTCAAGAGTTATCTTTCAAGCATCGCAGAGCTTTGATTCCATAAGGCACTGGTTTGTCATTTCATGCGTTATTAATCTGGACCATTTGTCCTTGGTTTATAAAATCTTTATCTATGAATGCAAATTTTATTTCACGAGTTCTTGATATATTGTTCATCTCTTAATCTAGTGCAGCAACGTGGATTTCTTTTGTCTTGTGTTCAAATTTTTATAATTTGTAATCATCTTTCATTTAAAAAACTCCTAAACAACACCCATCCGCATCACTTTCACAAAATTAACTTAAACACTTTGAGCCATAGAAAACTCTTTGTTAAGGACTACCCCCCTTGGCTTCGTTAGGAGTTAGCCTAAACGGAGGAACTAGGAGTAGGTGACAAGACCTGGCTCTGTGCTTTCCCCCAAGGTCACACCTCTCCCACTTTCTCAAGTGAGGAGACAGCTTTCGGAAGATTTTTGTTGCTGGTGTGCAGTCGGCGGACAACAGGATCTAACTTGTTTACCATGCAGGCTAAAGGTTGAGGAGGAGGGTGCCTGCATGGTAAACAAGTTAGATCCAGCGCTTGAAGCTTGAGCTCTTCCTCTTCCTTCTCAACGAAAAAAAAAGCACAAAAACCCTCAACCTAAATCTCTTTCCCTTTAAATGTTTTGTTTTTTGTTTGCAAGTTAAAATTTGATCATTAAAGATTTATCATTCTTCATTTTACTTGCTTCATTTAAGATCTAAGAAAGGGTTGGAATTTTACATCTTAAGGCTTAGATCTAGCTTCCATTTGCTTTAGCATTTTGAGGTAAAACTTTGCAAAAAATTTCCAAGTGTTGAAGGTGTAGATTATTAGCTTATTTTTGCATCTAGCCCACTGATTTGGTATTGAAAGCTTGTTGGTTTTTAGCAGGTATATGAAAAAAGAGAAGGATATGCTACCAAAATTTTGAGCTTCAGGCCACTCGGAGCGTCCATATTCGATTCCTCCTTCCCCCTTCTTCATTCCCTTGCTATCCCGACACTTTAGGGTCTTTTTAAACCCTTTTTTCAAGGCTCAAAGGGCACTATTTCTTTCAAAGCATTGGAAAAGGTTTAATAAAAGCAAGTGAGACAAAGGCCCCCACACCCCCCTTCCCCCAGTTGGGGAAAGGCTGTATCACCCCTTTATCTTTCTTTTTTTTGTTTTAGTTTTGCATGTATAATAATTGTTTAGAGTAGTTTAGTTTGTTTTTGCTTTCATAAAAGGAAAGAAAAACTTTGTTTTGTTTAGTTTTACTTTCGCATTCTTTTACATTATATAATTTGTTGAAAGTAAAAAGAATCCAAAATCTCTGGAATCTCACTGAAAGGTGGATCAAGAGTGCTCTCTATTGGAGAGTTTTATTGTTTAGATCTTTTACTTCTTTTTAAGGCATCTTTTTTTCTTTGTTTCATAAATCTCTTGAATCTCGCCATAAAGCGAATCAAGAGTGCTCTCTGTCAGAGGGTTGTTACAATGGCTCTCTATCACCAGTAATAAAATCGGAACAAACCAATTTACTACGTCTTGTATGCTCTACCCAGTTGGGATACCCAGAAGCAGTGTAGATTATTTATTTCCTCAAATCCTAATCAAAGTCACACAAATAAAATTTACCAACTTCCCCCAGGCGAAAATCCAACGCCTAGATTTAAGTCGTTGCAATGGCAAATTACCAGTGTTCCACCGGGACGCGTCCCGCAGGGTCGGGGACGCGTTTCCACGTTTCCTGCGTCCCGGGGACTTGGGGACTCCTGGGCGAAACTTTCCCTCCCCAACCATGCCCCTGTGAATTTTTTTTTAATGTTTTCCCATTATTTTCACATTTTACAATTCCTACTTGGTACTACTTAGAAAATAAACTGATATATTTAGTATTTACATTGCACAATCATTAATATACATCAAATGAATTATTATTTTTGATATTTTATTTTATTTTTATAATTTTAGAGACGTCCCCACGTCCCCCCTCGAATATCCCTAAATTTGGGGGTGGTCTCCACGCGTCCCGAATGTGCGTTTCCCCGCTCCCGCGTCCCCCCGTCCCGGAAACTTGGGGGAACATTGCAAATTACCCAAAGGAAGCAGGAACAACTGGTCAGTGACCTCGAGGTACCAATTAGGCTACACCCTTGCGATGTAGTGTTGAACATAGCCTTCGAGACTCCAAACCAGCCTACATACTCCTTGCGGGTAGTCATATCGGTTAAGGGTTTTGGACATATCTCCCGTACCAAAAGGTATATCTTGGAGATCCCCCTCCCATTTAATAATCAACCTCATCTTTAAAATTTACAATAAAAATTACCAAGAAGCACTTGCAAAACATCTCCAAGCACTCTGCCTGGCACTAGTCTTATCATTGTTTATTATCTATTTGGAGTATCGTGTTCATACATTTGTTTATTATCTATCTGAAGTTTTGTTTTCGCATCACGAATGCTCTACTTTGAAGTTGTGACTATCAAGTGGTTATGAATCTTTAATTATATTGCAAGTATTTTCTGGGGCCTTTTTATTGTAAGTCTTTATCCAAAAACTCCTAAAAAACACCCATGCGCATCATGCACTACAATATAACAAGAGCCTTAGCAACTCTTTTTTAGGGACTACCCCCCTTGGTTTCGTTAGGAGTCTACCTAAACGGAGGAGTCGGGATTAGGTGACAGCACCTAACTCTTTGCTTCCCCCAAGGGCTGCACCTCTCCCTTCTGCCGGGAGACTGTCGTTCGAAAGATTCTCGGCTGACGGTGTGCACATCGGCGGGCAACACATCGGATATTCAACCTCATGTAAAACCATAAATCTAGTGTAACCATTGCAGGATGGCCATACCTATCAAGGTGTCAAAATGGAGCATAGGCATGAAAAGTTGGTAAGGTGACAGATATCTTTTCACTAGCATTGTGGCACTCAACATCTTGTTCTTGGTGCAGAATACAAGGTGCTATGAAGGCTTTGAAACCCATGATTATTCCATCCATGATTCCACAAAATCATAAAATTGATTATTTCATGATTCAACAACAAGATTGTAACTTAGCGATCAATGACCAGCCTTATCTATCTTGTTATTATAGCACTTGGAATGAAGGAATGACTCATCTATGGGTTGATTTATATTTTCGTCATGCTTATCCATCAGTGTTGATTTTCTGAGCAGCATCGAGAGCCCTTCTCTTCAGAGAATGGGACCACCTGGTCCGGGACCATGGTGAAGACTCAACCCAGTGTTGAGTGACCATTCCGTTGAATGGTAGATATCTGGTCTGGGACCATGATATAAACCCAGATTTGCCCTGGGTAGACTCAACCTTGTGTTGAGGAGACATCTGGTTCGGGACCACGATGTAGACCAGTCTGGGACTGGTAGACTCAGCTTAGTTCTAAGTAGCCATTCTCTAGGAGAATGAAGACACTGTAAGCCCTAGACTGGGTCCAGGCATGTGTGTGGCACTTTGACCCTTGAGCTATGGGCTTGGTGTGCTTCTCCAAGGATTAGCTACCCTTGGTTAAGTTACCGTAGTACCAAATCTAGGTGTCACACAGTGTGTGAGATAAAAGCATTAATAACTCTTTTGGTTTATGATGATGTACTTTTGAAATAAAAAAGTACCACAGGTAATGACCACAGGGGCAGTTGGTAAAAAGCCAAAATCAAAAGTCAAAGAAAAAAATAAACGTACCTTTTTGGTAATAGTGAAAGTGAAATTAGGAAAAGAATAAAAGTATTATTATTTTTATCTTTCCTAATCTTGTCCACCTAAAAGGACCACAGGTGGAAAACAAAATTAAAGGACTTCTTATAAAAGTCAAAGGAAAAAAAATAAAAGTACCTTTTTGGTAAAGTGAAAGTGAAATTAGGAAAAGAATAAAAATATTATTATTTTTATTTTTCTTAATTAAAGAAGGACTTCTTATAAAAGTCAAAGGAAAAAATAAAAGTACATGTTTTGGTAAAAGTGAAAGTCAAATTAGGGAAAGAATAAAAATATTATTATTTTTATTTTTCCTAATCTTGTCCACTTAGAGGTGAACAAAGGCTATAAAAGAAGATCAAGCCTTCTCATTTGTTACACACACTTTTGCTCTCACAAGAGAAGAAGACTATCTTATGTTCAAACCCTCAGCTAGGGTTTTATCAGCAAAGTCCATCTTCAGCATTTTTGCACAACTATCTTCAGCATTCCATTTTTTCGGCAGATTTCAGCAGTCTGATATTTTTTGGCAGTTTTCAGACAGTCTGATATTTTCAGGAAGTTTTCAGCAGTCTGATATTTTCGGGCAGTTTTCAGCAATCTGATATTTTCGGGCAGTTTTCAGACAGTCTAATATTTTCATGCAGTTTTCAGCAGGCTGATATTTTTGGGCAGTTTTCAGACAGTCTGATATTTTCAGGCAGTTTTCAGCAGTCTAACATTTTCAGGGAGTTTTCAACAGTCTGATATTTTCGGGCAGGAGAGAGAAAATCTTAGTTTTTCTGAGAAAGCCCTAAATTGATAATTTTCTGTAATTCTGGAAATTGTGGGTAAAATTATCAGTCTAATTTTTACTAATGAATTTTACAGTTACTGTGGTCAAAATCCAGATCAAGATTTGAGGAACTTTTTGAAGAATTTCTTAAGCCATCTCATTTACGAGATGAGCTATTAATTCTTTTGGGGTTTTTGTCCTTTGAAAGTTTCCCCAGTGAAAAATATTGTGTCCATGTGTGTTGATGTGATGATTGTGTTTTTACTGCAGTGCTGATCTATTTATGTTTATCTGCAAATTTTTAAAGTTTATGCTAATGCTGAAAATTCAACAATCAGTTGGATATTTAGATCTCTTGTTGGATTGGGATCCTCATACAAAGAAACGAAATGCGTAATTGTTGAAATTGACTCATTTTGCTTCTCTTGTGTCTCAAATTGCAAAATTTCAATGACCTTTACTATTTCGAAAGAGAAATCCTCTTTGTTTGCAGTTGTATGTGTTTGATATGTGTGTATCATCATTCCTCTCTTTGATCAAAACCTGCATTGGCCTCCTTTTTATTTCTTAAGTAGTTAAGGGTGGGTGTTTACAAAGTCTAAGGTGGTGTTGTTGTTGTGAAACCTTTTCTAGGTTTATATGTTCCTACACAACCCTATATATTTACCATATCTCATTAGCATATTAGCATGAGCCTCAATCTCTTTCAATTCCAATTCGAGAGAGTCAATTTCATCATGGGTTCCATTGGCATGAGTATGACAAGGTGGGGAGACTAGGGATTAGTCTTGCAACCCTTTGCATAGCATATCATTTCCAAAATGACAAGACATTAGGTTGTGATGGATTATAAGGTTCAAGGGTTCATTATTTTCTTGGAAAAGGGTAGCTATCGAGTCCATGCCCTCTTATCCTTGCACTAGTCTTAGTGAATGGTCATTAGAATCAAGTTAATTGCTCTTGGAATTGGAATAGAATGGAGTGCATGACTCTGACAGCAATTCAAAACTTGCAAAATGGAACAACAATAAAAATAAACTTGAGTCTGATAATAATAATTTTTTTTATAGAAGTGTTCGATGATCCTTCCTTTATACCCAAAGATGTCATTCCTCCATTCGAATCTTTGACCTTGATTAGGGTCATTGATTAAGGAATAGGGCATCAAGGTCATCGACTGAGATTACATTAGCCTTGATTTCATCATCTTTTCAAGAAAGGGCATCAACAACTACATTGTCCTTTCCTTCCCTATGTACTATCTCCATATCAAATGTAGCAATTTTTTCTATCCATTTATGTTGTTCAATTGACAATGTTTGTTGTTGTAGGAGATATTGAAGACTATTGTGGTTCGTTCTTATTAAGATTTTGCTCTCTAGGAGGTATTGTCGCCATTTCATTAGAGCGTGTATAATGGCAAGAATTTCCTTATCATACGTGGATTTCAAACTCTGTCTCTTATTAAGCTTCCTACATTCAAATGCTATTGGATGACCTTCTTGCATCAAGACGGCTCCTATCCAGAATCCTAAAGCATCGCCACTCAACTACAAAGGGTTTTGTGAAGTCTGGGGTTTGCTAATACTGGCATTGATGACATGATGTTTTTCAATGCTTCAAAACATTTTTTGCTTCATCATTCCATCGAAATGAATTTTTCTTCAATAAATCTGTTAGAGGGGTCATTTTATGGGCGTAATTCTTCACATATCTTTGATAGTACCCTATTAAGCCTAGAAACCCTCTTAATTTCGAGATGTTATCTGGTTTGGGCCACTTGGTAATTGCCTTGATCTTACTGGGATCGACTTTGACTCCTTCTTTTGATATTATATAGCCAAGATAGTCCACTTCTTTTCCAAAAGTGCATTTTGACATTTTTGCAAAAAATTGATGTTCTTCCAAGATGGTTAGTACTTGATCTAAGTGTCTAACATGCTCTCCCAAGCTTTGCTATATATGAGGATATCATCAAAAAATACTAATACGAACTTTCGCAAATATGGTTGGAACAATTCATTCATTACCGCTTGGAAAGTGGTTGGAGCGTTAGTTAAACCAAAAGACATTACCTTGAACTCATTATGGCCCTTGTGAGTACAGAAGGCAGTTTTGGCTACATCTTCTAATCTAACCCTGATTTGGTAATATCAGGATCTCAAGTCTAATGTCGAGAAGTACTTAGCTCCATGAAGTTCATCCTCATTTCATCGATGAATGGGATACGGAATTTATGCTTAATTGTTACCTTGTTGAGTCCTCGGTAATCTATGCACAACTTGAAGATTCGTCCTTCTTTCGAACTAGCACTACTAAAGCTGCATAAGGGCTTCTACTCTTTGAAATGACTTCACATTTTAACAAATCTTGGGTCAACCTCTCGATCTCTGTTTTTTGGTGATGGCAATATTTGTACGGTTGGATATTGACAGGTTTTGCCCCTGGTTCTATCTCAATCAAGTGCTCAATCTTCTTATTTGGTGGGAGCTCCATCGAAAGCTCTTGGAACACCTTGTGGTGTTTTTGGATTAGCTCTTGTATCTCTAGTGGTTTGTCATCAACTCCTTCACATATTAGCAACTCCATATCTTCACATTGAATTATGTTAGCAGGTGCTCCTTTTCAAATTAGCCATTCCATCACATGTGATGTAATCAAATGAGTTTGGGGTGGTTGGAAACCGTACAATTTGTAGTTTTTCACTAGCCAATTGAACTTAACGAAGTGCTCTTGATGGTTAGTGAAGTAAGTACCCAATGTCTGCAACCATTGGATCCCAAATACAACGTCTGCGCCTCCAAGAGGTATTGCAAAGAAGTCAAATTCTAGGTTATACTCTTGCATTTGTAGTTTAACCTTGTGACATTTTCCCACATTTTCAATCTTCTTGTCGTCTGCTACCATAACCTTCATGTTAGGCATCGGGAAAACAAATACGTTGAATATCTTAGCAAGATTAAAATTAATAAAGTTATGGGTACTATCGGTATCTATGAGAATCGAAACATTGTTGTTCTTGATATGTCCTTTTAGCTTTAGTGTTTGTGGTTGGGATATCCTTGTAATGGCTGCTAATGATATCTTTGGTGTGTCATCTTCTAGTTCTGAGCAGCAATCGTGTTGATTTCCTATATCCTCCTCAATTGACTCTTCACATTCTGAGACTTTTACTTCTTCTTCGACTTCGCAAGCATACAGTTTTTGGGGGTTGCTCCTTTGAAAACATTTAGGATCCCATTTCTCTCCACAATATTTGCACTTTCCTTCCTTCATCCTCTAGGCTTCTAAACTGGGTTTTTCTCCTTCCCTTAGATGCGGTGACGTATATCTTGAAGTTCTCGTATTCGCTGATTTGGGAGAATTCCTCTTGGAGTAGTTTTTGTCGAAGCTACATTGAGTCGATCATTTCAACTTGTTCTTGATGATCGATCATTTTAAACTTGTTCTTGATGATCTTGATGATCTTAATGATCTTTCCTTCTCCAGGGTAAAAGTGTTATGTAATTCTAACTCATTCTGAATGTGCGGTTTCATTCCATGTATTTATCTTTGCAAACGTTGGTCATCAGTTAGTTCTAAAGCTCGAGTTGCCAAAGCTTCCAATTCACATTTGTACTCATCTACACCGCCTTTCTAATGCGACCTAATATCTTGGCAAAGAAGTATTTCTCGGTTACGCCTTGAAACCTTAATCGTTCTTAAAGTTATTCCAACTAAAGGAGCAAACTCCAGTTATCGTCTTCCACCACATGTACCAATTGTGCGCATTTCCCTCCAATTACATGGCGGCGTACTTAATCTTCTCGCTATCATAAGGTATGTTATCGATGTCAAAGTATTTTTCTACTTTATTGATACATGCAATGCATTTCTTTTCGTCACCATCAAATTTGGGTAACTCTAATTTTACCCTTATTTGGTACCCGTGTGTTTGGGGAATCGATATTGACGGAATGTTAAAGAAAGGAACTTCATGGGGTGGCGTCGTGTCGTGTTGGCATGGCGTTTTAGGCATATATGGAGGAGGTGTATTGAAGGGGTCTAGGCATGGATTATGGCTTGGTGGGAGGAACGAAGTGTGCCACGGTAGTCTGGCCAAGATATTGTCGAGAGGCTCTTGAGTTTTCTTTTGATCTGCGTTCAACGCACTGATGCCTTGCTCTATCCTTGCCTTGAGTGTTGTTAATGCATTATTATTTTTGTCAATGTCTGTCTTGAGTTGTTCTGTATACCTTTTGTTGACTTTTTTGTCCAATTGGTCCAATCGAGCATTGACATCTCCCAATCTGGCGACTACTGGAATTTTCTCCATGCTAAACCTTGATTTGTTTTATTGGTTGTTTTAAGCCAGCTAGCCACTATTTTTGTTAATTTATAATAATAAAATTAGTATTATAATAAATATTATTATTATAAGTATTATATATATATTATATCATATAATAATAATATATTATTATTATTATGTAATTTTATTTTTCCCTATATTAATTTTTTTTGGTTACGTGGGTTAGGGAAGTAGCGCGGCGATGAGCAAGTGGAGACGGAGAGGGAGCAGGACACGGAGAAGCAAGAGCAAAAGATGAGGACTGGAAGACGGGGGTGGTGGATGGAGCGTGGAGTAGGGGTGGCAAAGGGTCGCGGAATGGTGCGTTGCGCGGGAAGAAGGTTGCAGGAGGGGGGGCGAGAGCAGCCCGCGCATGAGCAGACACATAGGAGCAGAGGGAGGCGTGGGAGAACAGGGAGAGGGGACGCAAGGACAAAAGGTCAAGAGAAGGAGGGGGATGCAAGTTGCATGGGAGAGGAGAGAGACCGGACACGGAAAACAAGCGACTAGCAACACAGGCGAAATGTTGCGGTTGATGGACAAGGCAGGAGACGACGGCGCTCCTCCCAAACTTTTGAATCCTTCCCCAACTGATACAAGTCCTCCCACACTTTCGAATCCTTCCACGCCTATGATGCCTCCCACCCCTAAGAAGGTGACTTTCTCAGACACCATAGGACAATCTTCAACAAGCCATAACACTATTTATGCAAATCCTCCTATAATTCTACATACTAGGGACCCAAGAAAAGAATATCATCCCCCTTTCTATCTATCATTGATGATAGGTGATCTTCTTCTACATAATTGTATGTTAGATTCAGGATCTAGTTCCAGCATCATGACTAAAAAGGTCATGCAACAGCTCAACTTGAAAACTACAAGACCATACTAGAATGTATGTGTCATGGATTCTAGACCAATTGAGGTTGAAGGGATGATTGAAAATCAGTTGGTTAGGTTGGCTAGATATCCACACATCCATATTACCATGGACATCCTTATTATCAATCTGCCGAATAAGTGGGGGATGTTGCTCTCTAGGAAGTGGGGTGCCACTTTAGGAGGATCAATCCAAATGGATTGATCCTATGCCACTGTGCCAACATCTGAGTATTCGCTTGTTAAATTATATTCTGAGAAAGAGAAAAGGTACCATGTTGAAAATCCTAAAAAAACATTGAACCAATATGTGTACAACACTGATGAGCATGGAACCTATCAGATTAACTCCACCATTTTGTCCCCAATTCAAGAGGAAATTAAGGATGAAAAAGTTGATGAGTTATAAAGGATGAATTTTGATGGTGCATAATTAAGAGCTGGGAAAGGGATTGGGATAGCAATAACTTCACCTAAGGGTAAGATTTTCAACTTTGCATTCAGGTTAGAGTTCGAAGCCACCAATAATGTAGCAGAATATGAAGCACTTCTACTGGGTATTGAACTAGCCAAGGACATGGGTATAAAATTGCTAAGCATAAAGGTTGATTCAGATTTGACAGTCCAACAAATCAAAGGCCAATTTGCATGTAAGTGTCAAAGACTAAATAAGTATAGAAATGCAATTTGGGACACCATGTAATTTTTTGATGCCCTAAACATAGAAGCAATCCCTAGAGATCAGAATAGTGCAGTCGATAAGTTAGCAGTTCAGCATCAACATTTCAACCATCAGAAGAAATGTTAGAAGGTGACTATCCACTTGAAATAAATTTTAGACTATCCATACTTGATAATGTCGAGCATTGGCAAGTTTTTAAGGATGATGAGCAAATCTTAGGATTTATTAATAATATAGATGAGTTCTCGAATTTCAAAGCTAATGAGCAGGAGCAGGAGAAAGAGTATCAGGGGGAAGGAAACCAGTTCAACAATCCTGTGCCACGTGGCTTCATAGCCTTAGAAAACATTTTCGATAGACAAGATAGAAGGAAGAACAGCATTGATCAGATGAAACCGAGAGCCTATTGAAATGAACATTGGGTCGGAAAATGAGCCTAAAATGATAAAAATAGGAAAAGGAAAGGAATGACTTAATCAATCTAGTAAAAGAATATAGGGATGACTTTTCTTTTACCTATGATGAATTAAAAGCATATCAAGAGGATGTTTTCCAACACACCATCCCTCTCAAGCCTGAATGTCAAAAAGCTAAACCTTTTCGCTAGAAACTAAGGCAAATAAATCCTAAGTTGGCCCCTATCATGAAGGAGTTAGAGAAAATGTTAGCAGCAGGAATCATAGCTCCTACAAGACATTCAACGTGGTGTTCCAACTTAGTAGTAGTTAGAAAAAAAAATGGGAGTTTCAAGATATGCATAGACTTCAGGAACCTGAATATTGCTTGTCAAAAAGGACAACTATCGTCTTCCCAACATGGAGACCCTCCTCCAACAGGTCACTGGATCTAGTATGATGTCCATGCTTGACGGATTTTTAGGATACAACCAGGTTGTTATTCAGGAAGAAGACAAACATAAAACTACATTCACAACCCCTTGTGGTACTTTTGAATACCTAAGAATGCCTTTTGGCCTTCTCAATGTTGGGGGCTACCTTCCAAAGGGCCATGGACTATGCCTTCAAAGAATTAATTGGCAAGATCATAAAAATTTATCAAGATGACTTAACAGTTTTCTCAAAAGAAAGATCCAGCCATGTCAAACACCTTAAAGCAGATTTTTGAACGATGTAGGAAATATGGTATTTCCTTAAATCCAACCAAGTCTGTCATAGGCATCGATAAAGGGAAACTCCTAGGACATATTATCTCCAAGATGTTGTCAAGATTGACCCTGAAAGGATAGAATCCATTCAGATTATACCTCTTCCAAGGAATGTGAAGGCCCTCCAGTCTTTCAACGGACATATCAACTCTATCAGAAGATTCATTCCCAATTTGGTCGAACTAATGGAACCCATGCAAGCACTACTTAAAAAAGATGCCAAGTTTGTATGGACAAATGAGGGGAAGAAGGATTTTGCCACCATAAAGGATGCTATCACCATGTCTCATGTCTTACTCAGCTCGTATTATACTAAAGACTTTATGGTTTTCTCCTTTGCATCAGAGGATACAATTGTCGAGGTATTGCTCCAGAAGAACTTCGAAGGGTTCGAGCAGCCTATTGCTTTCATGAGTAGAGCTTTACAGAACTCGGAGTTAAAATATATTATTATGGAAAAGCAAGCCTATGTCTTGGTCAAATCTCTAAAACATTTCAGGACATACATTGGTTATTCAAAGGTCATAGGGTATGTCCCCCATGCTGCAGTAAAAGACATCTTGTCCCAACAGGATTGCTTAGGAATAAGGGGCACATGGGTATCTAAAATTTAAGAGTATGATTTAGAGATCAAACCAACTAAGTTAATCAAAGGGCAAGGCTTGGCTAAGATGTTGACTCAAACAAATAAAAAAGCAATAGACATGATTTGTAAAAACACTTGAGCCGAGCCAACCATGACTCTTGCATTGCAAGATCTTGACAACCATTGGTTTTCAGATATCATATATTTCCTACTCCATCCCACCTGCTCGGATCACCTCAAATGACACAAACGACGGGCACTAAGATTAAAAACCGCTAGATATTGCCTCACTCAGGAGGGTCTGGGTTGGAGGAACCCTGATGGAATCATACTTAGATGCTATGTCACATGGTTCGGGTTCGAATTCGAGTTCGACAACCTTGAAATTCGATTCGAATTCGATTTTTTTTATGAAGTTCGGGATGAGGTTCGACATTAGGTTCGCCAATATAAAAAAATCATATATATATATAATAAAATATACAATAAAATAAAATGACTAACAAATAAAGAAAAGACATTAGATTTTATCATTATGCTCAATGTTGCATCCTGCATGTACACAAAGTCACTGTTCATGAGTGAATGTGCACTGGAGCATTGGTGCAGTAACTGTGCAGTGGAGTCGTGGGCTGTGGTGTCACGGTGTGCACTATATAGTGCTACAGAGTCACAATCTTTGGAGTAGTGAACAGTCAATAGTGAAAGAATGATGTTGGTGGCTCAATGCAAGGGATCCGGATAAGCGACTTGAAATTGTGGGAACTCGACTATGGCAAAAAACAACAAAAACGGGAGCAAATGTGGCTGAATGCAGGCCCGTAGGGAATAAGGGACTCGATACTATGGGCACTGGGTTGTGGCAAGGAGCAACACACTTGGGAGTAAATGCGGGCAGCGATATGACAGTGGAACGCGGGAACGGGCGGAAAAGTATAGTGACTCGGGTTAAAGTTTTAAAAAATAATTATATTAAAAACTAAAATTGCTGTGAAATTCAACGAATTTCAACCCTAATTTGTTCCTTTCTACTTTAAATTCGTTTTCAAGTTCGGATTAAATTCGTTTAAATTCGAATTCGATGAGGTTCGTTTAGGTTCGATTCGGTTCGATTTGGAGTTCGGCTTTGAAATTCGACGAACTTAAATGAATTCGTTTTTTTTGATAAAGTTCGACGAATTTCGAATTTCATGGATAAAATTCGCCGAACCCTGTGACATAGCTTAGATGCATAAATGAGCAGGATTCCAGGAGAATCTTAACTGAATTTCACTCAGGATTTTGTGGAGGCCACTTTGCAGCAAATACAACTACCCACAAAATCCTTCGAGCTGGTTACTATTGGCCAACCATCTTTGCAGATGTACATAGACATGTTAAGTGTTGCCAGTAGTGTCAACTCTTCACGGGGAAGCAGAAGTTGGTTGCCCTTCCCCTCACACTTGTAGTAATCCTTGCTCCCTTTCAACAATGGGGGCTTGATTTCATAGGCAAATTCAAAGACAATTCCAGCAATGGATTTTGTTGAATTCTCACTACTACATCCTACTTCACCAAGTGGGTAGAGGCCATACCCACCAAGACAGCCACAGAAAAGGTTGTTATGGACTTCATAGAGGACAAGATAATCACAAGATTTGGAATACCTCTCAAGATAACAACGGATAATGCCAAAGCATTCAGCTCCATCGAGATGCCATCTTTTTGTTTCAAGTATGGCATTACCCTATCCCATTCATCTGATTATTACCCACAAGGAAATGGACTTGTCGAGTCCACCAATAAAAATCTAACAAATATCCTTAAGAAAATTGTGGGCAACAACAAACGGGCATGGGATAGCAAGATTAAATATGCTCTTTGGGCCGCCAGAATCACGAAAAAGAATTCCACTGGAAAGTCTCCTTTCGAGCTTGTATATGGTCTCACAGCCACCTTGTCGGTTAGCATGCAGATTCCTATTTTCAGGATGATAAGTGAATATGGCACCGAGGGGGAAGAGATGGAACAAAAGATAAGTCAAATTATAGAATTGAACGAGAGCAGAAGGGCAGCCTTAGAACAAGACTTAAGGCATCAAGAGAGTGTGAAGGGAACCTTTGATTCAATTAATTGGACTTTATCACTCTTTGTGTCATTACCATCAAAAGAGCAAGGCTGAGTGAAAGGATGTTGTTTCAAATCTCTATAAAGGATCTAAGTCCCCTCACAAGCTTCATTAAAATCCCTTCTCTATTTTCATAAAATGAACATAGCTATTATCTAAGCGATAGTTGGTGCATACCATTCACACATGATTATATATGAGGGGTTGTGGTTGTCATGGAAGAGATAATATGCTTGACAGAATCTCATGTTGAAGTCTTCGACGAATTCTTCCTCTTCCATTTTGGTTTCAAAAAGTTCTCAATAGATCCCACGCACACTGTAATCTTCATCATTAGCATTTTAAAACACTCTTAAAATCATACCGGTTTTGAATTGGGCCAATGGGTAAGTCATCATACCAACTTGAAGCTTTACCTTTGAAAGAGAAAGGAAACAATCTACAAACAATATCCTCAGCAAACACAAAGAAAATTTATACTTCCTAATATGTTCAAATGCTATTGTGTTTCCTTCACCGTCGAATTTCGATAAGAGATCAACTGCCTTTCTTGGTATGTCATGTAGAGTTCCTTGAAGGCCCAATGCAGTGTTGGCCCCCCACACAAGGATTTGGGGCAGAGCCATAAAATATTCGTAAATAAAGAGAATATAGCTTCACATAGGGCAGCTTGCCATTGCCCTCCTCCTAGAACCAAAACCATTGACAGGGAAGAATTTGCTCGATGCAATTAGCAGGGGTTACACCCGATGAAATGTCCAAATTAGATCCAACACCATTTGGAATAAGGAACCTATCCAGATTATGGCCCAACAACCATTATGGTTTTGAGGTTTTATCAATTGTGGCACGATCACCATATAGGGTTTATATGCAATATATGAAATGCACAACGATGTCAATCTAACTAACAGATCCATAAATGTGAAGACAACATTGTTGATGTATTTGTAACTTCGGAATGTATTCACTTGTATATTTCATATATCGTATTTCATTAGTCCCCGATGTTCCTATCGAGAGAATCATTAATGTAATCAAGTCATGTAAAGTCATAGTGATTAACCCTCCTTGTTGATCGAAGGGCAAAGTCCCCACAGTTGTGGGACACTAGGGTTATTAGACTCTCCTACAGAAGTCGGCCCTGGTAAGTTATTGTCAAGTCGAAAACTAGTATAAATAGAGAGTGAGCCTCTCTGTTTGAGACACACACTCACCCAGCTATAGCGCATAGGAGAGAGAGAAGAAGCTCGCTCAAGTGAGAGAGAGAACAGCTGTTGGAGATCATCTTTTTGTCTTTAGGTTTTACTACTGCCGTTGGTGCTCATTCTATCTCTGAGGAAGTTGCGGGGTTTTCTCCTTTATGGTTTCCCCGAGGAAAATCTTTGTGTCTATTGTCTCTTGTGATTCATTGATGTGCATGTTATTCTCTCAGATAAGATCCTAAGATCATATTGTCTAATTGATAAAAATCTAACAAACACAAAATATGTAAATGTTTTAATCTCCAATAAACAGTTGCTATATGAACAAGAACATAAACATAAGAAACAAGTTGCACACCAGGACAGTCTGAAAAATGAATGGTTCATTGCATTACTATATTCACAGCTATAGCATAAGCATTCTAGAGACAAATTAGAGAAAGAGATGCTACTTCTAGAACAGAATAGTCCATGGTATAAAAAAACATTATCACGGCAATTCTGAAATGCAGCCACTTTGCAGAAAAAAGTTCCATGCACTGAGGTCCCAGTGTTGAAATTCGGATCCAAAATACCTAGGCCAGTAACGGCTTCTTCTCATTAGAACAATGCGAAAAAGAGTTTTACATAATGTCTCCAATCAGAAACTCCCTCAGAGAAAAACCTCCTCTTCAGAGCCCGAACTTCCTCCCAAACGAGGTGAAGAGTACATTTTATAAAGAATAAGAATGACCCTTGGTTTCCCAATGACATTTGCCCTTCTAGGTGACTCTTACTTTTCCTCCCTGACTTTTCAAATTCCTCATTAGTTTGTCCTATTTTCTAATTTGAATTTGACATAAGCTTTACTTTCCTGAGATTAATCGAAATGAATTTGTCATTTTCCTTATTTAAATATCCAATACATGTTTGAAATAATGAAATATGTGCCTATCTCCTTTCAACACAATGAGGAGTATAGTTCCTCTGCCTGAGATATGTTGAATAGGGCATGTAACTTCAATGTGTTTCAACTTTCACATGTCTATCAAAACTCCTCATCCTCTATCATTTGGTTGTATTTCTACATCCTTTTAACTTCTCTGTCCATCGATCCATCTCAGCACCAATACTTGGCTAACACGCACGAAGATCCATAGGTTAAGAATATATACAAGATTCAAATCATACTTTAGCAATTTTCATTCCACTTAAGGAAGTCAATTGAAAACTTAATAAGGTTTTAAAGTTTACTTCCATGAGTACAATGATCTTCGCTCTTTTATTTGTGCTATCAATGTTCTGGGCCATCCCACAACTCAAATTGGTCCCTCTTGGGTACCGACAATGTTTCCCTGTTTCATTCACAATGTCAGAACCTTTTATCAAGTCATATGAGAAACCTTATAACTGCAAAGTTGTAGAGCTCTCTAAGACCTTTCCACTGGTGTTTTCACTTTTTGTGCAATGTTGACCAAAAATCAACATGTGGGGCCGACATGTCGGCAACAACATGAATTTTGGTCGTCATCGTGGTGAGAAATGAAGATTTGAGGCAGACGTATAAGGATCAAGATGAGCAATGGTATTTAGATTACTCAGTTAGAAAATGCGTCAAGTTGAGCAATGGTATAAAGATTATTCAGAGACTTACTCAACAAAACATATCAGCTAAAAGGTACCATAGTCAAGCTTAAATTAATGCAAAATGATTGAGGGAAAGTGCATTTGGGTCATTGATTCTTGATCCAAAATTAAGGTAGGGCCCCAAGTTACATGACTTGGAGAGCTATTGAGGGCTCACAACAAGTACTTAATCTGTTTCTTTTGGCATGTTGTTCATTTTTTATTTGGAAAATCACTTATGCTTTTGGGTATCTTACATTTACTTTCTTTATTCAAATACAATTCATGTGCAAGCAATTTCATTGATTCATGGACGTAGTCATCAAATTGTAAGTTATCTCTTTCAATACTATAGATTTTAACCCTTAACATATTTTACAAATCACAACCATAAATCCATCAATAATCCAAGTCATTTTGCCTTATCTCCTGAACTTGGTTGTCTATAGGAATCGCCCCCTAGTGACTTCTCAAGTCACTAAATTGAAGGGAACTATTTGCTAAGGTGACAGTGGCATTACTTCCATAGGTGCACATAGCTAAACCCTGGTGAGGAGTCAGGACCTTGCAACAATGCCATTTGTCTTCCACTAAGCCTTGGCCATTTCTCCATCCAGCCCTCGCATGCAGCCATAGAAATTCCTCCCCATTTGCCCAATCCCTCATACCCAAAACTCACTGCAACGTAGCTAAACAATTTATTGCATATATCACAAAACCATTACAATATCACATATAGCAGATTTCAAAAACTCACATTTGTAATTGGACAAATTCCAAGCCATGTTAGAATCTAGGCAGACACTACCTGAAAATGTGCCCCTGAGTAATAAGTTTTACAAATTCAAAATCAAAAAACGTCCTGAAAATGACACAAATGCACATGCATCGGGCACCATAAAAAAGTTTGCAGACTGCCTATCACATGATGGAAATACCTCGGATAAAACAAGATTTAGCCTTTAGGGAATATTTCTTGAAAAGTAAAAATTACAGCATTTGCAATAGCTGTGTTAAAGTTTACCCTTTATCAAAATATAAAACTTTAAGGTTTCAAAAAGACGTTCTTCCCAGATTGCCGAGGAAGAGTTAGCCTGACCCTCCTACATAACCCAATAATAGAGAAATTCAAATCAAAAGTTTACAGTAATGTGAGCAAATTTTCTAGATCCTACTATTGTAAATTCACATTAAACTCAGATTATGTTCATTTTATTCAGCCAAACCACGTTACTCACTTGGTAGAAAAAGCTTAAAAATCACACATCTCAAACAGCAATATTGGCAACTACCTTTATTTGCATGTCAGCTTACTCATGTTACTATTTTTAAATGAGTCTTTCACATCTGTCAATCTTCGACATCACATTCAAGACAATATTTTAATACTGGGCTAAACTAGATTGGAATGCGAGTCTCACTAAGTCATTCTTTCATTTGAATTTGAGGATTGTTCCATGGCCAACCATTAAGGATGCTCATTCCACTAAGTAACAACCAGCTACATCTTTCCTTTGTAAACCTCAATAATTAGCAAAGGGATACCTGTATACTTGTTTCCTCGTCATCAATTCTTGAAATAATGTGATAGCATGCGTCTGTGGTCTTTGCAAATTCACATTTAGAAATGCACATATCTCGAATTATCTTGATTACACGCTTCCGCACACTTACTCCTTTGTCCATAATACGTTCCGCAACTTTTTGGAAATACTGAATTTATGCATAGAAAGTCAGATTTACAGCAAAACAACCAGGAAATACATTCTTCCTAAATTCCATCAAAAGTTATTTCCATGTCAACCTTAAGTACCTGCATGTTGGTAATTTAAAATAAAATATCTGCACTATACCTTTGTAGCAACATCAGGACGAGAGACAATATGGCGACCAACAAGCTCCATGGCTGCTTCTCGCACAGAAATGGCAGAGTCATGAAACCTACCCTCTACAGCACATTTAACACGCGTGTCACCTAGCACTCCTGGATCTACTTCAACGATTGCACTAACCTATGGCATTGCCAAAAATATGAGTTAAGCCAAATTTGTCCTTCATGTAAACAAACAAATATGCTACAGATCCATTGCTAAAATAATCTGAACCTTATTCTACATGATAAATCTTAAATCTCCTTTTTAGCAAAAGGCACTAGGTTGCATTAGTGCCATTAAAAACCAGTAATGCTTACAGATCTTAGTGCCCTTGCTCTAGGCATTGGTGAGTTTTCTTGTAAGCATGCCTGTATCAGAATAAATATCATCAGCCAAGGCTGTTTAAATCATGTTTACAGATCTCCACTCAATCAAGAAAAGTTGTATAACTATATACCAGTAATCTATCAAGTATTTTATCAAATCCACGTGCCAGAGATCTCTGCTGCCCTAGGGCTGCTGAAATTCTCATAATAACATTCCTGGATAAAACAGCAGAAGCAATTCCAAAGTCTGTAGTATGAGCCTTCAAGTTCAATCTCCCATGGTAAAATAGTAGCAATTGTGATGGACTTGGATCATCCTTATACCACTGACACAAGTAAAACCTGTAAACAATGTTCTCTTACTTTTATAGATGATAGAATAGCATAAGTAAGAAAGGAATCTATTTGCGGGAACATACTAGAAAGATCCAAAAGGAAAACATACTGGCTAGCATATGCAGCTGAATTATCTGTGGAGCCAACACCCTGAAGGTAGTTTAAAAGAATCTGCTGAATGACATGAACTCCACTTATTGGAGTAGAAAGTCCATTGCTTTTAATGCTTAAAAAGCCTTCTCTATCCTTCTGACCTTGTATACATAGGTGAGAATCAAATGAAATAAGTTGCCTCCTGCAAAGGCAGTAGCAGCATACCCACCCACGGCATACAAGATCATGTCCAGTAACTCCTACACAGTCACCATGGAACCATCGCTGACAGCCATCACAAACAACCATAAAGTTTGAAACTCTTCCCCCTAAACAGACAACACATATCTCTTTCTGTGGGGCAGAAAATTCTGCTTCCTCGGCATTTAACTCCTGTAACATCCAGTGCCTGTCATTGCTGCAAGCCACACTATCATGTTTAAGTCTAGCAGCAATCTGACCGAGAAGGTCAATTGCTATGCCACGTACAACCATATCTTTAGACTTGAGCCCAGAATCTCCAAAAAGTAGAACACAAAATACCTGCAAAGCATTCTACTGCATCAGATCTGTTGCCAAAAACATATATAACCACTATCAGTTGCATCTTTATGCTCCTTGTACCTGGAGGAGGAGGCTGGCTGCAGGGTATTCTGGCACATTTAATGTCGTCAGCAAATCTACAATAAGGTTCTCGATGATTACTTTAATGTCAGAAATGTCCCGGGATTTGGGAGCTGTCAACAACTGAAGAATTCTTCCACAGAAATGTCTACAACATTCCATCGCAGGTTCAAAACATTTAGACGGATTAGAATCACTATCAATAGTGTTACATTTAGCACTAACTATTAAAGTTGCCTCAGTGGGTTCTTGAAAAGTCACACTACATTGAACCAACTGAAGTACTAAGGCAGTTATCATCTGAATTGGCTTTTGTTCCTCATCGGGCAAATGATAAGCTCTCAAATTGCGCTTTGATGGTGGTAATTTCCCAAATAGTTCAATAATTTCTTCCAAAATAAGCATTCGATGCTCAGAATATGAGCTGAAGACCTGTCAATTGAGACAAGGATATAAAACAAACAATGAACTTCTAGATAAAGTCAAGTGCTTTATGCAGTTAATGATTTAGTTAACTTATGGCCAAAGATAGTTCCTGTCAAATAAGCTAAATTACCGTGCATGCAACACCAATTGCCTTTAATTGAAGTAGCTGTATATTCTCAACCGCAAACATTGCAAGAGTAGTCTTGATCAACTGAAGAACAGAACTATCCGAGAGGCGCTCAATTGAAAGTAGATTCTTCAATGATGCAAGCATACTGCAGAGTTTGTAAAGCACATTGGATACCACAGTAGAAACCCTGGAGAAAAAATGGCATTAGATAGCTTGCTAAACAGCTAATCAAAAAAAAGTATTGAAAAAATTATTCAGAATGAACTCACTTGGCAGTTGCTGCCCTTTTAAAGTTCCAGCCCTTGCTCCTACGACGCCCTTTCTTTCCCGGTTTATTATCAATCTCATCAATTTCTTCTTCATTTCCTTATTTACACAAGGATCCATCAGCTCAAATGCAACAATGGCTGATATTGTGCATCTCAACAAGCTACATACCTTACAATACTTCACGAAAGAAATTTCAAAAGAAGATAAAGCTCATCCAAATGGCAACATTTAAAAATGCTATGCTAAAGAGATAGACCTCTAGGAATGTATTGAGAACCAAATCATTCGTAAAACTTCCATGAACCATTAGGTTTGAGAGAAAAAATAAAGAAATATATGATAATCCTCCATTATTGTTAATATGCAACTGTGTTGAATTTCTAAACATTCTTGGGACGACCTTTTCCCCTGGCTGGAATGCAAATTTTGTAAACATGGATTAGAAGTTCATTAGCACTAGCAATGTTTATAGATGTTGAGTTCACATTTTAAGCTCATGCAGTAATTAATAAACATTTTGAATTTTAGCTGTCAAAACTAAGGGCTCAAGGGTAACTCTATGCTTTACAAAACCACATGCTAACTGTGGTTGTACACCAGCCGGTTTACGAAAATTCAATTATCACAGTCCCAGTAACCAGGGCTTGCTCCCAATTGTTGAATTTTTCAGCATTAGCATAAACTTTAAAAATTTACAGATAAACATAAAAAGATCAGCAGTGCAATAAAAACACATTCATCACATCAGCACACATGGACACAATATTTTTCACTGGGGAAACCTTCAAAGGACAAAAACCCCAAAAGCATTAACAGCTCATCTCATAAATTTGATGGCTTAAGAAATTATTCAAAAAGTTCCTCAAATCCAGATCTGGATTTTGACCACAGTAACTGTAAAATTCATCAGTAAAAATCAGACTGATAATTTTACCCACAGTTTCCAGAATTACAGAAAATTACTAATTTAGGGCTTTCTCAGAAAAACTGAGATTTTCTCTCCCCTGCCTGAAAATATCAGAGTACGGAAAACTGCCCAAAAAATATCAGACTGTCTGAAAACTGACCAAAAGTAACAGACTGCTGAAAACTGCCCGAAAATATCACTATCTAAACACTGCTCGAAAATATCAGATTGCTGAAAACTGCCCAAAAAATGGAATGCTGAAGATAGCTGTGCAAAAGTGCTGAAGATGGACTTTGCTGATAAAACTCTAACTGAGGGTTTGAACATAAGATAGTCCTCTTCACCTGTGAGAGCAAAAGTGTGTGTGTAAAAAATGAGAAGGCTTGATCTTCTTTTATAGCCTTTGTTCACCTGTAAGTGGACAAGATTAGGAAAAATAAAAATAATAATATTTTTATTATTTTCCTAATTTCACTTTCCCTTTTACCAAAAAGGTACTTTTATTTTTTCCTATGACTTTTATAAGAAGTCTTTCTTTAATTAGCAAAAATAATAATAATAATAATTTTTTTTTCCTAATTTCACTTTCACTCTTACCAAAAAGGTACTTTTATTTTTTTCCTTTGACTTTTATAAGAAGTCTTTCTTTAATTTTGTTTTCCATGTGTGGTCTTTTTAGGTGGACAAGATTAGGAAAGATAAAAATAATAATATTTTTATTCTTTTCCTAATTTCACTTTCACTTTTACCAAATAGGTACTTTTTTTTCTTTGACTTTTGACTTTGGCCTTTTACCAAGTGCCCATGTGGTCATTACCTGTGGTACTTTTTTATTTCAAAAGTACATCATCATAAACCAAGAGAGTTATTAATGCTTTTATCTCACACATTGTGTGACACCTAGATCTGGTACTAGGGTAACTTAACCAAGGGTAGCTAATCCTTGGAGAAGCACACCAAGCCCATAGATCAAGGGTCAAAGTGCCACAAACATGCCCAAACCCAGTCTAGGGCTTACAGTGTCTTCCTTCTCCTAGAGAATGGCTACTCAGAACTAAGCTGAGTCTACCAATCCCAGACTGGTCTACATCATTGTCCCGGACCAGATGTATACTCAACACAAAGTTGAGTCTACCCAAGGCAGATCTGGGTTTATATCATGGTCCCAGACCAGATATCTACTTTTCAACAAAATGGTCACTCAACACTGGATTGAGTCTTCACCATGGTCCCGGACCAAGTGGTCCCATTCTCCAAAGAGAAGGGCTCTCGATGCTGCTCAGAAAATCAACACCAATCACTCTCTTCAAGCATCTCAGGAAACAGGTTGAATGATAAATATATCCATTAGAAGAACTCTCCATGCATCTCAAGAAAGACGATGAATAACAAAATTCATTAGCTCAACCAGTTGCCACCGAAGTTGTTGTACATTTGGATAGTTCTGTGCCAGCACGCACCTAATTCAAATTTCCCTGGGTGAGGTGCACTAGTCGACGCCAACAAATTTACTAGGGATGCCATCCACAAATGTGGGGAAGCAACCCTTGGGTTTCCCCATGAGGTTTCCCTTCAACCAAAAAATAGCTAAAAAAAGAACAAATGATTTTCTTGCTTTTATTCATCACTGGAAAGTTGTTCAACATTTAATATTTCAATAGCTGACTACCCTATCTTAATGTGATAGATTGCCTGGTTATCACCTCCAATTCCCTGATTTTATTGGCTACTGTAACTAAAATAATCAATCTCGTTTGTTTGTTTGCAAAGCTTGAGTAGGGCCATTCTAGAATTTTACTTCAATAACATACATAAAGTATATTACATTATTGAGATCTCTCCCCCGGATTTTCGGAGGTCATGGGTTTGACTCTAGATCATCTTGGGATTAGGCTCTGCAATCAAGGCTGACAGTTTGCCCCCGTTACCACCCATGGACCATGGGGAAGCAATCACAAAGTTTTCCACAAGCTTTTCCTTGAAAAAAATAAGAGGGAAAATTACATTATAATAATTACATAAAAGACAAACATAAAAATAAAAATGTAGGTCATCTCTTGCACCAAATGCTTTCATTACTCAATGTCATTGTTCACTTCAAGGTGTGTCTATATAGTCACAAAACCATTCTAATTCATCAATAATTGTTCCAATTTATGTCTACATATTTCTTTTTTCTCTGTGTTACACTAATATAAGAGAGTCCTGCAATGTTTTTTCCTTGTCAAGAAAACCATTTTCCCAAGGCAAAGCAATTCCAGTCTGTGCCAACTCAAAGGCAATTGAACAGTTCATGGCCATAGAGCTGGCAACAAGCAGCCACAGGGCCATAGATAAGTCATCGCCCAACACAAGCAAGTTGTGGCATATGCAAGAAAGTCATAGCGAACACAGACTAGCCAGAAGTAAACCCTAGACCACCAATGGAACCCAACTAATATACTTCAAAAAATTCAACCACAATGAGTCCCATAGGTAAATTAATTGCAAATGTCATCAAAATCGAGGGTGATATAGAACAAATGAACAAGCCACTCAAAGGTCTCAACATAGAATTTATTGACCTCTAGAAAAGATTAGACAACATCGACAACAGCTTCAATGAAAAAATTAACTAGTTAAATACACAATTAAGTAGTTGATGAAGCAAAATGGGCACACCCAATTTCATTTCATTTCTATGAGGGCTCCAAAAAAACCCTTTTTCAAGCTCAAAAATGGCATCAGGGTGTTTTAATAAAGTTAAACTTGAACTACCTCAACCTAAAGACAAGGAAGGTAAAGCATATATCACATGGTTCAACAAGCTTGAGAGATAGGAAGAAAAGAATTCAAATGCATCCACAAACCTTGAAGGGGATGCATATGACTGGCTCATTTGGTGCACAAGGGCTTCACTTGTTGGCCAATATCCTATCACGTTGGTTCATATTGTGGGTTTTAAAATTATCAAAAATTGAACCAATATATTGCAGGTATTGGGGGGATGAGGGGTTTAAGGTGGGGGTGGGTAGGGTGGTTTATAAGGATTGAGGTATAAAAAGGGGTGGGGAGGAGGATTTAAGTATTGGGAGGGGGTTTCAACCAGTGTTCCACAGAAACTCGCCCCCCAAGGTCGGGGGCTCGCCCCCCTCGCTCCCCATGCCCCAGGGGCTTGGGGGCTCCTCCAGAAACGTTTCCTCACGCCCCCAAAAAAGCGAAACTTCCGAAAACGCAGGAGGGGGCGCGCCTCCTAGCTCTGAATGTCGCCTCGCTTGTGGGGGGCGCCCACACACCCCTCCCCAAAGACGGGGGGCTCCCACACGCCCCCCCACGATTTTACATTTTCTAATTTTTTAAAATTCGAAATTAAAAAAAAAACAAAAACAAAAAGCATAAATCAAAAACTAAAACCTAAATGATGCTTACCTTCCTTGTGACTCATTCATTTCCGCTGCCGTGACTGAGTGAGGCTGCCGCGTGACTAACCAGAGGCTGCTGTGAGTGAATGGAGGTTGCCCCGTGACTGCTGTGACTGCTGTGAGTGAATGGGAGTTTGCAGCAACGACCGAGCCGGAGTTTGCAGTAACCACTGAGCCGTAGTGCAGGAGCCAAAGTGTGCAAGGGTCGTGGACTATGCAGGAGTCGTGGACTATGAGAGAGCTGTGAACTGTGAGTGTTCAAGAGCCGCCGAGCAGGAGTGGAGTGTTGCAGTCTTGTAGACGCTGAGCTTGTGGGTAGGCTCGTGGTCGTCGACTTTTAAGGAGAGGAGCTCCCAACTCTCGGGTCGCCAACTTGAAGGAGGTCTCAGCTCGGGGGTTGCGGGTCGTGGTCTGTATAGTGTAGACCGTAGCAAGGTAAGATTTTTTTTTTTTAAATTGATATTTTTTTTAATTTAATTTTTGAAAGCCTAAAATTTAAAAATTTTAAGAATTTGTTTTTAAAAAATTAAATCTCAACTTTTAACTAAGTCTATAAGTCTTTTATTTTTATTTTTTTGAATTTTCAGCCTGTAATTTAAAAATTTTAATTTTTTCCCTAAGCCTATACATTTATGATTTTCTTTCATTTTAATTTTTTTCCAGCTTGATATTCTTTTCTCAACCTATAAATTTTTTTGCAGCATGTAATTTTTTTTTCAAGCTATAAATTTTATTGTTTAAGACTTAAAAGTTAAAAGTTAAGTTTTTAAATTTCATTATTTTAATTGTTCATTATTTAAGTTAATGTCAAATGATTCATGAAATAAAAAAAATAAAAATAAAATCTAAATGTTTTGTTGTAGTAGGTTGCCAAAATTGCAAAATTAAACTACACCAAGCAGTTTTGATTTTCAAACCAGCAATATGAGCAACTCTAGCAATGGCAACAGTAGTGGCAGCAATGAAAGTGACTCTGAATTTCAGACAAGGGGTAACTCTAGTGTTGGATTTGGGACAGAGATTGGAAGTGGGAGTGGGAATCCCTCATCAACCAGGTCAAATCAAAATGAAGGAGAAGGTAATGCCGATCTCAACCCATCAAAATCATTGGCTCATTATGCAAAGGGGACATTTGATCCCAAGAAACCACTTTTGCTATATGCAAGCCTAGTAGATGCTCCTTCAAACAACAAAAGAGGAAAGAGAAGTGGTGGTGGATCACATCATTGGGTATGCAATGTTTGTGGCCATCCTTGGGTTGGGAGTTATAGTCGGGTTAGACAACACCTTTTGAGCATTGGTGGCAAAGGGGTTTCTGTGTGTGCGAAGTTAACCTTGTTGCAAAGAAATGAGCTTATGAGGTTGCAAATGGCAGCAGATGCTAAGGGCACATTCTCTAGCCAAAATGTAGCATCAACAGAAGATCGCAATGCAAGTTCTAAAAGGAAAACTAACCCATCTACTTGTATGCCTCCACCATCTATTGAGACATCTTCATCAAAAAAGAAGGTCTCTCGTTCTTGTGCTGTAGGGCCAACCATTACAAAGATGTATGGCAAGCTTAACCGTGAAGATACAAATGATGCCATTGGAAAATTCCTTTTTGCCAATGGCATTCCTTTCCATGTTACTCAATCTCCTTATTATAAGGAGATGGTTCGTTCTATTGCATCATCGGGACCCTCATATGTGCCCCCAGGTGAGCACAAGATGAGGACAGTGATTTTAGAGAGGCAGGTGTCCAATATTACCGTGCAGAAAGAGCAGATGAAAGAGGTATGGGTGAGGTCAGGTTGCTCTATTGTTATGGATAGGTGGGCAGACATTACCAAACGCTCACTTATTAACATCATAGTTACATGCGTAGATGGGCCATTATTTCTCAGAGCTATTGATTGTTCTGGAAAGCGCAAAGATGCAGCTTTTCAATTTGAGCTTCTTCGGGATGCTATAGAGGAGGTTGGGCCTGAGAATGTTGTGCAGGCTGTGACAGATGCAGCAGCAGTGTGCAGATCAACTGGTTTACTAGTTCAGAGCACGTATAGGCATATATTTTGGACCCCTTGTTGTGTGCATGCTCTCAACAATGCCCTGAAAGACATTGGAAAAAATGATTGGGTAACCACCTTGGTATCGGCTGCAAGGGATGTGCAGATGTTTAGCTGCAACCACCACACCTCCTTAGCCATGTATAGGGCTCACTCAAGGAAGGAATTCCTCAAGCCCACAGATACTAGATATGCCAGCTATTTTCTCTTATTGGAGAGGATGTTGGAGATACAGCAAGCATTGCAGGCCATGGTTGTGACTCCAGATTGGAACAGGTAGACAGAGTCCAAGACAGAGGAGGGGAAGAGGATCAAGCTTCAGGCATTAGATAACAATTGGTGGGTAGATTGCAGTTATTTGGTCTCATTCTTGCGCCCTATAGTTGAGGTCATTCGCTACACTGACACTGATTCTCCTAGTCTTGGAGAAATCTATGAGACTTTTGACAACATGTTGGGCAAGGTAAGGGAAGCTATTCACCAGAAAGAGCCCTCCTTGGAGTTCTACACAAACCAAATTCGACCCATTATTCAGCGTAGGTGGGACCGAATGAACACACCTTTGCACATGGCAGCTTATGCACTAAACCCAAAATGGTACATTTCTAGGCCTGGTAGAATTGCTCCCATTCAAGATCCGGAGATCAAGAAGGGTTTTCGAACTGCCATTGCAAAGATGTAAGGTGAAGAGGAGGGGCAAACACTTCGGAGACAGTGGATTCAGTTTACAGGTCTCAAACGTCCCTTCAACAAGCCTGATGCCAAGGCAGACCATGGCGACTTAGGCCAAGATGACCCCATTGGTTGGTGGGACATGCATGGGGATGAGGCTCCAGAGATCAAACATCTTGCTATTCGTTTGTTGTCTCAGATTGCTAGTTCCTCTACAGCTGAGAGGAATTGGTCCACCTATAGCTTCATTCACTCTATCAAGAGGAATAGACTTACCTCTAGGAGAGCTGAGAAGCTAGTTGCAGTGCATAGTGCCCTTCGTCTTGCACACAGGAAGACACCAGAGTATCGAATGGGACCTGCTGTACGATGGGACGTGGATCCAGAGAACGAGGCACAGATAGACGAGGAGGATGGAGCGGATGAGATGCTACATGGTTTGGTTGGTGTGCCATTGGTTACTCCTGAGAGTAACTCAGATACAGATGATGACATTCCCATTGATGGTCCCGATGCCTTCATGCAGCAGATGGATGCAGAGGACCAATCAATGGAGTTGACTCCTTGATGCTTGCTTTGTTATGATTTCTTTCAGCTACCTTTAGTTATCAGTGTCCATTGTTACTTGTTACTATGTTAGTTAAAGTTTTACTCTTGACTCTAAATATTGATCAGTGATCACTAATGACCGAGTCTTTGACTCTTTCCTATGGCTATTTTAAATTTTTGACTTTTTGAGCAATCTTAGTTTAGTAATTTAGTATTGTCTATTGATGTTTCACTGTTTCAATCTCTATTTCTGTTTCAAACTTAGTATTTAAAATGCATGCTATATATTATAATTTATATCATTGATTCAAGTTTTCAATTAGAATGGCTTAGATTTAAATATCAAATTTGAAATATGAATATCAAGGTTGAAAGGACAAATTGTACAATTTGAAAATGTTCATGATGAATCAATAATCAATGAATCATTGAATTGTCACTTGTGTAAGTTTGTAACATGCTTGTTAGATGATCATTAAATTGCTAGTTTTTAAATTTTAATTTACATTGTTAGGATTTATGATATTTATTATCTAGCATTTATAATTTTTATTTTTTTATAATTTATATATATTTTTATTATTTTTATGACCTCGACGCCCCCCCGCCTCAGACCTGCATCGGAATTCATATGTACCACAAAGATTCATGATTCCATCAATCCCAATTGTACCAAGACACTGTCAATGTCACTTTTACTAACTACAGGAGGCAATGCTTCTTTATCATAAATTTTGGATCTTATCTTCCCAAGTGCATCACTCAATGCAGATATTCCATTTCTCCCATAGTCATCATCTTTACCTTTCAGCTTCTAGAAGTTGCTTTGGCACTCCCACAGTTTGTCAAACACTAGATTGTAATTTTGAGTCCTCACTCCTCCATTGTCCATATCAGTGTTGATTATGTTTACTATCCCACAAATTGTAACCACATCACAAGGTATGCACGAATCCACTAAATCTTCAGTTAATTCACATTCCACAGTTCGAGGCATTCTTCCCCTTCATGACTTTGAGCCTGCAACAGCGCCTGTAAATAGTGTTTTAGGCACTTCAAAATGCAGATGCATTTGGAGGGGTAACAGCGGCTACCCAGTGCACCCTCCTAGGCTCAACCATGAACTGACTGAGAGTGTTCACTGCAAAACACAAATCTGGCTGAGAGTTAACCAAATACATCAAAGAACCAATGAGATGACAATAGAGTGTAGGATCCACCAACTCTCCCTCATAAGCATGAAGTTTATTCCAATTGGTGACCATCGGTGTAAATATCGGCCTGCAATCCTCCATCCGAAATCTCCTCAAAGTATCAACTGCATACTTTCCCTGTGCCAGGAAAATATGTTCAGGCTCCTCCCAAACCTCCAATCCCAAAAAATAGTGCATCAACCCAATGTCTGTCATCTCGTACTCTGAAGCAAGATCTTTCTTGCAAGCTGCGATAGATCTCTCTCCTCCAATGATAAATAAGTCATCCAACCAAGAATGAGCAGATCATCTCCAACCAGATGAAATAGAGATTCGGATCTGCCTCACTCTTTTGAAACCCCATCCGCTACAAGTAAGAGTCAATCCTGGAATACCAAACTCTAGGAGCTTGCTTCAGCCCATACAAGGCTTTCTTCAGCCTGCAAACATGAGATTCTCTTCCACGAATCTCAAAGCCCTGAGGCTGCTCAACACAAACTTCTTCCTGTATGATTCCATTGAGAAATGCAGTCTTCACATCCATCTGATGGATCTTCCAACCGATTTCCGCAGCAATGGAAGTATAACGAGCAACTGACCCAAAGGTCTCATCATAATCCACTCCCTCAACCTGTGAAAACCCCCGCGCTACAAACCGAGCCTTGTACTTCTCTGCACTGCCATTTGCAGCATGTTTTAGCTTGTAAAGCCAACGAGAAGTCACCACTGACTTCCCCTCAGGATTCGAAACTATCTCGCAAACATCGTTCTTCATGATGGAATGGTACCCATCCATCATGGCATCTCGCCAAACATGACGCTGGGAGGCCTCCTCAAAAGTAGAAGGCTCTGAATCACGAAGACTGGCCACTAATGCCATACCCAATCTGTCTAGCATCTTGATAGCCCTCACTGTGCTTCCTTCAAGGTTTCCCGAAGCCACTTAGGCTTCTTCTTCCTTGAAGACTGCTCCCACACTGGTTTGTCCTCATTTGATGAACTAAGAGAGGTAGAAACCCCAGTAACCTGTGAACCAGAAGCTAGAGTGCCAACAACTAGTGAACCCTGTGATCCTAAAGCTCTGTATGGTGAACCTGTAACCCTAGACCCAAAACCAGTCCACGAAGATCCTGCTGGCTAAACCACTGAAACTGGAGAACTTGTGCCTATACTGTGTGGTCCAGTAACCCTGGAAAGCTGTGAACATGTCTGTTGCACTAAAGGTACCTGTGAAACTACCTGAGGTGTGGGAACCTGTTGCTCTCCCTGCTCTGAAGGCTCGCTCCTCCTCAAATCTCACTTCCCTCCTCACAACCACCTTCCTCTGAGAAGGAAGATAAATGCTAAAGGCCTTTGAAGTCTCGTCATACCACACAAAGATGCCTCTCTATGTTGTGGGCTCAAACTTTGTCCTCTTCTCAGAAGGGACAATGTGAGTAAGTCAAACAACCAAATATCCTAAAATGACTCACCTCAGGCTTCTTGCCTGTGATACTCTCCTCAGGTGTCTTGTTCCCCACGGGACGATGGGGACTCCTGTTCTGAAGATAAACAGTTGTACTGCATGCCTCTGCCCAAAGGAAGAAAGGAAGTGATTGATCATGTAACATAGCTCTCATTGCTCCAACAATAGATATGTTCTTCCTTTCTGGCACTCTATTCTGCTAAGGAGTGTATGGAACCGTCAACTGCCTCTGAATGCCCTCCTGTCTGCAATATCCATTGAACTCCTTAGAGGTATACTCACCCCAGTTATCCGATCTGAGAGCCCATATCTTCCTCCCTGTCTGGTTCTCCACAAGAGCTATAAACTCTTGGAACCTCTACAAGGCCTCCTCTGATTTCTTACTCTTCAGGATGTAGATCCAGGTCTTCCTGGGATGGTCATCGATGAATGTCACATAGTACTCATACCCTCCCAAAGAAACAGATGACATAGGTCCACACAAATCAGAATGTATCAAGTCAAGAACCCCTGCTTACCTGCAACCACTACTAGAAAAATCAGTCTTGGTGTACTTTCCCAAAGCACACCCTCTGCATACCTCACTCTGCTCCGTGTTTAACTCAGGAAACCCTGTAACCATAAATCTCAACATACGCAAAGTTGGATGATGCAGATGAGCCATCCTCCTATGCCACAGCTCACAAAGCTCATTGCCACTGCTATGTGGCAAGGCATGCTGAGGCAGAAACAAGAGCTTGTACAGTTTCCCACATCTGACTCCAATGGTGTAGGAAGCAGATGGTCCTAGAGTCTTGGGAAACACACGCACATGTCCATCTAGGAAGGACACCCCAAAACCCCAATCCTCAATCACAGAAACTAAAACTAAGTTCTTCTTCAGCCCAGGTACATACAGTACATCTCTCAAAACCATGGGACTCATGGACTCCCTCTGAAAGGTAATGGTTCCACGCTAAACTGCTCTGAGAGCAAAATCATCTCCCAACACTACCTCCACATCAGTCTCTATCTGTGAAAGCTCGGAGAACATCTCTTGAGCACCTGTCATGTGGCTCAAAGCTCCACTATCAATATACCATGTACTAGAAGTGGATGCACTGTAAGAATGGTCTGTCAACAAGGAATATTCCCTCTCACTATCAACATCCGCAATGGTGATGATGGATGCTCTCTCTCTATCAACATGTCCAGTGCAAAGAGAAAACTCTCTCTCAAATCTCGTTGTAAACTCTTCAACATGTGCTGAAGCTGTTGTCTGTTGCTGCTTCTTCTTCTTCTTCTGTGGACACTGCCCAGCATAGTGTCCCATCTTCTGGCAAGCAAAGCACTTCACAGTGCTCAAATCCTTCTTCTACCCATCCTGTTGCTTGGCCCCATCCTTCTTGAACTTCTTCTACCACTTTGTTGCAAAGCCACATCTTCCTCATCCTCCCTACTAGTAGAAGCACTGCCCTGCACAAGACCCCTCCGGGTCTCCTCCTGAACAAAATCATCACATATCCTGTCCCACGTAGGTAAGGTCTCCCTAGCTACCAAAGCCTCCACAAACACAGCACAAGGCTTTGAAACCCCATTCAAAGTTGTCTGCACTAAGAACAACCTCCCCTTTGACTATCTTGACACTTTTCAACTTCTCCCTCAAAACCATCTTCCTATTCTTGTTTGAGCTTTGAAACAAGCTGGTCAAAGCATCCCACATCTGATATGCACGGGTCTAACTCGAGATATATGGAATCACATGGTCTTTCACTGCATCTAGGATTATTCTTCTAGCTTTTATGTCTTTCTTGTTGCAGGCAGAAAGTGTTGCTGCATCTGTGGAAGCAGGTACAACAATGGGAATTGTTGTAGTATTACGAACCACCTCATCCCACAACTCATTTTCTTCCAATATCAGCACTATCCTAGCTTTCCATGGGACAAAATTCTCAGCCCCATCAAGCCTATCCTCCATCCTAAGTCCAGTAGCCATAATTTCTGCTAAGTTCAAGTTTCAACAAGATGTTGTCCACTGTCAAAAGAAATTTTCTGAGTTCTGGAAATTACTTTCTGTTTGCAATAATTTTAATTTTCTGCCCAACCTTGCTCTGATACCATGAAAGTTTTACTCAAATTTCAGCCACCGGTTTCAATGTCAAAACTTTCATTGTTTAATGCCAAACCCAGATTTAATGAAGGTCGGAAATTGCACAATATTTCAGACCAATAAAAACCAATGTTCCCCCAAGTTTCTCGGACGCCAGAGCACGGGAGCGAGGAAACGCACATTGGGGACGTGTGGAGACCACCCCCAAATTTTAACGAAATTCGGGGGGGGCGGGGGGACGTCTAGGTCTTAACAAAAATTAGTATTACAAATTTTTAAATCCCAGCAACAACAATTCAATGATTCATCCCATGTAAACTACTAAAAGTAAATAATAAATAGTAAATACTAAGCTTATCATTGTGCAATGTAAATCAAAATATAGCAAATTAATAATACAAACACATTATACAATTTATCATGATAATTTTCAAATTTGTCATTTGAATCTGGATATTCATATTTCTAATTTCAGTCATTGTAATTGAAAACTTGAATCAATGATATTGCATGCTAAAATAGTGAAATAGTAAATTACTAAAAACTAAACCTGAAATAGAGACTCAACAACAATTAAAATTAAAATTTTGCTTTTTTACACTGAAATTGGGAAAATCGAGGGGGGCGTCTAGGAGCCCCCAGTGTCTGGAGGGGGCGTGTGGGAGCCCCCCTTCACCGGAGAGCGCTGCAAAACAGGGGGACACGCCCCCTTGCGAGTTTTTGAGAGTTTCCTGATTTTGGGGATGCTGGGAAATGTTTCCCCAGAAGCCCCCAAGCTCCCGAGGTGCAGGGAGCAAGGGGGGCGCGCCCCCGACCCTGGGGGGCGAGTCCTCGTGTAACACTGATAAAAACACTGCCAAAACTCACTTTTATTGACAAAAAATAAAATAATAAATGCACACCATAAATTTCAAACTCAGAGATTTTTGGCAAACTTGCTCAGGAAAAACCCACAAGGGGAAGCCCTGTTTGGAGAGAGATTTTATTTCCAGGAAAAAGTTACAACAAAACTCAAAAAAATTTTCAGACCAACTTATCTCAACCGGATGAAAATTTTCTGCCTCGTTTTCCGTGTCAAAGAAGAAAAATTAAGCTCAAAAATTTTATGTTTTCTGCCTTGATTTTTGTGCTGGTGTACAAACCGTGCAAACTGACTGTACGGACCTCGAAATCCGTGCCCAAAAAAACAAACAAAAATATATATATTTCGAAAATCATGCCCATTGTACTGAAAACCGTACCGTACTAATTGTACGGACCAGCAATAAATGTTGTTGTCCTCTCCTCGATTTCGTGCCCTCTCTTGCTACTGTCTTTTCCTCGAAATGCATGCCAAGAGAAAAAACTTCTTGTTGCTGGTGTTTTCTCCTCTTTCTCAGAAAAAATGGCTCTGCTCTCTCTCAACGCTCTCCTTCACTCACTTCTCCAAAAGTGAAGTGTTTTGCATTCTCTTCCCTTTTTGTGTAAACCCTAGGGTAAGTGAATGGTCTTCTAATCTAACGATTGAGATTGGATAAGATCAGTGGATGAGATTAAATGCTCATTAAATCTCATTTAATATTAATTTCACTCATCTCACTTAAAGTTTTCCAAAAAGTGACTTTATTCTTTAAAGTCAAATTAAATGCTCATCTCAAGTCATTTAATGCAAGGGTCACTTTATTTTCCCCTTTTAAGTGACTAACACAAAAGTCAGCTAGGAGAACACTTTCCTAGGTACAAAAATCAACACTCTATAGACCAACAACTGAATTTTGGCGTCCAAAGAAATTCCAAAAAACCCATGTTTAATGTTGTTTTTATCTTCATTGTCAGGGCACTATGTCACTGTTTTAACTTTTTAGAACTGGTTGGTTGATAAGTATCCAAACCATGAGAGCAAGATTGAATCATAGAAGAAAAAATCGGCGAAAAATCGCCGCTTTCACAAAAAATCGCGACTTTTTCTCACCGGCGATTTTTTCTCCCGAAAAAATCGGCGATTTTTAAGGAAAAATCGCGCCACGATAGAAAACCACGGCGCAGTGACTGAAGGTGATTTTTTGGTGTTTAAAAATGATTTTTTGGGTTTTCTTTTTTCGTTTTGGAGTTGCTGAGAGGACGCCGTGAGCACTGAGAGTGAGTACCCTTCGACCTTGAAGAAGACACCGCCCTGACCGAGCTTGCTAGCAAGTGGTGTGTGGGCCGTGAGCAACTGGTGTGTGGGCCGTGGCTGTTGGTTGAACTGCCGTGAGGAGGGTTTGCTGAGCAAGGAAGTCGTGGCTCGTGGGGCCTTGGCATTGTCTC